>JASPKZ010007431.1:25000-145949 GCA_030220185.1 Diploptera punctata | reverse complement strand
CTCAAACAAAATAGGGTACTTAGCGTCCAATTCAAATGCAGGCGTCAATGGCCTGACACAGAGGTCTCTCTATTTTATTTCATTTCATTTTATTTTATTTTTGGGTTTTAGGATGTTTTACGAGCTGTAAGTCTATGGTACGGGATCCATGGCTCATTTCATTGCCCAAGAATGACGTAATCAGGAATTTTATGTCGCTTAAAATCCATTCACCTAATTCAAAATTACACCTGTGAAACTCGAAATCTGAGACGACTATGATATAATCACTAGTCAACCAGAACCGAACTGTTGAACTAAACAACGCCTTTTCAAGGTGCATGCAAAATATTGTAGATTTTCTTATACAATTAATCGACTTTTTCAGTGGTAAGGAAATAATCGGCCATAACAGGCACATTTAAAACTCGTATTTCGAGACGAATTGATTAATATAATTGGGCTGCAGATGTTTGCGAAAAAAATGACGTATATAACTTCAATCAATATCAATTTATCTGCGTTGAAAATTATAACAAGGAGAATATTTTTCTTTTAACACGTTATTTTCCCTTGTGTACAGAACATGCAGAAACCGGGTCTCGCGTCTGTGAAGAAATAGCTATAGCATTTACTCCCATGTCCCGTCTGGATTCTGTTTCAATTCATTTTTTCAAACAATTGGTTTTACAAATGGAGTAAAAATCGATATTTAGAGCTCGTATAAGATGTTATATCTAAAAATTTATCAAATTATTTGTTACGCTGGGAATTGTGCTCCTCTTGACACAAATCAGAAATTGCTTGGAATGTTGCAGCATGTTTAATAAAAACTGTAGAGTGTCTTTATAAAGTTAGTAAATAATTACTTTTCAAGAGTCGGTTGTGAACAAGTGTTAAAATTACCTGGTAATAATAAAGTTATTTTCTGTACTGTTAATATTATTGTTATTATTATTATTATTATTATTATTATTATTATTATATATATTAATATCAATATCACAGATAGGAATATATTATACAGGGCTATTCAAAAAGTAGGAACAGATTTGAAATATTTATTTCCTCCAAACTACAAAAAATATAAACACAATTCCAACGTTCCTGGAAAGAAAAAAGTTCTAATTTCAGTATTTTCTGCATCCAATTTCAGGACCATGTGTTTACACGACAAATATCAAAACGGAGTCTCATTTCTTGCCACACGCGTATTACTTTTTCTCCAGTTACGGAATACACGGCTTCAACAAATCGATGTCCCAGAGTTTCAAGAGTATCAGGCATTTTGGGGTGGAATGAAAACACAGTCTTTTACGTAACCCCACATATAAAATCACACAGGGTTAGGTCGGGTGACCTGGCAGGCCAGAGGTAATGAAGTTGATATTCAGCTCCTCTTCCAATCCAACTTTCTGTTGTGTCGCCATTTTAATACAATCAACATGACAAGCAACAAACTTTTCTCTTTTCAGGAGCGTAGGAATTGTGTTTCTATTGTTGTAGTTTGGAAGAAATAAATGTTTGAAGTCTGTTTCTTCTTTCTGAATAGCCCTGTATAATGGTATAATAAACATTGATAGACGGTTAATAACAAATGAGCGAAATTTTGAAAAAATTATTCAATTCAAATAATTACCTTGAAACAATAATTACAAATAGGAATGAGATGCACAAATAAATTAAACAAGAGTTAATTCAGGAAATATATGCCATTATATATTACAGGGACTCAGGTCGTTCCAACTTCCCTAAAAAAGGTTAAACTGAAAATATATAAAACTGTTATTCTGCCAGTTATATTATATGGATGCGATACGTGGACTCTTACTTTAAGGGACTAGAAAATATTAGGAGTATCGGTATTTGATAATAAAATTTTAAGGAATGTTTTTGGATGATAGAGAGATGAACAGATATGTGAATGGAGAAAAATTATAACAATGATGATCTTCATAGAAAAGCACATACAATAAGAAGTGTTAAGTCTCACTGATTGCGATGAGCAGGTTTTGTGGCATGAGTGAGGAATAAAAGAGGGGGACATGGAAGATTCTTGTAGGGTAACCAGAGGGAAAGAAAACGTCTAGTTAGTAGGTCGAACAATGAGGTCAGGGAAATTGATTGTAAAGGCATTAGTTCAGGTAAGGGATGTATGGGGAACATATCTACTACGCGGCCTTGAACCCAGGGGTTCGATAGACCCAGTAGTAAGTTATTAAATTATTATTATTATTTTTACTATTATTATTATTTTTACTATTATTATTAGTTATATTTTGACAATATATTAACAATGTCACCAGGTTGTCATAAACATTTATGGTTTCTTCTCCGGAATTACAACCCACTTGTTAGGTTGTGGCCGCTCTGTAGGACGGAGTTATATAACCGCGATGTTGTGATAGTTGATGATGTTTTTAAAGGTAATTGGATAGTTAATTGAAAATGAAGAAGAAAAATTGGAAAATTTGGAAGTTAATTTGTCAGGGTCGTGTTTTCATTGTTAATCGATTCCTTTTAATTTTCGGTAGTTCTAAAAAATTGCAATAATTATTGATTGATTTTTGACAAAACCATATTGTTGAGTAATATTACTAATGTGGGATTGTAGTCAATGCAAAATAAATGTTTCCAATACTTTTTCAGTCATATTAATCGAACTTAGCTAGATCTATAATATTTGGGGTTTATTTTAATTTTGTTACCTTTAGGAAAGGAGAAATAGTCGGGAGGCTTTGCATTTCCAGACCCTCATATATCTACTCTGGGAACTCAATTATTGCATTATTTGATTTTTTTAATATAAGAGATTTTTATTCCACACGTTTCAACGCTTCATAAGGATTAAGTACCGGGAGACTTTTTATTTAGAGTAGATTTAATTAGATTTCCGAGTTTAAACGGGTTGGTCCATTATGAAATCGGGAGTATCTGTAAACCGTTCTATGTGTTGACTTATGAAATTGTTATATGTTTTAATTTAGAGGAATGGCGGTTGGTTTCCGGAAGACGGCGTCTGTCAGCTGTCAAATGATACAGGATACTGATGATGCTTGATGATGATGATGATGATTTTAATTTATTGTGGTTTGTAGAGTAGTAAATTTTATCGGGTTGAATTGCGTTGTTCTCTTCGAATGCCCTTTTCCAATAGTTAGCTATAAAATTACTTCATATGCGTCTTTATAAATGAGTCGTACTTGATCAGCATCACAGTGTGGTATTACAGATTTTCTTACTTTTTTCTAGCCTATTAATGAAAATTCCAATTATTTTTTTAAGACATTTATTTATTTTTTCAAAAATGTTCATTCTTGTATCTATTGATCTATTTTGTACTTAATTGTATTAGAAAATGAACAAACTGGTCCTAGGATTTCTTGAATTTGTGTCATTATGTCGGAGTTTATTTTTGTTTTTAATAATTTGTTTGCATTACCAATTTTTTTGTTTTATACTTGAAGTTTATACAGTAAATGCGATTCTTATGATGTGTTGTGTTTCATTTTGTAGTACATTGTGTCGTGTCTGTTTACAGTTTGGTGTAATAATATATTTTCTTAATGTTTGTTTATAGTAACAGTATGCGGGGAGTTACAAACATGTTTTGAAATTTAGCCAATCAATATATTTTGCATCTAAGATAGTCGTCAGGAAAAAGGGTTAGTGATCGGTAATTCTAAAAAAAAACACGATTCAAACTGCAGGACACAGAGATCGTTATGTTGGATGTTTTTCGCGCACAGGCACATATCTAAAAGATCGTGAGCCTCCAGCTGGATTGTTCGGATAAAATGGCGGGCTCGTCAGGGGTTAAAATATTAAAACCATACATATCTGATAATTCGTCTGTTAATTTCCTCCGAGCCTTTATTTTGTTACAGCTTCGATTTAGTATTTTTGACATATAAAATTTCCCGTGAATATAATATTTTGTTCCAAATGTATTAGTTCTTTAAGTTGGGGTTGATTAATATTATTATGGAAAGAATAACACAGCTCTACAAAAAAAGATGTTGCCCTGGATATCTCACCGAAGTTTTATGTTTTCAAGTGCGCAGTTTACGAATATATTCATGAAGTTGCTGAATGTGCTCTAGGTTTTATGATTTGGTGTATTTCTTAATCTTAAACAGTCAACGGATTGTTACTAATGAAATTTTATGTTTCCAGTGATGATTTGATATCTGCGCATAGTTTCGTGCATACATAGCCTACATCACCGTGATCCCCACTCTCACACCCCCTCACTCCCGCAAATCGACCGTGAGTGTCAGTTATTTCACAAAACTAAGTACTCACGACGTGCATCTGGATTCGATTACATAATGAAAACACAATAATATTACAATTTAAGTAATAACACCAATAGCATTATACACTTACAAAAACATTAACATTACAATTACATAAAGAAAACACATTAATATTACAATTAAATAATAACACAACAGCATTATACACTAATTAATTTATATATAATTGTTAATAATTAATGGTATTGCATTTTGATAACATATATTTATTCATGAATGAGTGTTGTCCTTATTTTTCGCGTTTTGTCCAGAAATTTAGCCGAGGTTTATCCAATTTTCTGGATTTACCAATAATTCGTAGCATGCCAATCTTTCCCGATTTGAATTTAGAAATCTTTCCGGTAATAACTGACGTCTCCAATATTCTAAATCATTACATTTTCCTAATATATGTATCTCATCTTCAAAGTTCCCGCACATTGTACATATTCACATATCGTGATCGTCGCTAATTTTTAGAAATTTCCCATTTCCCCTTAGCCTAAACCAAGCCAAGCCCTGATCTCTCCTTAAATTCCTAGGTTGAGTATATACGATTCTTTTCCCCAGACGTGTTTTTAGGTCTCTTTGTAAAACACAGTGAGCGTTTTCCTGTACATTCGGCGAAAGTATCTTGTTGGTTTATATCTAAGTACCTCCTCCTTATTTTTCTCCACACGTTCTTGGGATTTTCAGTCCATTTTCCCCATATCCAGCCCATCCCAATCTTTTGGAGTTCTCTCCTAACCTCGTCTGCCCAAAATTTAACACCTATGTTTTTAATTTGGTGGTCGTAACAAATTGCTCTAAGCATTGTTTGTTCGCCTTGGATTACTTGCAACCAGTATTTGAGTACACGAATTTTACAGTTAATGTCGTCCTGGAATGACCCGAATTCATATAAAATTCCACAGTTACAAACGGCCTTACTAAGTCCTGTAATATATTTTAGAAAATGCTTATATACCTTATTTGGTATTTCCGTTCTTTGGAAACCCCAAATCTCACTACCATAGTGCATTACTGGCCTGACCATAGCTCCATACATTTTTTCTAATGTGCTGACTGGAATATCAGGCACTCGACCCAGAATACCGAGTACACTGTTAAGTTGTCCCCTCCCTTTAAATAATGCTATATCAATATGTTTTGTCCACTTTCCGTTCATTTACAAACGTCGTACCAAGATATTCAAAATGTTTCACGTTTTGAAGTACTTTATCTCTGTATTTCCATTCCTCTGCTCTACCATAAACCGTCCCATTTTTAAAGGTCATTGTTTTTGTCTTACTAACATTTACAGTCAATCCCCAATTCCTACAGTATATTTCCAGTAGGTCAAGACATCTTTGCAATCCCTTCATTGTCTTGGAACAGATAATTAAATCATCTGCATACAACAGGACTGGGATTCTAACATTTCCTATCTCCGGAGCTTCAATTTCTCCTTCTAGCATTACGTCTACAATATCATCAACGAATAGATTAAATAGCATTGGTGATAAAATGCAACCTTGTCTCACTCCCCGAATGGCTTCACTGCTCTTTGTAATGTGCCCTTGGTCTACTTTTATACAAAATTTAACATATTTATAAATTGACATTAAAGCATGTATCATTTTATGAGACAATCCTTTCCGATTTATTTTTTCCCAAAGTGCGCTTCGGTCCACAGTATCAAATGCCATCTTAAAATCAATGAATGCACAAAATAATTTACCCCCCTTCATTTTCAGATTGCCATCAATTAATGTTCTCAGAACAAATACGTTGTCCACCGTGGAGTACCCTTCTCTAAAACCTGCCTGATATTTTGAGAGCCTATTGTTCTCTTTAGCCCATTGTCTTATTCGTTCGTAAAGTACTTTATAATATATTTTTCCGAACACAGACAAGAGAAAAATTCCCCTGTAACTTTCTGGTATCTGTGCCCCACCTTTCCCTTTGTATAGCGGTTGGATGACACCTGTCGCCCAGGCTTCCGGATAATCTCCTCCATTAAAATGTTTGTTGAACGCAGTTTTCAAAACGTCTGATAATTTATTGGATGATATCATATTTTTCAAGAATTCCCCTGGTATTCCATCAATTCCAGGTGCTTTACCATTCTTTAAACTTTTAATGGAAGAAACCACTTCATTTTTCGAAATATCCTGATCCAGTAATTGAATATGAATTGGGTCAGGGATCTCAACTATATTTCCTTGATTATATCTTAACCTCTCATTTCCCAGCACCCTATCAAAGTAACTTCTCCACTCCCTGGACGTTATTGTTGTCCGATTTATGGACTTTACTTTGAGTTCCCTTAACGCTTTCCGTATGTCCGCAATGTTCCCACTTTCAGTCGCGACTCTCATTTCTTCGGATTTCTTATTTTGCCATGCTAGTTTTGTTTCTGCCAGTAATTCTTTATATTCCTTTCTCTCTTGCGCATAATTTTTTCTCCTTTCATCTGTGCTTTCTTTTCTAAACTTTAAATACTACTTTCGACAAATTTCTTCTTCTTTCTACACGCATTATTGTACCACCCTTTGTCCTTCTGGTTCATTGCGTATTTAACCTTGAATTTTTCCCCTTCTTTTTGAAAACATTCTGTCAAAGTTTTAATAATTTCCTCCCCGCTAAGATCATTTAATTGCAGATCCTGTATTAGCGTTTCCAAACTCCTGATAAATTCTTCTCTCAGATCCTCGATCCACCTGAAACGGTGTAATTGGCCGCAATTATTGTTGCCACCTTCATCATTAACTGTCTCACTAATACCTTTCATATTTAAAATAAGTTTGTTTGGGAAGTGGTGTGATTCGATTCTGGAAACTATACAGAAATTACTTAGGACTGGAATCATGTCTTGTGTGCATATTGAATAATCGATTGCGCTACTTCCATTTTTATCAATAAATGTCAGTTCTCCATTTTTATCTTCCCCATATTTCCCATTCAGATTTTCAAGTTTAAATGCATCGCAAAAAGCTAACAATTGATTTCCTTCTGAATTTAAAATCTTATCTTTGCTTCTCCTACCCTCACCTCGTGTTTCATTATCATCCGATTTTATAGTGATATTTTCCTCCCCAATCCTACAGTTAAAGTCCCCTAAAATTATTATTCCCGCTTCCTGAAACCTATCTTTTATTTCTGCCAAGGAGTCAGTCAATTTAACGAAAAAATTTGGATTGGCATACCTGGAATTTAGTGGTTGGCGGTAAATAGACAACAGACACATTTCTGCTCTTTCTGTATGGTAATATATACAAATTGCCTCTTTTAAAGTAATATTTACCTTTTTAATATATGGGTCTAAGTTAGCTTTATATAAAATGGCAACACCGCCTGGATATCTACCTCTCTTTCCTCTATTTTGATTACCCTTAAAATAACCTTTCATATTACATAGATTCACGCATTCATTAGCTTTTAACCATGTTTCTCCTAGAGCTAATATATCAAAAGTCTCAATAAACTCTACACATCTGTCCATTGAAAGTTTTTGTTTTAACCCTTCGATATTCCATGAACCGACTGTCAACAAACCCTATTGTGTTCCCTTGTCATTAGTCTTACCTGTATTTTTCGAACTTCCCCCTCTCAATAGTTCCTTTTCTGCGGGTAAATTCAGAAGTCTAAGTGATTTTCTTGTTGGAGTTCTTGTGTCCGCCGGTCGTTCACCTCTTAGAGGTGGGGTATGATTTTTGCGTTCGGCCCTTTTTTGCTGTATGTTTATTGGATTCCTGGGAGTTAGTATCGTAGTGCTCCCTCTCTCTTTCTCTCGTGTAGAATTTTCTCCCTCCTCTGCTGTAAGGAGACCACCTGCTGTTGAAGCGTCCCCTGTAGGTTTTGGGGACTCGCTGTCAATGACCTCTTCAAATTCATTTTCAGAGTTGTCAATATTTTCTAGTTGTTCCCTGCTCCAGATTCGTCCATTTATAATCAATTTATTAAATTGCATTATTGCATGGCAGCCCTGCCTCCTCGCCTCGAGCATGTGTCGCTTAAGAAAGTCCCTTTCGCGGCGCACCTTCTCACTAAAGTCTTCGGCAATATTGATACCGGTCCCTTTAAGATATTTACTGTCTCTAAGGATCCAACATTTTATTTTGTAGTGTGATAATTTGCATACAATCGGTCTCTTCCCACTATTCCAACGACCTACTCTGTGCGTTCCTTCAATATCACTGTCCACCAAATCAATCCCGATTTGCGCCACTACTCTTTTAACTATATGTTCAGTTTCCTCCCAGCTTTCCCTGTCTTCTTCACGCACACCATATATCACAATATTATTACGGCGACTCTGGTTTTCGAGATAGTCTAATTTAGATTCCAGCCATTTCAATCTGTCCTCCATCCGATGCATGTTCGTCTCAATATCACGAATTTTTTCACCCACGTTGCACTTTTCAAACGCCTCTTTCACTTCAGTTGACAATGTTTCAATCAGCTTTCTAACTTCTTCCATAATGCTTTGTCCCCTGCACACTTCAACCACTCTAACAAAAACACGTCCGCTCTTCTCGGCGGCTAGCACAATAAAATCTGGATATAGAACAATTCGTCAAAGCGTTGGACAAGGAAGGAGAATGTTTGTAGAAAATTTCCTAAGCTCAGTATGTAAAAGTTAAAACCCGGAATATTTGATGGTCCTCTAATTCGGCAATCGATGAAAGGTGTAAATTTTATCGAAGTTATGACTGTTGCGGATAGTGAAGGTTGAAAGGGTTTTGTATTGGTACTAGATAATTTACTAGGTAACTATAAAGCACCAAATTATAAAGAAATTGTACAAAACATGTTGACATGCTTCAAGATTCTGGGAGCAAATATGAGTATAAAGTAACACTTCTTCCACAATCACCTGGATAGATTTCCGGATAATTTAGAAAATTATACTGATGAACAGTGAGAGCGCTTTCGCCAGGATCTGAAAGTAATGGAGGAAAGGTATCAGGGTAGATGGGATCGTCACATGATGGCAGATTACTTCTGGTCTTTAAAAAGAGATTGTCCCGTAAAAAATTATAGAAGAAAATCTTATAAAAGGCGTTTCACTGAAATATAACATGGGTTTTCGACATTTTTCTTTCTATTTATGTCGGTGTATAATAATTTAAAAAAACAACTAACATTATAAATATATCTGTTATATTGTCTCATATTTTCCGATTTTTGTAGTGTAAAATGAAAATAAAGTTTAAAAAACAGAGCAAATTTCTAAAATCATTGATAGTTTCATGAATAGTGAGCATAAATATATCCGAAATTAATCTTATATCGGGAGAAACAAAACTACTGTTGACCTGTGTAACAGATGGATTCGATAATTGCGGGTGTATTAAATGAATAGGGACTTCATTAGTAGACTGTCTCATTATCATTAAAATTAAAAAAATTTGTATGGGAGTGTGGAATATGTCCTTTAATCGATATGTGCGCACCCCTATAAGGGTTGTCTGATTTTTTTCCTATGCATTTTGTAGTATTTAGTTTTTAAATTTTTATAATTTGATAATTTAGTCTCATTAATTAAAATTATATCCAAATGAATTTTGTTAAATAGCATTAGTAAATCATTAATTTGCTTTCTGTGCCATTAACATTAAATTATAATATATTAAGAGTTGTAGCGATTTTCCGTCTGTAATTATTAACAGACATTAAATTCCCTATTTTAGTGAAATTGCCCGGCGCTGTCTTAAGTTTAAAAATAGTTTGTTTGAATCTCGCCACTTACTTTACAATATTTAAATATCTAATAAATTTTAAAATTTTCAAAATATTCTTATATTATTTCCTGGATTCTGTTTTAATTTATATTCTGTTCTATTCAAAATTGGTTTTAAAGTTGGAAATTCTCTCACTCTTTTGTTAATTATCTCCACAAACATCGATACACTACAGCACGACCTTCAGTCAGACCACGTACCAATACTGTTCACAGTGACAACCAATCTTACACTCACAGCTCCCTTCAAAAATTACACTTCCGAAACAAACTGGACAGAATACTCGAAACTCTTCTCTCAGTGGGTGAACCCTAAACTTCAGGTTTAATACACTGAAGAGTTGGAGCTTTCGATTCAAAACTTTCAGGCCACCATCAACACTGCATTATAGTATTCAACAACACACACGCAAACAAACCGATACACACCGAACATAGATCCAACACTCCTACATTATCTTGATCGTAAGCGACACTTTAAAAAACTATACAGACGCTATGGAGCACCTGATACAAACAGCAATACAATCGGTATACAAATGCTGTACGGAATAGACTTCGAGAAAAACGGAATACTGATTGGCAACTTTCACTAAATACTTATAATGTTAACTAAACTCCCCCAGGGCAGATTATCAAAAGAATCAAAATTAGTCGAGCACCCCCTCCGCTAACTGCGCTTAAAAATAATGGAATTTGGGCTTATCATCCCCATGATAAAGCCTAACTTATTGCATCAAATCTCGAAGATCGATTCCGTCCGCATGAGCTAACCACACTAATTTATGAAGCTAATGTCAACGACGTGGTTGCCACTTTTCTTGCCACTCCTACAGTGCCCATCTATCCTAATATTGACCTAAAAGACCTTAATTTCCACATCCACGCCTTAAGGAATAGCTGTGACCCAGGCGCAGATAAAATCCCCAATCTGGCCGTCAAGCATTTGCCCCAAAAGCCCTCATCCTTCTCCTTACAATATTTAAGTTTTGCTTTAAACTTAACTGTTTCCCTTCAGCATGGAAAGTGGCAACAGTCATAGTGCTCCGCAAAGATCCTTCAATTCCTGACAACCTTCGACCGATAAGTCTCTTGTCAGTCCTGGGTAAACTATTAGAACGACTAATTTTGGCGCAACTAAAAGCAGAAGTCCAGGCAAAAAATGTACTTCCAAATTATCAGTTTGGTTTCCGAAACGCACATAATACCCCACTACTACTGGCGAGATTTATCGATCAGATTACCGGGTTCAACGCCAAACGGAGCACAGTAGGAATATTTCTAGACGTTGAGAAGGCCTTCGATACAACCTGGATCAATGGATTGATATACAAATTAATAAATTTCAATTTGGCACCAAATTTAGTCAAAATTATATCTACTTTCCTTGTAAATAGAATTTTTTTTATAACAATAAATGATCACAGATCTAACTGCAAGTCTATACTAGCGGGTGTACCACAAGGAGCAGTTCTTTCTCCACTACTCTATAACCTCTATGTCTCGGACCTCCCAAACCCTCCTTCAGTAAAAGCTGCATCATTCGCCGATGATACATTCTTTAACTTCCAAACCAAATTTAGCTCCATGCATCACAGATTCCAAACGTTCCAGAGATCGCTACTGGTACTGTCTCTAGAATATTAAACTCAATAATACCAAATCCAAATTAATCCTGTTTACCAAATATTCACAACCTCCACCTATCCAGATAACTATTGGTGCACAAATTCTACGCAATGAGACTGCAGTAAAGTATCTTGGTCTACATCTCGACTCTAAATTAACTTCTAGACATCATCATGTAAATGATGTACAATGCAAAACAAATGCAGCAATTGCTATAATATATCCATTCTTCCGGGATAAAACAATTTCTAGACGGATTAAGTTTACATTATATGTAGCAGTAATCCATACTGTGTTACTGTACGGCTGTGAAGCACTGAGTATTCTTGCCAAAAATCATAAAAAGGAAATTCAAATAATTCAGAACCGTTGCCTCAAAATTATTTTCTCGGCGCCTATGTACACAAGAATAGCAGAGGAGCTACATGACGCAGCTAAATTGCCCTATCTTGATGCTATTGTTAAAAGATAAGTTACCAAAATGCATAAAAAAATTTTGGAATATGACAACCCAATAGTACGCACGATAAGACAATTGCCGCAATGGCGCACAGTACATAAAAACATATTTTCGGAAGAACAACCTCCATGAGGACTAAAAAGTGGACAACTTAAACACAAGTCACTAAATTACACCACAGCGCATGATAACATCTTCGTAACCATATCTCACGAAATTCCTAATAACACCGTTTAGGTAGGGTTACATTTAAGAAAGCCACATAGAGATAGCCAATAGATATTTTGCTGTCGAGGGAGTAAGAACATTCCCGGAATCAACACACTGGACGGCAAAAAATGCTGTCTACAAAACAGAACAGAACTCAACTCCTAAATTAGAGGTCTAAGATTTCTATTTACGTTTCTTCCGAAGGATGTTATCTTGTTTGCGGCTAAGCTGTTGCTCCTAAAAATGTATATCAGTTACAACATCTGTTCCTTTAAAAAGCCAAACGTTCTCTTCCCAATTGGTGCTGGTTGACGTCCTCTTCCTCAGACAACTTCTTTCGTTTCTCGCCCAAGTTTAGGTCCTATAATGGAAGCCTGCTAATAGATTTGCTACTTTTGGTTTTGAATCATTCAATCATCTCCACTAATATCAACGTTATACAATCCCTAGTGTTGTGTTTGTTAGGTTTGTATTTAATTAAACTGCTCCTCTCTCTAGCTTATATGTAGATAGGCTTATGTGTTATTTATGTTGTGTGATCCTGCGCTGTCCTTTATGATGATCATGGAACCATCATAACTAACTCTGTTACTTTTAATGCAATTAACCGTGAGATAATTTGGGTTGTTGGCGTCTCCCCAAGATTGAGCGGGAACTACGTTTATGCTTTAAACCCTAGCTTTTTTTCAAGACAGTTTAATTTTTTTCAAAATGTGAATATTTTTTTTTTAATTTACGTTCAATTATTCCTGAAAGATGATGTTGCAATATCTAAATTAATAACATAAAAATATATAGTTTGAAGTCTGAGGTCAAATAAGCGATGTGTATTAATTAAAAAAATATAGAGAAGCATTAAAGAAAACATATGTTAATAAAATGGATATTTCAAACAAATAGATAATTTGGAGTTTATAAAAAAAAGGAAATGTCATAACAAATTTCCATACAATAATATACAATATAGAGATTGAAGAATTGAAGCTCTCTATGGCATCATGGTTTGGTTCAGATAAATGGGACTTGCGCTTGATCGATTCCCGATGGGCAAGAAATTTTCCCATGATATTTGAGCCAGTATGAGGTCGATATGCACGCAGAATCGTAAGGAATTTGGAAAGCTGTAATCAGTAGCGACTATAACAGCTGAGGGACTCGACAGGATGACCACTCGTCACACGTGTACTCTTTTGATTATCACCTGTCCCTGTTGGCCTGGTTGTCTAAGGGTCATACACCAGGGTGTTTAATTTAGTTTAGAGAATGGAGTTGCTTAATTTTAAAACAGAATAACAAAGTGTTATATAAAGTGATGTAAAAATGAATATTTGTTACATTAAAGTGTAATTTGTTATAATGACCGATAAGTTATATTTAAATTATACACTACACCACGTGATATATCACCAAACAATAAGCATTTAATCGAAAGTAAATATGATATTTGAACAAGTATTTAAAAACTACCTGATAGAGAAATCGTTGCCTATTGATCTTCCAAAAACTTCAATTATGCAGATTGAAAGATTTAACTATTTTGAATTCGATCTGTCAAGTATTAATATTTAATGGGTTTTTTCAGTTTTACATTCAGTGGCGTTGCTTCGTAACTTTATAGTTATTACGTCACAATTGTTGTTATCGCTGTGCAACAAAGCCCATTTTATACTGTAGTTTTATTAATTTCACATTTAATTAATCTATTCTTCTTCTTCCTCTTCTTCATAATTAGTAGAATTTTCATCCTGTTTATTTCCAAAAACACTCCTCGGAAGAGGGCGTATTGGATGTGCAACATTCGCTGTCTATCCATCTCTTGGCAGGTCTTCCTCTTCTTCTTCTCCCGTAAATTGGTCTATCTTATTTAGCTCTTTTTGCAAAGTCGGTTGTCTTCCAATCTTTCTATATGATCTTTCCAATATTTTCGTCTAATTTTAAATAATATTAAGTCTAATTTATAGCGGATATTACAATATCAAATTACATCTAGTTTTCTCGTGTAATCTCCAGTGTAAATATTCATAAGCACAGGTTTATCTTCCAAAAAGTGGCATTAAATTATTATATGAGGTAATATGACATTGGGAATGTAATATGTGGGAATACCGGGTCATCGGGAAATGGCGGTCAGTGGATTATTTTAAACAGTATGGTAGGTATATAGGCTATGTTAACTCGTAATAAGTGCTGCTCTCTAACGCAAATTAAGGAAACTACAGTGAACACTTCAGGAAGTGCTTATAGTTTCTGAAACACTTGAAAGTGTATTTTGTGATTCTGGCTTTCAGCAATTGTTGTAAAATTATTTGATATAAGTGCAAATGTTTGTCTAGTAAATTGATGTTACTTTGAGTTATACATGTTGTTGGAACACAAAACAACACGATTTCTTCAATGTTTGTAGATAACTATCATTTATTAAATGAGCACGTGACTTTCAAGTTAGGTTAAACATTTGTGACAAGGTGACTGGTATTACCCCCCCCCTTCCCTGGTGATCGTTATTCCACCACATGAACTTCATATTAAAACGTCGTTCATTAGATTACTTACTTACTTACTCACTGGCACTATCGAACCCGTAGGTTCATGGCCTCGCGGACATAAGCTCTCCATATATCTCTATCCTGAGCTAATGCCTTCCAATCATTCCCTGTATAATCTACTTCCCTCAAATCATAGTTAATGTTATTCTCCCACCTTATTCTCGGTCTACCAACTGGGCATTTTCCCTCTGGCTTGCCTACAAGAAGCTTCCATGCAAGTCTTTCATTCCCCATACGTGCAACATGTCCTGCCCATCGCAGTCTACGAGACTTAACTGTTCTTATTATATCTGTCTTCCTATAAAGACCATGTAGTTCATTGTTACGTAGTCTTCTCCTGTCTGTTCATCTCTCTTTGGTCCAAAAATTTTCCTAAGTACCTTATTCTCAAATACTTGTAATCTCCTTTCCTCCCTTAAAGTAAGAGTCCATGTTTCGCACCCATATAATATAACTGGTAGAATAATAGTTTTATATATTTTCTGTTTAACTTTTTTTGAAAGGAGTTGGGACATCAAGAGTCTCTGCAATGCATAATAGCACACATTTCCAGAATTGAGCCTATGTTTAATTTCCTTGTGCATCTCATTCCTATTTGTGATTATTGTTCCTAGGTATTTGAATTCAGCCACTTCCTCAAAATTTCCCTCATTTGTCATTAGCTGTCCATTTCCATTATATAACGTATTTCTACGTGTGGCCATATATTTAGTTTTACTGATATTTACTTCCAGTCCTAATTTCTTAATGTTACTCAATAGTGTGTGCGTGTTGTCCTTTAGTATCTCCTCGCTATCGGCCAGTAGTACTACATCATCAGCATAAACTAACAGCTTATTAATACCATTCAGTTGTAAGCCTTCCTCATTCTCTAAAGATTTAATGGCATGCTCTAGTACAAAATTAAGTAGTAGAGGAGATAGTGCATCTCCTTGCTTCAACCCATTCTGGATTTCAAAAGTGTCCGAATACTGTTTGCGTACACGCACCCTGCTCTTTGTGCCATTTGGACACATTCGTATAAGTCTAACTAACTTTTTAGGAATTCCGAACTCCAGCAGGATACTATATAACTTCTCCCTCTTAATTGAATCATATGCTTTTTTGAAGTCTACGTATAGTTAATACACAGTACCATTATATTCCCATTTCTTTTCTAAAATCTGTCTTATACTAGAAATCTGATCTGTTGTAGACCTGTTTCTTCTAAATGCACATTGATGATCTCCTAGAATGTCATCAGTATAGGCAGTTAGTCTGCTTACTAATACATTTGTTAGAATTTTGTACGAAGGTGAGAGTAATGAGATGCCCCTGTAGTTGTTGCAATCAGTTTTATCTCCTTTCTTATAGAATGGTACCTTAATAGATTCCTTCCATTCATCTGGAAGAGCTTCTTTTTTCCAAATCATACTAAGCAACCAGCGTATTCTGTCCATCAATTTTTCTCCCCCTGATTTTATCAGTTCTTCTGGGATCTCATCTGAACCTGGTGCTTTACGCGTCTTCAATTTTTCAATCGCCATTTAAACCTCTAATGCACTTGGTTCTGTGACTAGCATTTCTGCTGTCTGTAAATTATCCTCCTCAATGTCCTGTTCTGTATGTACATTTAATAGCTGATTAAAGTAACTTTTCAATCTATGTAATATACTCCTGGAATGTGCAATCATATCCCCATTTTCATCCCGAATTATGTTTGTTTTAGCCTGAAAGCCTTTCTTCTCTATACTGATTCCCTGATATAATTCTGTAATGTTCCTATTTTTTCCGTTCATTTCAAGATCATTAATCTTCTCTCTTAAATTTTCCCTCTTTTTACTCTTTAGTAACTTGGTGGTTTCCCGTCTAATACTACCCAATTGCTCTAAATTTACCTCATTTGGCTCGTGTAACCATTTCATTTTTGCTGGCTTAACTACTCATATCCCTACGGCTTCCTAAGGCCTGCGGTGGGATATATTACACCACTTATAGCAACTAGCCGTGATATAAATTGGTATTATGCGTATTTTACCTAATATACCTCGAGAAAGACGTGTGTGCATATATGTTACTACTAATTTTTTCATGAGAATTTATTGTTTTTTTTTATAAAGTTCATTGTTTTAATAACTTCAACTTTAAATTAATCTAATCGGTGAAAATGATCCAGGGTAACAAACAACTTAAAACGTATAATTTTGAAGTCCGAGAACAAATAAACCCTCTGAAATATATTTAAAAAAAGTAGAGAATTGTGAAAAATATTGATTAAACCGATATTTCAAACAATAGGCCTATATAAGCTAGAGTTTATAAAAAATAAGCAATAGATGGAAGTGAGTTGGTGCGGAAATGTTCATATAATGATAAAGTTGAAAGTGAAAATTACAGCGTGTGAGACATTACGCCTTGTCGCAGAGCTACCGAACATGCCCTGGTCCAAATCTCTATGCGGGAAAAATTTACTTACAGAATGTCGGCTATTGTGAAGCGGTGTCCACCTAGAATTGTGGGGAATATATGTACCGTGTATAACGTTTTGGGAATCCGACGGTTGACCACTTATCACACATAGCTATAACGTCTATCATTCTGTTATATCAAGTGCCTTGCACACTTATCGCTCCATGAGTTTAATTTAGTTTAAAGAAAGGAATCACTTATTTTTAAAGCATAATAACAAAATGTTATCTAAAATAAGGTAAAGTAGAATATTTGTAATTATAGAGTTGAATATGTTACGTTATTGAATTAGCCATTTAAACGATGATGAATATGCTATGTGAAAATGTATGTATATTTACCTGAGAGAAAAAAAAAGCGTTTATCATTGAGCTATATAGAATTCTAAGTAGTATAAACTTAGATAAAACAGTTTTGAATTAAATTTGTGAATATTAATATTTTATTGATTTAAAACAGGCATATATATATATATATATATATATATATATATATATATATATATATATATATACCATTAAGCTACCGATTACGCAACCGAGCAAATCTAGTACACATATTCATTTCTCTAATAATTATATATTCTCATTATTACAAGAAGACGTGGGATATAATTCTAGAGGTCCGCGTTCAAGTCCCGTCCGAGCATTTATTTTTCTTATCATGTCATTTAAGATTGTATTGTTCAGTGTCAAAAATTTAGGTATAATATATATATATATATATATATATATATATATATATATATATCCCAGTGTGCTACCGACTATGCTACCGAACATGTGTAGTACAAACATTAATTTCACGTATAATAACATATTCTCATTATTACCAAATGTAGTGGTATATAAATCCAGGGGTCCTGATAAAATTCCCGTCGGAGCATTTATATTTCTTACCGTATCATTTAAGCCTGTATGCCCAATGTCAATAATTTAATTATATTAATATATATGTAAGTATATATATATATCCCAGTGTGCTACCGATTACGCCATCTAGCAAGTGTAGTACAAACAATTATTTCTTTTATAATAATACGCATTTATTTTTCTTATTATCCCATTTTAAGCTTGCATTGCTCAGTATCAAAATTTAATTACAATATAAATATATATATCACAGTTCGCTACCTATTACGCCACCGAGTAAATGTACTAAAAACATAAATTTCACTCTTAATAAAATATACTCATTATTACTAGATGTAGCAGAACGTAAATCCAGATGTCCGGGTTCAATTCCCGTCCGAACATTTATTTTTCTTTTCATTCATCTTATGTCTGCATTGATCATTGTCAAAAATATTATATATATATATATATATATATATATATATATATATATATATATACATCCCAGTGCGCCACCGATTACGCCACCGAGCAAGTCTAGTACAAACATTCAATTCTCTTATAATAATATATTCTGATTGTTACACGATGTAGTGGGATATAAATCCAGAGTTCGGGGTTCAAGTCCCGTCCGAGCATTTATTTTTCTTATGTCATTTTATGCAGGCATTGCTAAAAGATACGTATTTAATTATAACATATATATATATACCCGCCTCGCAAGATTTGCAAAAAAAAAAATATTACTTCGTAACAGTATTCTACGAAATAGGGTTTTTTAGCAGAAAAATAACAAATATGTTGACGTAATACCAACTTACGTTGCGGAGCAACGCCACTGTGTGTGAAAATTGAAAAAGTCAGTTTTGATTTGAATTTAATAAAATACAAACGTTAGACAGGTTTAAATCTAGTTTGTAACAGTAATTTTTTGGAATGAAGAAAAAGCAGATCTTCCTATATCAGGTAAATACTAAATACAATTATAAATATATTTATCATGGATACAAATGTTTGAAAAGATATTACGTTTTGTACTGTTCACATTTGAAAGGTAACATATAATAAATTTAAATACAAAATTTCAAATGTTACTGTCTTTGCATATTTTTTTAGATAAGATTTCATATTATTCTAAATTACAAGCGCAATTTTAAAATAAAAATGAATATAATTTCTCCTTGAATTATATATATATATATATATATATATATATATATATATATATATATGCACGTATATGTGACATGATAAGAAAAATTAAAAATGATCCAACGGGACTTGAACCTTAGATTTATCCCAGTGCTCTATCGATTTCGCCACGAGCAAGTCTAGTACAAACATTCATTTCTATTATTATAATATATTCTCATTATTACTGGATGTAGTGGGATATAACTCCAGAGGTCTGGGTTCATGTCCCGTACGAGCATTTACTTTTCTTATCATGTCAATTCAAGATTGAATTGCTCAATGTGAAAATTTTAATTATATATAATGTCCCAGTGCCCTTCCAATTACACCACTCATGAAGTAAAGTATCTCATATAATAATATATTCTCATTATTACTAGATGTAGTGGGATATAAATCCAGAGATCCGGGTTCAACTCAATCCGAGCATTTATTTTTCTTATCATGTCATAAGTAATGCCACGAGTGATTTCCAATTTATCTAGAGAATTTGGAAATCAAGAGTGGCATTTGTTAGGACTATTTAACGAATAAAATTAAGCTGTTTACTCACAAATCATTATTTAACTACGGTATAGTTATTTTAAAGTATTTATATATTTAATGTAAACGGCGATGTTTGAAAACAAATGAGAAGCGATAGGTACGCTTCATCTGCTTCTTTTGTTTATCACTGCAACCAGATCATACTATTTATTGCCAAAGGAACGCAATATTGTAAGGATGCTCTCTACTGGAGAAAAAATGAAACATCAAACTGTAAGTGAATAAATTTCTGATGTCGTATGATGTAAATATGACAATTATACTTATCTGGATTGTTACCTGGGAAAAAAATACATTTAAGAAAGTGTAAAGAGTGGTTTCTTTTTTTGGTGGTATAATCAATTGCTACAAATGTTTTTATATTAACTCCCGCATGCGGCATGTGTTGACATTCATGCACTATATATACAATCTGGTAGCCGTATTTCTTACGGGCTCAGTCACTGCAAAATAATGGTCAGACCTGTTCAGAATATTAAAAAGGAGGAGCTTTCTTTAATATGGTAATTATAACACTGATAAATATTTCGTGAAACACGACTCTGATTGGTTGTAAAACAGAAATCATTGAAACGTGATTGGTCATTGACTCCCATTTGGGGCATGAGTTAAAATAATCATTTTAAGCTCGCTTTGCCCAATGTCAAAAATTTTATTACAATAATATATATATATATATATTCCATTGCGCTACCTATTACGCCACCAAGCAGGTCTAGTACAAATATTCTCTTCTCTTATAACAATATAATTTCATTATTACTAGATGTAATGGGATATAAATCAAGTGGTTCGGGTTCAAGTCACGTCCGAGCCCTTATTTTTCTTATCATGTCATATTGAGCTAGCATTGCTCAATGTCAAAAATTTAATTATTATTATTAATTTATATATATATATATATATATATATATATCCCATTGAGCTATCGACTACGCCACCGAGCAAGTATAATACAAACATTTATTTCTCTTATAGTAATGTTTTTATTATTCCGGCTTTTACAATGAATATATATTTTTCCTGTACCCATGTTCACAGTTAACAACACATTTGTTTCAACACATTTTTCCATTCCTGTCTGTTCATCCATATATCTTCTTCTATTTCCCATTCCCTCTTAGTTTCATTGATTCCCTGAATCCACGTAATATTTGGTCTATCCTTCTTTTTCCTTCCCTGTGGTTCCCAATCCATGATTATCTTAGGTAGTTTCCTGCTTCCATTCTTGTAATGTGTCCGTACGAATTTAATTGTTTCTTCTTTATAAAATCTAATATTGAATATTGTACCTGAATTTTTTTGTTTTATATATGGATTTCTGATTTTATCCTTCCTGGATATTCTTGCAGCACGTCTCCAGTAGTCCATTTCAGTTTGTGAGCAATATATTCGCATTATTACTAGAAGTAGTGGGATATGAATCCAGAGGTCCGCGTTCAAGTCCCAACCGAGCATTTATTTTTCTTATGTCATTTATGATTGCATTCTTCAATGTCAAAAATTTAGTTATAATAGTATAAATATATATCTCCCAGTGTTCTACCGATTATGCCAGTCAGCAGGTTTAGTACTAACATTCATTTCTCTTATAATAATATGTTGTCATTTTTACGAGATGCAGTGGGATGTAAATCCAGGGGTCCGGGTTCGATTCCGGTCGGAGGATTTATTTTTTTTATCATGTCATTTAAGCTTGCATTGCTCAATGTGAAAAATTTAATTATATTAGTATATATATATATATATATATATATATATATATGGAATAATAAGAAAAATAAATGCCTGGACGGGATTCGAACCCGGATCTCTGAGTCTGTACCTCAGCGTGATATCCATTACACTACCAGGCGAATCCAATTCAAACACATATCTTTCTTATATATAAGAAAGGTAAGTGTTTGAATTGGTTTCGCCTGGTAGTGTAATGGATATCGCGCTGAGGTATAAGAAAGATAAGTGTTTGAATTGTATTCGCCTGGTAGTGTAATGGATATCGCGCTGAGGTATAAGAAAGATAAGTGTTTGAATTGGATTCGCCTGGTAGTGTAATGGATATCACGCTGAGGTACAGACTCAGAGATCCGGGTTCGAATCCCGTCCAGGCATTTATTTTTCTTATTATTCCATATTAAGCTTGCATTGCTCAATGCTAAACATTTAATTATAACATCTATAAAAGCGTCACTGCTATAAGGTAAAAATATTCTCTTTAATTTGCTTACTTGATATAGTCAGCTGCTAGATGGCGGTGAAGACCGAGTTCTCGCGACATCTAGTAATAATGGAGAGTATAATACATATATAAGAAATATAAGTGTTTGAATTGGATTCGCCTGGTAGTGTAATGGATATCACGCTGAGGTACAGACTCAGAGATCCGGGTTCGAATCCCGTCCAGGCATTTATTTTTCTTATCATTCCGTATTAAGCTTGCATTGCTCAATGTTAAACATTTAATTATAACATCTATAAAGCGTCACTGCTATAAGGTAAAAATATTCTCTTTAATTTGCTTACTTGTTATAGTCGGCTGCTAGATGGCGGTGAAGACCGAGTTCTCGCAACATCTAGTAATAATGGAGAGTATAATACATATATAAGAAAGATAAGTGTTTGAATTGGATTCGCCTGGTAGTGTAATGGATATCACGCTGAGATACAGACTCAGAGATCCGGGTTCGAATCCCGTCCAGGCATTTATTTTTCTTATCATTCCATATTAAGCTTGCATTGCTCAATGTTAAACATTTAATTATAATATATATATATATATATAATATATATATATATATGTAGTGGTATATAAATGAAATGGTCCGGGTTCAAATCTCGTCCGAGCTTTTATTTTTCTTATCATGACATTTTATGGCTGCATTGCTCAATGTCAATAATTTAATTATTATTATATGTATATATATAAATATATAAAAAAATAAGGTGTTTGAATTGGATTCGCCTGGTGGTGTAATGGATGTCACGCTGAGGTACAGACTCAGAGTTCCGGGTTCGAATCCCGTCCAGGCATTTATTTTTCTTATTATTCCATATTAAGCTTGCATTGCTCAATGTTAAACATTTAATTATAATATATATATATATATATATATATATATATATATGTAGTGGTATATAAATGAAATGGTCCGGGTTCAAATCTCGTCCGAGCTTTTATTTTTCTTATCATGACATTTTATGGCTGCATTGCTCAATGTCAATAATTTAATTATTATTATATGTATATATATAAATATATAAAAAAATAAGGTGTTTGAATTGGATTCGCCTGGTGGTGTAATGGATGTCACGCTGAGGTACAGACTCAGAGTTCCGGGTTCGAATCCCATCCAGGCACTTATTTTTCTTATCATACCATATATATATATATATATATATATATATATATATATATATATACCATTACAATACCGATTGCTCCACCCAGCAAGTCTAGTACAAACATTTATTTCTGTTATAATAATATATTCTCATTATTACTACAAGTTGTGCCATATAATTCCAGAGGTCCGTGTTAAAGTCACGTCCGAGCATTTATTTTTGTTATCATGACATTTTAAGCTTGCATTGCTCATTGTCAAAAATTTAATTACAATATGTGTGTGTGTATATATATATATACATATACACCAGTGCTCTACACATTACGCCACCGGGCAAGTGTAATATAAACATAAAATTCTCTAATTAAAAATATACTTACCATTACTAGATGTAGTCGGATGTAAATCCAGAGGTCCGGATTCAAGTCCCGTCAGAACATTTATTTTTCTTATCATTTCATATCATGTCTGCATTGCTCAACGTCAAAAATTAATTTATTATATGTGTGTGTATATGTATATATATATATATATATATATATATATATATCCCAGTGCGCTACAGATTAAGCCACCGAGCATGTCTAGTACAAACATTTATTTTTCTTATAATGATATATTCTCATTATTATTACATGTAGGATTGATATAAATCCAGAGGTCCGGTTCAAGTCCCGTCCGAGCATTTATTTTTCTTGTCATGTCATTTTATGCATGCATTGTAAAAATCTTAACATTTTGATTATAACATATATATAATATTTCTGCCTTGCAAGATTTGCAAAAAAAAAAAATATATTACTTCGTAACACTATTCTAAGAAAAGGGGTTTTTTAGCAGAAAAATAACAAATATGTTGACGTAATAACAACTTACATTGCGGAGCAACGCCACTATATTTGAAATTTTAAAAAAGTCAGTTTCGATTTGAATATAATAAAAGTCTCGTCCGAGCGTTTATTTTCCTTATGATGTAATTTTAAGCTTGAATTGCTCAATGTCAAAAATATTATATATATATATATATATATATATATATATATATATTTATATTTATATATATGTATATCCCAGTGCGCTACCGATTACGGCACCGAGCAAGTGTACTACAAACAATCAATTCTCTAATAATAAAGTATTCTCATTATTACTACATGTAGTGGGATGTAAATCCAGAGGTCCGGGTTCTAGTCCCGTCCTAACATTTATTTTTCTTATTTCATGTTATGCCTGCATTGCTCAATGTCAAACATTTAATTTATATATATATATATATATCCCGGTGCCCTATCGAATAAGCCACCGAACAAGTCTAGTACAAACATTCATTTCTCTTATAATAATATATTATCATTATTACTAGATGTAATGGGATATAAATCCAGAGATCCGTGTTCAAGATCCGTCTTGGCATTTATTTTACTTATTGTGTAATTTAAGCTAGCATTGCCCTATGTCAACCCTCCATGGTATCTTTACCTTGTCGTGGTGGACTGGTTTGCGTGCTTAAATGATCCTGAGAGCTATGCCGGCGGTAGCATTGCTGCCGATAGGGTTACCCATGCCGGACTGGTCGAAGGTGATAAGCCAGACGAAAAAAGTACCTTGGGCGAAAGAGTGACGGTCTTCCACCGTAAAAATACAACCGTCAAAAATGCGGACATGGGTTAAACTGTGGTAAAATTTTCCGGAGGTCAAATAGTCCTCCATTCGGATCTCCGGGCGGGTACAACTTCAGGGAACTCATGCCAAAGGCTCAAACACAGGGACATGTTCCTAGGAACATGGAATGTTAGGACATTATTCAATAGCGGGGCACTAGAGATATTAACGCGGGAATTAGATGAATTGCCCGTGGATATAGTCGCTTTACAGGAAGTTAGGTGGCCAGGAGAAGGTAGTCAGGAAGCTTTACATTACACTACGGGGGTGCAGAAAGACCTGCATTTGGAACGGGTTTTTTAGCCAGAAGAAGGATCCTATCCGCTATCCGAGATATTAAGTTTGTTAGTGATAGGATATCTTACATAATTCTAAAGGGTAAACGACATGATTTTATAATTGTAAATGTACATGCCCCCACAGAAGATAAAGATGACAAGGTCAAGGATGAGTTCTATGAAGAATTAGAATGCTTATTTGATAACCTTTCACGATATCATATGAAAATTGTCTTAGGAGATTTTAATGCAAAAGTAGGGCGGGAAGATATATTCAAACCAACAATAGGCAAATTCAGTCTCCATGAAGGTAGTAACGACAACGGGGTTAGATTAGTCACATTTGGCACATCAAAGAATCTCATTGTTAAGAGCACAACATTTCAGCATAAGGATATTCATAAATACACCTGGACGTCCCCAGATGGAGAAACTCGGAACAAGATAGATCATGTATTAGTGGATAAACGCTGGCACAGTAGCATAATCGATGTTAGATCAGTTAGAGGGACAGACTGCAATTCGGATCATCATCTGGTCAGAGTGAAAATCAGACAACGGCTATCGCTTATGAGAGGAACAAACGCTAAAGATGATTCTGTAAAATTTGAATTAAAAAAACTTGAAAAATGATGAAATGCGGCAAGAATACCAAATCAAAATTGCTAATAGATTTTAAGTACTGGAAACTTCAGATGACAATGTGGCAAACGAAGAAGAAACTGATATAAATAAAGAATGGGAGGCTATAAGAGATACTATTAAATTGTCAGCATCAGAAAGCATTGGTTGTTTAAAAAAGAGGCAAAACAAGAAATGGTTTAATGAGGAATGTGCCGACATTGTAAAGAAAAGAAAGCTAGCAAAAATTAAATGGTTACACGAGCCAAATGACGTAAATTTAGAGCAATTAGTATTAGACGGGAAACCACCAAGTTACTAAAGAGTAAAAAGAGGGAATATTTGAGAAGAGTAAAAAGAGGGAATATTTGAGAGAGAAGATTAATGATCTTCAAATGAATGCAAAAAATAGGAACATTAGATAATTATATCACAGAATTAGTATAGAGAAGAAAGGGTTTCAGACTAGAAAAAATATAATTCGGAATGAAAATGGGAAGTGATTTCAGATTCCAGGTGAGTGTCATGGCGGACAGTGATTAGTGAATATACTGGTCGCTCGTGTTTTTGCACAGTTTCAGCAGGTGATTGTTTGTGTTTTACAGGTAGTATCGGATATTTTGAATTTATTTGTGTGTACATTTATTCTGTATATAATGGCGCCACGCAAAACAAAGAATTCCGACGAGAATAAAGAAGAAGTGACAAAGCGTGTGATGCAGGAATGTTTGAGGCACCCTGCCATGTTGCAGCTGCTAAAGGACTCGGTGCGTAAGGTGATAGTAAGCGAGTTGAAAACAACCATAGATCGGAACACCGAGGTCATTAGACAGTTGGAGCTGTCGTTACAGGAAAGAGACGCAAAAATAATAAAACTGGAACAACTGCTGTTGCGAAAAAACTGATTCCCTTGAACAGTACCAACGCCGCCAATGTTTACGTATCTTTGGCATCCCTGAGATGGACGCTGAGGATACAGACAAAATAGCTATCGATGTGGCGTCTAAAAACAGGTATTAAATTAGAAACAAGTGATATTGATAGGAGCCATCGTGTGGGGAGAAAGGCGGAGCGGCCTCGGCCAATTATCGTCAAATTCGTAAGCTATAGGAAAAGGAGAGAAGTTTTCCAGAACAAAAAACAGCTGAAGGGCAGTCGTGTTACAATAAGGGAAGACTTAACTCAAATGAGATATAAACTATTAAAATAATGCATCTCCAAACATGGTGTAACAATTGTGTGGACAATTGACGGTGCAATCCATCTCTCAGGCGAGATGGAGACGAGATGGAAAAATGCGCATGTTGGCAATGATTTTAAAAATGCATAGAGAAATAATCCATATGATATTGTGAAATATGGCGTCTTTTAAAAATCGTCTGCAATTTTATAGGTTATGGGAATGTGATTGTTTGCCTAAAATAAATTAAACTTATTACAAAAATGAGGAAATAGAATCTGATTGAGCTTAAACATAAAATATATGTGTGTAACCAAAACGTATTCATGGCAAAATTAGGATTTCCTACATATAGAAATGTCCAACAATGAAAGTAAAAAATATATAATTGCCCAGTTATCCCTTATAAAATTAGTTATCTGAATAGGCTTATATTATTGATAAATATAGTAAGAAAAGTATAAAAGGTCAAATTGTAACATTCCACAGCTTTTATATTTTATACATGTGTATTGTGACAGAGAAAAGCGTACGTTATGGGATATCAACAAAGCAAATTAATATAATTTACGTGATCTATTTTATATAAAATTAAAAACAGTATTAGTAATCCATTTGAGATGGTCTATTTTATTTTATTATGTTATCTTTATGGATAATAGGTATACCTTTATGCATAACAGGTAATACTATAGGTCCTAATAATTTTGTAGGCCTAACCTTAAAAGTCGAGATTGTAGCAAAATAATAATTTATTATTATGGTTTATAAAATTATTGATAGGTAACTATGTATTAATTTATTGTTGTAATTGTTAACAGAAAACCATTATCAAAATTACACTATGAAGATAATATTTTAAGAACATGGTAAGAAATTACCATCACCACGTTATGTAAATACATCAAATAAATACAAAGTTATTAATCCATTTTTGATGGTGCATTTTATTTTCCTTCTTTGATAATAGATACACATATGCATAACACGTAATACTATAGGTCTGCCTAACCTAAACGTTGAGATTATGGTAAAAAATATACATATGGTATAGGGCTCAACTGCACTTCTACTAGCGCTTGATTTTTCATTTATATTGTTGTAAACTCTTCTTCTCTATTAACTAACATTATTTAATACTTTAAACTTTTTCAAAAAAAATGTATAACATTATTAGACAATTTTGAAGTATTTATTTAAATATGCAAATCACAATATTATAACACTGTTAGACAATATTATGATGCTATTTTCTCTTAATATTGCAAATATTAGTAATTTCAATTTCATAGCGACGGATAGTAATCGAGGATGATAATCGATATGTGGTTTGATTGTGGGTTATCGCTGGCTCTATAAAACCTGACACATGCGCACTGTTGTTCTATTGGACTTTGGAAATATTCCACGCTAGTTTAAGTGCAGTTTTTCCGTTGTTCTATTGGACTTTGAAAATATTCCACGCTAGTTTAAGTGCAGTTTTTCCGTTTATTTTGAAAATATTCCACGCTAGTTTAAGTGCAGTTTTTCCGTTTATAGAAACACTGTTAAGCAACTATGTATTAATTATTGCTGTAATTCACCACAAATCTTTCATCGCCATCTTATGTAAATTATTTGTATTGTCTCTTCTCCTTATGGTCATTAATGCTTCTCCTGATACAAGACTATAGTCATAATTTATAAACTTTGATACTGTATCAGTGTTATTCTAAAATTTATATCAAAACCAAAAATGGGACATTACATGCATTATATATATGCCCACTTACTTTGCCCTACAGTCTTATAAGGGCATTTATATAAACAACCATCTTTAAAATATGTGGTCATTGCATGAAACTTCATTTCAGTTTACTGTTTTACCTCATCCTCACGTCAACATGATTTTTTTCAAATATGTCCCCTTGAATAGCTGATTGGTTTTACTACTTATATTGCAAGCTCTAGGGCTTTATGAAATACATAAGATAAATGGCACATTCACTAAAGCCCTCCACTGAACCTTTTCCTCAACGAACTTAATCCAGTAAAAATTTCTTCTACTGTCTATTCAATCTACATGATCAACCCATAACAAACTTATAAAACTTATAGCGACAAATGTATTTATTTTATTGAGAAAATACCATTAGGAAGGCTTAGATGGGAGGATATTTGGATGAATCTTAGGGAACTGCATATTGGAAATAAAGATCTGTTTTTGGTGGACATGAGTTTTGTATGTCATGATAAAAGAAACAGAAGTGAATTCTAGTACTTGGACAATGCAGGAAAATGAAATTAAAGAACAGTCCATACTCATATTTTATTGTGGAATTAATATGTATGACACCTGAAATAAATACAAAATATGTTTCATTTGAAAACATTGCTTTTTATTATTATCAGCATTCATAATTACTCATAACAATTATATACAAGAATCAATATGGATTTACATACATGAACATTACACAGCTATCAATGTACATAAACACACAAATTTGTAACACTAATACCTTATATATTATTGTGAAACATTACTATTTACACATTTTTTAGAATATAATACCTCATCGTGTCCACCACTGTCGTCTCGAGGTAGCGTGCTGCCTTGTCATGCAGTGGGTCCAATTCTTGGTCGGGACAAGCTCCTGGGAGAGGTTTTTTTGGGGTTTTCCTCACCTGTAAGACAAATGTCAGGAAGCTTAGGGACCAACAGTCCCCAAATATCATCCGGTCATCATCATCATCCTTCACCGATGTGGAAAGAAAGCAACGGGAAGCTACCACACCTATAATTACCTAGCAAATCATAGCATGAAAATGCTATGATTGCAGTGAAATACCTACCCTTGGGCAGAATTACTATGGATGGATGGATCATAAGGCTTTTATGTTTCCATACCCAACTTACGGAAAACAAGATAACAAATCAATAAAGCTTGCCAAGGATCTACCCACTTAATCAAATCAAAATTACTTTAATGAAATTTTATTATGGGAATTTACATTATCAGGCAAATAAATTAAGTAAGTCAAATTATTACAACTCACCTCATAAAACTGGGTGATTCTCACAGGACCGGTTTCTGAAGTTATTTCCTCTATCGTCAACCAGAACTCAGACTATAGAGTTAATGGAATCTTGGCTGATGATACAGGCAATAGCTTCAGAAACCAGTCCTGTGAAGATCACGGAGTTTTATGAGCTAACATGTAACAACTTATTTGACTCACTTAACGGAATATAAAATAATTAAAAAAAACCCATGGCTTGAAAGGCCTAGAAGGCTCTTGGCCTACTAGCTGGCTGTTGGCCTCACTTCCACATGAGTTGATCACAGAGATAGAAAATCATTCACCCAGTGTAGGATTGATATGTGGTCAGCATGTCAAGTCCCCCAGTCATTGTAGCTGATTTTCTGAACTTGGAGCCGCTACTTATTGTAGCTACCCAAATGCCTCACGATGCTGAGTGAGCAATGGCTCAATACTGGCCAAAATCACAAGAAAAAATGTTTTCCCCCATGGAGACCCGAACCAGCGCAAGTCCGGTAACTCTCTGACAAAGCATCTTGCCTTAACCATTCAGCTATGGTGCGGGACATAAAACAAACAAACTGAATTAAATAAACATGTTCACAATTGGCTATACCAGAAATGTGAATAAATGTGCACGCATTTTAACTTATGTTATCCAATAAATGATAGCATTAGTGACTTAAAGGACAATTACAAAGTTTATAGCTGATATGTCACATGGAATAGAGCCCTATTTAAATTACATATTAGAACAAATAAAATTTAAGATTAGACAAAATGATATAGTGTTACAGATGCACCAACAATTTAGACGAAGAAATCTGCATTTTTAACACACAATGGTCTATATACACAACACAAATATGTTCACAGCCTTACAGCAGAGGAAGTATAGAAGACAAAACAAAATGCACAATACATGATAATGTAGTGAAAAGAAAGTGTTCATACAATTTTGTCCATTCACAATCCTAAAATTACAAGTAAAAATACAATGGGAAGTAACTCTATTAGGTACTTCTTAATAACAAATAAGGTAAATCCGGAGTTATTCTACCTCATAACTTGTTGTGTTCTATTTGAACTAGTTTCTGTATGTAAAGTATACCATCGTCAGATTTTCCAGAATGTTGAAATTAACATTGTCGTTCCCTCGATATCCAGAGCTGACAACTTAAATTTCAACAGTCTGGAAAAGCTGACGATGGTATACGTGAAATATCAAAACTACTTCAAATAGAACACCTCTTATGAGGAAGGATGACTCGGTATTCACCTTACTTATTATTAAAAGTGGGCATTTATTAGAGCCCTTCTGGCTGTCAATCATCTTGGCAAATCATAAACATCATTCACAACTGGAATAGCATTATTGCTGGCAGATCCTCTATTTCGGCATCGTTTGCCCTCCTCGCTATATTGTGTAACACAGTTGTTTTACTCGATTTTCATATTTATTAAGATATAATTCAGTGACAGCTGTTTCGGTACATTGTACCTTCTTCAGACATGTACCGAAACAGCTGTCACTGAATTACATCTTAAGAAATATGAAAATTGAATAAAACTAAGTTTTATTTTTATTTAATTAATTAATATGGATTTCTATCAAGTAAGCACCAACTCAATATATATATATATATATATATATATATTCAATTTTTCATATTCAAAGTGTTTACTATAAACTATGCCGTTCCTGACGAAAAACTATTCATTTTTTATTCATAGCCATTACAAGCACTTCAGTTTTGTCATTGCGTTAAAACTTTGATGGTTTCGTCAATTGTTTTATTGGAAGTAAATTTGGCTCAACTGCACTTTTACTAGCGCTTGTTTTTTCAGTTATATTATTGTAAACTATAGCACTTATTTTGTATTTACTAACATTATTTAATATTTTAAACTTTTCAAACAATTTTTATAATATTATTAGACAGTTTTGAAGTATTTATTTAAATGTGCAAATCATAATTTTATGACACTGTTAGAGATATTGTGATGCTAACTGCTATTTTCTTCACAGAGCATATTACTTAGTCTATGATTTTTCTTTCGCTGTTTTGGGTTATCGCTGGTTGGATCAGCATTACGGAGCGATAAGTAAGTGTACACCCATTTTTAATAAACGTTTGGTAATTTTAATATTATTAATATATCTTTTTAAGATAAGATTTGGGGATTTATTGCAAATATTGGTCATTTAAATTTCATAGCGATGGATAGTAATCGAGGATGATATTCAATATGGTTCGATTGTGGGTTATTGGTGGCTCTCAAACTCTGGCGCATGCACACTGTTATTCTATAGGACTTTGAAAATATTTCATGCTAGTTTAAGTGCAGTTTTTCCGTAAATTTACTTGTACCTTAATAAAGAAAGAAAAAATAATGCTTGAATTGTGACTTGAACCCTGGATCTCTGATTCTGTACATTAGTACAATACCAATTACACCATCTGAGCACCGATAAGAATGTCAACATTTCTTTATACTTATACAATTCTCGTTCGTCCGAAGACTATCAATACCAACATGCCAATTGGAATATTTTATTCAGAAGTACTTTTATTGGGAATTTATACATTACTTTTGAACGGTAAAGCTTCATACTTTGAAGTTTTTATTAAATTAACACTTTCCAACCTAGATTAATTAAGGAAGAAAAATTAAGGTTTGGAAAGTGTAAATTTATTTTAAAAAACTAAAATATGGTTATATTTTATTTGTTATTTATGCAAAAATCTATGTTATGTCATGGGATAAATGGTGTGAGGTAGTAATCTAGAACAATATTAACACAATACATTTTCAAAATGTTTCTCACTGATATTGGTCTACAAAATCTCCTACTTGGCACAAATTATTCAGGTAATAAGCATCATAAATCAAGTATTCGCCTAAAATGGTTCACAGATGCTGCTTGGAGGTCTGCTTTTATGTGTTATATATTTAAGACAGTGCACTAATCTTACAACACTGATCAAGGCAACTTAAGCCATGGATCACATGTCGTAGATTTACAACACGTAGAAGAACCTGAATTCTAAAAATAAAGCTTCTAAAAAAAATAGTTGGACCTTTCATTATCAGTTTTGAATTACAACTCTAATGATGTCAATTAAAGAGTATAAGGGCCTTCTAGGCCTGTCGCGCTTGGAGAGAGGGAGTGAAATAAAATAATAATAATAACACAAAAAATACTTGTTTAACTAGTTTTTGTACATACCTGACAGTTGAAGGAGAATACGCCCAAGCTATTTCTGAAGATTTCAGGATATTCTCCTCCAGGATTCCTTATTTTTATATGCGTGCCATCGATGAATCCAACTACACCACGGAAACAAGCAATTCTATGAAATTCATAATGGAGATGACGAACCTCATCTCCATTAGGGAATGTTATAAATTGTAGTTTCAATTCTGCAATAGAGGTGGATACTTTTCTGATGACAGGTGACACAGTACTTTGGCTGATGCCAGGGAGGTCTGCCACTACAGCTGCATACTTCCTGTGAATAGAATTAATAAACAAATTGAATAAATTCACAATTGGTATGACACAATATTTATGCCATAATAAATTTAATATTTGTCTGGCCACACCTTGATTAAGTATTTGTTCCTGAATCGAGGAGTTTAGCATAAAATTAAATGAAGCATTATCAGATAATCTTTCATGTGCATAATTTAAAGAGTGAAGCAAATTATGGGTAAACTTTAGTATTTGACTCTCATCTATTCAATCAATAAGTTCTACAGAATCGCACTGCACATGCGCGAATGTTTAACGTAACCTTAACCAGGTGGCAGAATATAAATGTGAAATCGAAATAACCAACCTTCTTAATAAATTCCCAAACAGTTTATGAGAAATTGACATACACGAATTACACTCTTCCTAACCTAACAAAATAAATTGCTTGCATATTATTCAATAAACTAATCATACGTATACTAACTTGTCCCAACAAAAACACACGAAATGAAGTTAATTTCTTTAAATTAAATAAGAATAATGTTAAGTATTAAAAAATTAATAGAAATATTGTTTTATTAATTTCTACTACAGTACTTTGAATGAGGATGTTTCATTATTTGCATTTTCCTTATATAATATATATATATATATATATATATATATATATATATATACATACACATATATATATCGTACTATTGAATTACTAATTATTATCCAATTTTGTTCGTTGTGTGACCGGAGTTAATATAAATTACACTTTTTTGCGTGCAATACACAAAAAAAATGATCATGTTAATAATTATACACGAGAGTGATATTTTATTTCTCTACATGAATTACTTGTAATCGGTTTATATAGTATTTCCATATACGTTTGTAATAAACAACACTAGATTTTAAGAAAATTCTCACAATGCATATTGAAGAAGTTAGAATATAATGAATCACACAGCATATATTACATGACTTACCTGTATATCGGGGAATATCCTGAAAGTACAGGCGGCGACGGCGATTCGCTTGATCCTGTAGATGTTGTTCAATTTCCACATCTTCTATTAATTACTGTGCCTCCATACCCAAAAGATTATTCACTTTTGGAATTCCGCCATTTTTACTGAGGTGGACAACAAAGGGAAAGACGGGAATACTGCCGACTTACGATCTGACAGATAAAAGTGAGTAAGGCGTGGCCAAAACTTGAGACGAGAGACGAGAGTTGGTTTCATGCATACTCTCTACGTCATAGAAAGGCGGAGACACTCACTCCGTGAGGAGAGTTAGTTTCAAGAATACCGGGCTTAGTGTGTTTCCGTGGTCGAGAGGTTTAACAGACATCATCTGCGTTCGTAACCTCACGGGTTCGATGCCCGTTCTACTTTTTTTTAAACTGAATATTAGAATAGCATTTCGCCTGTAATGTTGTTTCATATTTAATTTTATATTTGAGTTTTATGGCTTTAATGCATACACAAAAACATAAATTAAAACCTTCTCCTAATAAGTAAATGAGTAAAGAGAATAATATCTTCTAAAGTAAAAACTTTAACAAAAACAAAATCAATATCGGATGTATGAATCGTCAACATCTATTCACCCTCAATCTGCGGGGCATTGATGCAATCAAATTTCTACAGGCACGTGCACGATCGGCTAGAGCATCCCAGGCGTCTTGAATTTGTGCCCATAAGCCATCTTTCGTGCATCTGCAGGCCAATTTAGAGGGCATCTCTATTTCTATCTTAGCCCACATATTTTCGATTGGATTCAAATAGGGTGAAGAGCGAAATTTGATTTGCCTTCTCCTTTAAGGATCAAATCAAATTTCGCTAAGCACATTTCAGAAAGCGGCCACAGTTTCAACAATATCGATAATACAATGTCAATTACACACAGAGAAAACAACAGACACAAAATTAACATTTTAGAAGAAATCGAAATTATCAAGGAGGCCAAGAATACAAACATTCTCAACGAAAATGTGCCTAATAAGCAAAACCCTCTACAAGATATACAGTTAATTCAATACTACTACAACAACTCCAGAAGATGATGCAGGAATCGAAAGGCCTAAAATGAAATCAACGAAAATATTAAAGAGTTGAGGAAGACGGTAGTATACAAGGTAAAAAGTATATATAATTTAACATTCTTATAACCTCAATGATATAAAAAACAATTATGAACTTAAAAAGTATAGATTAATTCAAATGTCGAAATAAAATGTATTTAATTCATAAAACGTTTTAATACGAATATCACGAAAAAAAACAGCGTAATTGAAGATGCGAACCTGCGACCTTCATTACAAGAACCAGTGACCGCGTGCTATACTACTCATCTATCAGGACACGTAGGAGAGTCATCAGATCACGCCACATAACACAGTAGCTCAGGGACTGCACAATTATGACTAGTTTCCTAGTTTGAACCCAGCGCTGTGCCGAGTATGACTTAGAAGAAATGTGCATTTAAGAGATGACTCTTTATTTTTCTCTAAGAGTGCACCCTAGTGGAGGAAAAATGAAACACACAAAAATGTATATTATAACCAATATTATAGGTTATTAATTAATTTCTGATATCCTATGATGTAAATGGGCCTATGTCAGTTATATTCTTCTGGAACGTAAATAGCTAGGAAATTACACATTTAAGAAAATGCAAACAGTGGTTTATTTTTATTGTAGTATAATCAATTGCTACATTTGTTCCATTATTTCCCGCAAGCGGTATTTGCTTACATTCGTGCACTATATATACAATCTGGGAGCCACATGCATTCTATGATTCTTACATCTTAATATATAAATTGCTATATTCAACATATTCCTTAGAGAGTTAGTCACTGCAAAATAATTATCTGGCTTGTTCAAAATGTTAATAAATAATAGTTTTAAAAAACTAAAAGAACACGCTTTATTAGAAAACTAAAAAATGAAAAATAATTTTAATTTCCAACACGCTTGGGATAAAATAAAGTGGTCAACAAAAAAATCATCTCCAACACATATAGAATAAAATTAGAGTTATCAACAAAAAGAAAATAATTTTACCATCAAAAGCGTGGGGTGCTCTACATCAATTAATATATTTGATAATAAACAGATATTGGTAAAAGTAGAGTCTGTAAGAAGAAAATGTAAAAATCATAAAAAGCACCCCACACTTTTGATGGTAAAATTATTTTCTTTTTGTTGATAACTCTAATTTTATTTTATATGTGTTGGAGATGATTTTTTTGTTGACCACTTTATTTTATCCCAAGCGTGTTAAAAATTAAAATTATTTTTAATTTTTTAGTTTTCTAATAAAGCGTGTTCTTTTAGTTTTTTAAAACTATTTTTTATTTTTTAGTTTTAATATTTTACAGAATAAGATAAAAATGTAAATATCTTTAATTCGATACTGTTGTAGTATGACCTAAAAGTAATACTCTTCTATAAAAAACACTCTCAGCCGGATTTGAACCAGCAACGTATGGATTACTGAACTTATATACCACCAAGAGTTCACTGCTCTACCAACTGAGCTCTTACAACGATTGACTAAAAACTCGACAATTCCGCAATATATTACACCAGTTTTCATTTTTTTGATTTTCGGATGATTCTGGCCAGGATTTTTAAACAAAATATGAAATTATTGTATTGTCACGGGTCCTCTACACATATACAAAGTTTCAAGTCAATCCAATGTTTCTAAGTGGGTGAAAATCGCGTTGAAAGATTCCGTTACATTGATACAAAAACACTTTTTTTGATTTTCTGATGATTATGGCCAGGATTTTAGAAAATAAATATGAAATTATTGTATTGTCACGGGTCCCCTAGAAGTATACAAAGTTTCAAGTCGATCCAATGATTTTAAGTGGGTGAAAATCGCGTTGAAAGATTCCGTTACATGGATAGATAGATAGGTACAGGCCAAGCTAATATAAAGCGTGTAATAAATAATAGTTTTAAAAAAAATAAAAGAACACGCTTTATTAGAAAACTAAAAAATGAAAAATAATTTTAATTTCCAAAACACTTGGGATAAAATAAAGTGGTCAACAAAAAAATCATCTCCAACACATATAGAATGAAATTAGAGTTATCAGCAAAAAGAAAATAATTTTACCATCAAAAGCGTGGGGTGCTCTATATCAATTAATATATTTGATAATAAACAGATATTGGTAAAAGTAAAGTCTCTAAGAAGAAAATGTAAAAATCATAAAAATCACCGCACTCTTTTGATGGTAAAATTCTTTTCTTTTTGTTGATAACTGTAATTTTATTTTATATGTGTTGGAGATGATTTTTTTGTTGACCACTTTAAATTTATCCCAAGCGTGTTGGAAATTAAAATTATTTTTCATTTTTGAGTTCGGTTTTCTAATAAAGCGTGCTGTTTTAGTTTTTTAAAACTATTATTTATTTTTTAGTTTTAATATTTTACAGAATAAGATAAAAATGTAAATATCTTTAAATTCGATACTATTGTAGTATGAGATAAAAGTAATACTCTTCTATAAAAAAACCCTCCCAGCCGGATTTGAACCAGCGACGCATGGATTACTGAAATTATATACCACTAAGAGTTCACTGCTCTGCCAACTGAGCTCTTACAACGATTGACTAAAAACTCGACAAGTCCGCAACCTATTATACCAGTTTTCATTTTTTGATTTTCGGATGATTCTGGCCAGGATTTTAGAAAATAAATATGAAATTATTGTATTGTCACGGGTCCTCTACAAGTGTACAACGTTTCAAGTCGGTCCAATGTTTCTAAGTGGGTGAAAATCGCGTTGAAAGATTCCGTTACATTGATACAAAAACACTTTTTTGACTTTCTGATGATTATGGCCAGGATTTTTAGAAAATAAATATGAGTACAAGTATACAAAGTTTCAAGTCGATCCGATTATTTTAAGTGGGTGAAAATCGCGTTGAAATATTTCGTTACATAGATAGATACAGGTCAAGCTAATATAAAGCGTGTAAAATAGCTACTTCCCGGCGACTAAATAAGTGGAAATTAACGTTATTTTATGTTTAGTTGAATAAGTGGTAGGAAAAATGATTATACATTTATATTTTTAGATATCCCGTGCTGATTTTACCCGGCGTTGCCCGGGAATCTACGTATCCCGGTATTATTGACATAAATGAGCTCAAATACGAAAATTAATGTGTTTTGTGCTTACTTAAGCAAGTAGTAGGAAAAATTAATATCGTAATTATTTTTATGTACCCCGTGCTGTTTACCGGGCGTTGTCCGGGAATCTACTTATCCCGATCTTCTTGACATAAATGAGCTGAGAGACAAAAAAATAATATACTTCTTATGATCAGTTGAATAAGTATAATGAGAAATAATTATAAATTAATATCTTAAATATTTTAAGATTTCCCGTGCTGATTACCCGGTGTTGACCGAGATTCCATTTATCTCGATCTTCTTGGGAAAATTAAGCTAAAAGACAAAAATTCGTTACTGTTAGTTCTCAGTAAAAGAACACCCAACATGTGCTGCTATGCTTGCACAGGAATCCAAGTACTTGTCTCGATCTTCTTGGCATCAATGGAAGACAAAAATTGTTATTGTGAGTTATCCGCAAGAGATAAACATACACGGACTTTTTTCTAGAGCTTTTTTGAGATATTCAATTCTGTGAACGTTAATTTTGTGTATTTCTTATGGTTTAGGCAGCGTAAGCCATTTAAACGTCCTAGAGCTACTTTTTTTCATGTTTTCCCCTATAAAGGGCGTAGGAGTTGAGTATCACAACTCTCTTATAGCCTATGTTCATCCCGAGAATCCCCTAAACATTTGCAAAAAGCCCCATCACAATCGGATCAACGGTAAGGCCGGGCATAAAGTACGAACAAACAAACATTCATTTTTACACGCTTTATATTAGCTTGACCTGTATATATCTATCTATCTATCTATCTATCTATCTATCTATCTATCTATCTATCTATCCATCTCTCTATATATCTATATATGTAACTGAATATTTCAACGCGTTTTTCACCCACTTACAATAATTGGATCGACTTGAAACGTTGCATACTTGTAAAGGACCCGTGACAATACAATAATTTCATATTTGTTTTCTAAAATCCTGGCCAGAATCATCATAAAATATAAAAAAAGTGTCTTTGTATTTATGTAACGGAATCTTTGAACACGATTTTTACCCACTTAGAGACATTGGATCGACTTGAAACTTTGTATACTTGTAAAGGACCCGTGACAATACAATATGTTCATATTTATTTTCTAAAATCCTGGCCAGGTTCGTCAGAAAACCAAAAAAAGTGTATTTGTATCTTTGTAACGGAATTTTTTAATACGATTTTCACCCATTTAGAAATATTGGATCGACTTGAAACTTTGCATACTTGTTAAGGACCCGTGACAATACAATAATATCATATTTTATTTCTAAAATCCTGGCCAGAATCGTCAAGAAATCAAAAAAATGAAAACTGGTATAATAAGTTGCGGACTTGTCGACTTTTTAGTCTATCGTTGTAAGAGCTCAGTTGGTAGAGCGGTGGACTCTCGGGGTATATAATTTCAGTAATCCATAGGTCGCTGGTTCAAATCCGACTGCGGAGGATTTTTTTTAGAAGAGTATTACTTTTAGCTCATACTACAATAGTATCGAATTTAAAGATATTTACATTTTTATCTTATTCTTGTAAAATATTAAAACTAAAAAATAAAAAAAAAATAATAGTTTTAAAAAACTAAAACAACACGCTTTATTAGAAACCCGAACAAAAAAAAACAAAAATAATTTTAATTTCCAAGACGCTTGTGATAAAATTAAAGCGGTCAACAAAAAAATCATATCCAACACATATAGAATAAAGCTAGAGTTATCAACAAAAAGAACTAATTTTAGCATCAAAAGCGTGGGGTGCTTTTTCTGATTTTTACATTATCTTCTTAGAGACTTTACTTTTACAAATATCTGTTTATTATCAAATATATTAATTGATATAGAGCATCCCACGCTTTTGATGCTAAATTATTTTCTTTTGTTGATAACTCTAGTTTTATTCTCTATGTGTTGGATGTGATTTTTTTGTTGACCGCTTTAATTTTATCACAAGCGTGTTGGAAATTAAAATTATTTTTGTTTTTTTTGTTCGGGTTTCTAATAAAGCGTGTTGTTTTAGTTTTTTAAAACTATTATTTATTATATATTTTGTCAGTCTGTGGCCACATGCCATTCACTGCATTCTTTTCCCTTCGTTTGATGTGAATGAAATATTTGCCAATCTTTTTCTTTTCTCATCTACCGTGAGCTCCCGACTTAATTCTGTTATATCTTTATGGTTTAAGTTTTGTTTAATCTCAGTATTTGTTATGTATCAGCTGCTCGCAATTTGTTCCTGATAATTCGGTTTCCTTTCATTTGGAGTTGTTTTAGTAGAGTTTTTGTATCGCACCAGGAGCTGGCCGCGTAGGTGGCTGTATATCATATATCTAATTTTTAAATATATTGTTGGTAATGTGATTAGCAGTGGCCACACGGATCTTCTGCCGTGTTCTATTTTTAGCGTGGTGTACTTTGTATGTGCACCCCATTCTAAATTACTACCCAAAAATATGAAGAAGTAGTTACCTTTGAAACTATATTCAGTACTTTCATTAAACAAAACTAAATTTCAGATTTTTTAATGCTGTTTTTTTTAGTGAAAGGTATACATAGAGTTTTGTCATCGTTTATTTTAGTTTACAATTAGTACACCATGTTTCTAATTCTGTTAGCTGCCTTTCCATCGAGTAGTAAACATAATTATTATGATTCATATTCGATGTAAAGACAGCAATATCATCTGCAGAAACAAAAATATCTACATTTGATCTTATTGGCAAATCTACAGTAAAAACATAACGTAATATTGGTGACTATTTAACTCGTGCTCCAAACGGGAATCAATGACCAATCACGTTTCAATGGATTTTATTTTACAACCAATGACAGTCGTATTTCACCTCGATATTTATCCAATTCTGTTTACCAAAATAAAGAAGGTTCCTCCTTTTTAATATTCTGAACAGGTCAGAGCATTATTTTGCAGTGATGACTCTCGAAGAAATACGTTGATAATAGCAAATAATGAACAGATTCCTTCGAACTACACATTTGATAACTGTGTGTTCAATAATTGTGTTTCTAAATAATGATTTTTAAGGAGTTCTTTCTTAAAAATAAATAATAATCTTTAATGTTGGTTATAATATACAATTTGATGTGTTACATGTTTTCTCGACTGGTCTGCATTCTTACAATATTGCGATCCTATTTGGCAATAAATAATATAATCTAGTTGTAGTGGATGAACTAATGAAACATAACCAAACATTTCTTGTTTATTTTCAAAATCGCCGTTTACAATAAATATATAAATATTTTAAAATAACTATATTTAAATAATGATTTATTAGCATAGAGCATCAATTAAATTAGAGGAAATATTTTCTTTTTAGGTGCCCTAGCAAATCTTGGTGCACTAGTTGTAATCACGCTTGCGTCTGGTGACAAACTTCATGACATCAAACCCCAGGTGGGTTCTGTGGATTTTTCAGTGTGTATAAGTCCATATTATGGGTTCATTTGGAAGCGATCTGAAGATGTGAGTCCCCTGTCTAGATGCACGGCAAGTAAAAGATCTTCAAGCTTCTGAACAACATTATTTTGGTCCTTTCGCGCCACAATTTGAATTGCGATGCAAACAATCTTGTTTGTTGAAGAGAGTCATTCAGTTTAAAATAATAATTCTGATCGAACAATTAGTGTATCCTTCTCAACTATATTTTTACCGATTTTACATAGTTCGTTTTCTTTCGCACGAGTTTTGTATGGAGACAGGCTAACACTCAACTCCAGGATTTCTTTTGACGTTTCTCCCGAAGGAGGTTATCTTCTTTGCGGCTAAGCTCTTCCTCCTACCAATTGACCTCTATTACACCATATCTTCCTTTAAAGAGCCAAACGTCCTCTTGTCCATTGGTGCTGGTTGACATTCTCTTCCTCAGACAACTTCTTTCGTTTCTCGCCAAAGGTTTGTCTTATAATGGAAGCCTGCAATAGATTTGCTACTTTTGGTTTTGAAACATCCAATCATCTCCACTAATATCAACGTTATAGAATGCCTAGTGTTCTGTTTGTTAGGTTTGTATTTAATTAAACTGCTCCTCTCTCTAGCTTATATGTGGATAGGCTTATGTGTTATTTATGTTGTGCTTTATGATGACCCTGGGACCATCATAACTAACTTTATTACTTTAAAAAAAACCGTGAGGTAAGTTGGGTTGTTGGCGTCTCCCCAAGTTTGAGCGGGAAATACATTTACGCCTTTAAATCATAGCTTTTTTCAAGACAGTTCCTTAGCCTATGTTTATTTTTTTAATTTGTTTAAATTTGCCTTAAATTATTCCTTAAAGATGATGTTGCAATAGTAAATTAATAACATAAAAATATATAGCTCAAAGTCTGAGGTCAAATGAGCGATGTGTATTAACTAAAAAATTAGACAAGATTCAAAGGAAAAACATATATTAATAACATCGATGTTACAAACAAATAGATAAATTGGAGTTTATAAAGAAAAAGAAAGAAAAAACGTAACAAACTCCCATACAATAATATACAATACAGAGCTCTCTACGGCATCATGGTTTGGTTCAGATAAATGGGACTTGCGCTTGATCGATTACCGATGGGCAAGAAATTTTCTCATGATATTTGAGCCAGTATGAGGTCGATACGCACGCAGAATCTTAAGAAATTTGGGAGGCTGTAATCAGTAGCGACTATAACAGCTGAGGGACTCGACAGGATGACCACTCGTCACATGTACTCTGCACCGAGTCCTCTTAATTCAGAGAAATAAGGACTTTTATTAAGTGTGAATAATTAATTAAGTTATAATTATTATCAGAAGTGGAGCATATTTATACTCAACTTAAACCAGGAATTCATTGGTAGCGTGATATACGACTTACCATAAAACAATTTCATATGCAATCGATAAAACTCAAGTGATTAGCGCTCGGTCATAGACCTGATCCTTTGCTGTTGTGATCAACTGCGCCAGTAAACAAGATACAATGAAACGACAAGCCCTTATACAATTGGGAAAAAGTTAGCAGTTTTCTTTGTAAAATTACAAGACTGCGCTATTATTAACTTGTAACAGAGTGGACAGCATCTAACAAGCTACCGGGTTTTCCTAGGTAAGCTACGGAAAAAAGCCCCCCACAAGCCAATTTAACGAATCATGCGCGCCCTCCACAGGTGTCTTCTTTGGCGGCAGAAGGTTTAGGCCGACAAACATAATTCGTCCTAGCAAAGATAACTCTTAGTTGGACAACCCTGCAAATTTGATGTTAGGACGCAAATAATTTAAAGGAGGGGATATGACCACAAACGCTTAAGTTTAACACCTCAGACAACGCCCTCAAGACATGGTTTGCGAATCAAAATTGTTGTAGCATGTAAACTTTTGTGAGAGGCTAAGACTTTTGGTGGAAGGAAAGAAGCACCGGCCCTCTGAGAGAAAATAAATATTCATTCTTAGCAAAAATTAAAGTTACTAGCCCGTGTGCCAGTCGAGAATGCACATCGCTTTGTATAAGTCAAAGTTACTAGCGCTTGTGCCAGTCGAGGAGACACATCGCTTCATTTAAGCCAGCCGCAAGCGCGTTTCCTCTAGTTTCGGCGCCATGAGTCAGAGCGCACTTCTTTTAGTCTTATAAATATTATTAGTTTCTAACTTTAAAGTCAAGTAGCTATAAATAAGTGATAGCGCATTTATTTGACCCAAATGTTGGAGTTATAATAATTATTTAAACACGTGCAGTGAATAATAAATATACGCTTGCGGCCACCAACAGCCTTCAGCGTCAAGTTAAATTGTCGAATAAGAAAAGTGTAAAGTATAGTGATAATAAAGTGGGACGTCAATTTCAAGATATCACACCGAGTCTACTGTTTTTCCCCAGTGAATGTCCTTCTTCAGGGATACCTGAGATATATCCTTGTTCTACCGACCGAACCCGAGCAACAAATTGTCCACATACCTTATCCTGGATACCTAAGCGAACATATCCCGACTAAAATCCCTTTACAACTCTTTTGATTATCGCCTACCCCTGTTGGTCTGGTAGTCTAAGGCCTTACACCAGGGTGTTATTTGAGTTTAAAGAACGGAGTTGCTTAATTTTAAAACAGAATAACGAAGTGTTATATAAAGTGATGTAAAACTGACTATTCATAACATTAAAATGAAATCTGTTGAAATGACCAATAAGTTAAATTTAAATTATACACTACACCACGTGATATATCACCAAACAATAAGCATTTAAACGAATGTAAATATGATATTTCAGCACTATGTAATAACTACCTGATGGAGAAATTGTTGTCTATTGATCTTCCAAAAGCTTCAATTATGTAAATTGAGAGATTTAACTGTTTTGAATTTGATCTGTCAAATTTTAATATTTTATTCACTTCCTTTAAAGTGATTTTTTTTTAGTTTTACATTCAGTGGCGTTGCTTCGTAACCTTACAGTTATTACGTCACAATTGTTGTTATCGCTGTGCAACAAAGCCCATTTTATACTGCAGTTTAATTAAATTGACATTTTATTGAATCTCTTCTTCTTCTTCTTTTTCATAATTGTAGGATTTTCATACTGTTTATTTCCAAAATCACTCCTCGGAGGAAGACGTATTAGATGTGCAGCATTCGCTGTCTATCCATCTCTTGCAGGTCTTTCTCTTGTTCTTCTTCCGTAAATTAGTCTATCTTATTTAGCCCTCTTTGCAAAGTCGGTTGTCTTCCATCTTTCTATAAGACCTTTACAATATTTTTGTCTAATTTTAAATAGTATTAGATATAATTTATAGCGCGAAACCCCTACATTAATTTAAATATAAAATTACATCTAGTTTTCTCGTGTAATCTCTGGTTTAAATATTCATAAGCACAGGGTTATCTTTAAAAAGTTGCTTTAGGTTATAATATTACATAATATGACATTGGGAATGTAATATGTAGGAATGGTGGTCATGGAGAAATGGCGGTCAGTGGATTATTTTCAATAGTATGGTAGACCTATATGCACATATTAACTCGTAATAAGTGCTGCTCTCTAACTCCAGATTAAGGAAACTACTGTGAACACTTCCGGAAGTCATTGTGATTAGAGTATCTGATACATTTGAAAGTGTATGTTTTGTGATTCTGGCTTTTAGCGATATTATTGTTTAAATACTTGATATAAGTGCACATTTCTGTCTGGTACATGGATGTTACTTTCAGTTACACATGTTGCTGGAAAACAAAACAACACGATTGCATCAATATTGTGGATAACTATCATTTACTAAATGAGCACGTGACTTTCAAGTTAGGTTAAACACTTGTGACAAGGACGGTCAAGGTGACTGCTATTACCCCCCTCCCTCCCCCTGGTGATCGTCATTCCACCACATGAACTTCATATTAAAAAGTCGTTCATAAGATAACACCACAATAAATACTGTAACCACGTTAAGCTTCTAGCTAATATGGTCCATGGTTTGTGTCCGACACAATTACATAAATTGGTTTACGAGTTTGCAGAGGAAAACGGAATCAAACTTAATTTAACTTTTAAAAGAAAACTGGCGAGGAAGATTAGCTGCATGGAGTTTTATATAAAAATCCATTTGTGGGTTTCAGGAAGCCCTAGGCTATTAGTATTAATAGATTTCTGAGTTTCTCTTAGAGTGAAGTTTTCCATTTCTTCGAAAATTTGAAGAATTGACCAGTATGCATTGTCAGTTATACTTACATGCAACTAGCTAATACCCGGCTACTCCTAAATAAATGTTAATGCGTTTTTATCACCAGCCGGGAATCTGCTTATCCCGATCTTCTTGTAATCAATGAAAGACAAAAATTATTATTGTGAGTTATCCGTAGAAGTTAAAGATATGCTGTCGCGGAATTTTTTCTAGAGTTTTTTTAGATGTTCTATTCTGTGTACATTAATTTGGTGTATTTGTTAAGGTTTAGGAAGCGTAAGCCATTTAATCGTCAAAATAGGGACTTTATTTCACGTTTTCCACTACAAAGGGTGGTTTTTAGGAGTGAAGGGGTTGAGTATTACAACTCTCTTATAGCCTATGTTCATCCCGGGAATCTCGTGAACATTTTTCAAAAAGCCCCATCTCAATCGGATGAACGGTATGGCAGAGCACGCTTGCCCGGGAATCTACTTATCCCGATCTTCTTGGTATCAATGAAAGACAAAAATGGTTATTGTGAGTTATCCGTAAAAGGTAAACATATGCTGTCGCGGACTTTTTTTGTAGAGTTTTGTGAGAAATTTAATTCTGTGGACATTGATTTCGTGTATTTGTTATGGTTTAGGCAGCGTAAGCCATTTAATAGTCAAAATAGGGACTTTATTTCACTTTTTCACTACAAAGGCTGCTTTTTAGGGGTGAAGGGGTTGAATATCACAATTATCTTATAGCCTATGTTCATCCCGGGAATCTCCTGAATATTTTGCAGAAAACCGAATCAAAATCGGATCAACGGTATGGCAGCGCATAGAATACGAACAAACAAACAAACATTGATATATTAGATGTGGAGAAACTGGATGTCAACGTCAAAAATTCCACATCCGTTCATGAAATGAAAGACGCCAGAACGTGTATAAGTTATGTAACTAGTTGGAAACGAGGAAAAATGTTAGTTATTTGTGTCATGAGTGCTTCTGGCAGTTTCATTTCTCCAATGTAGGTATTCCAACTAAATATTTTGTTCCCTCTGTTAAATAAAGGTATACCATCTTCTGTCAGATACTGGAAGGCTAAGGGCCTTCTAGGCCTGTCGCGCCAGGAGTTTTGTTTTTAGATCTGTTAATATATTCACCTAATGCCTTGTATAATAAGCGATAGATTAATTCATTATAGTTTATTACTTTGTTTGTATTTTTTTCTACATTTTCTTTTATGTATAGTAGATTCGAGCTATTATTCCTTTCTGTATACATTCTATCATTAATTAATTTTAATTGTATTTAATTTTATTGTATTATTAGACAATATTTTCATTATTATTCAATATGACAGATAATTAATTGTTTAGTATGACTATTATTTTTGTAATTTTTTGTGTTTATATGTAACATATGATTGTCCTCGTGAGTGGAATAGAAGGCCATATGGCCTTAACTCCACCAGGCTAAATAAATCTATTCTATAATATTAAAAGACAGAATGAACAGGTGAACATCTTCATGATCTGCTTCGAGCATTTCACTCTCTGTGCAAAATCTTAGAAAAATAATCGTGTTCTTACAATTATTCGATATTCCCAGCAGTTACTGGATCCTGCCGAGTAACGTGTTGTGAAATGTAATTGTTTTGTTAACTTTTACCTTAAATTAGATCTGGTAGATTTTGTTCATCTCTAAACACGTGGCCACCTAATTTAACAACGTTTAAGTTTGAAGTCTGAGGACAAAATAATAAACATTAAGCAGTAGTCTAACTTGTTAAATATAATAATAATTACTATACAATATCCTCAACTCGTGTTCAACTTAGGGTCGGGATGAGGGATGAGATGAAGTCTCTCTGTTTATAGAAATCTGTGAACGGCATGTGTTAATGTGGTTAATCACGTCTGACGCTACGTCACGGGGGCGAATGAACGAAATGTATGATATGAGTATGGATAAATCCTGAATTGAAATTTGTGGCAGGGGAAACGGTAGAAGTCTACAAAGATATAATTACTAATGAAAATAATTATATTAAAATACGGATATCCCAAATAATTACACATCCTGGAGTTTATTAATAAAATAATCAATAGACGGAAGAACATAATTGACTTAAAAATGTTTATATAATTAATAATGTTGAAAATTAAGAATGGATCCGGATGAAACACGATGCCTTGGTGCGGAGCTACGGAACGTGCGTTAGTTCGATTCGCGACGAGGAAAATTTTTCTTATGCAATTTTGTCTAGTTTGGGACCGATGCCCAGGCAGTATCATGAGGAATTCTAGCAACTCTAAAATATAGCGTCTCCTGGTTGAGGAAACTAGCTATATATATTGTAGGATCGGCACATGTTATCCATATACTAATGTAGATTATCGACTTCTCTGAAAAAATATAATACACCTAAGTGGATAGACAGGTGCATGTCTCTCCCGCCAAGAAGTATTTTTATGGGTTAAAGAACGGAGAAGTTTTATAAAAACTGTATAACACAATATCATGTGAAATTACATAAAATATAATATTTCTAATTTGAGAGTAAAACTTGTTATAATCTTGATTAACTTGCCTTATATACATCACGACATATCACAATAACGTGCATTTAAACGATGATAAATGAGATATTTGAAAATGTATTTAATATTTACCTGATAGAGGAAGCGTTGTCTGTAAATCTCAGCTACACAGATTAAACAGTTTTGAATCCAATCTGTAAAATATTAACATTTTATTAATATAATTAAAACTATAATTTTCTATTTCATATTCAATGACGTTGCTTGGTAACGGTTATTGTGTCATTCGTGTTGTCGACAAGACGCATTTTGTCAATTTTTTATGAAATTAATGTTCTTTTAATAAATGTGCTTACTGTGCTTTGAGGAAAAATCCCATTACAAATTTAAATGGTTATTATATGTAGTTTTGATGCGGTGGACTAGTGGTTATGCTCCTTGCCTCTGGTTCTGAGGGTCGTGTGTTCATATCCGGCCGGGGTCGATGGATTTTTTTAGAACAGAAAAATCCAAAGAGCAAATTCTCCGGGAGGGACTTTAAGCTATGGGTCCCGAGTCTAAAGATTTTCAGGCTCGTATTAAGGTACGTACACACTTGCGCGCCGCGCGCGCGCACCATGTTCGTCAGATTTGGACGGGGTTTTAAGTTGCGCCGCGCACATGCGGAGCACCACGATCCACTCATTGATGGTTTTTTCCACGAACACTTTGATGGTTCGCTGTTTAGATTTGGACGGGTACCTGAGAGGTTTGTTGTTTTCGGCGCGCACCTTATTATTATTTGAGTATGGAGCGGTCAGAGGGAGACATGTTAAAACTTATTATACTTTCTTAAAATTATTTTTCACTGAAATTAATTAATATTATAATTACACAGAAATAAACGTTATCTCAATCAAGACATAAATTTAATGTGTCGACGTTTCAATCTCCTTATGTGAGATCATTTTCAAGACATGTAAATTTATAAACAACCATTTCTTGAAAATGATCTCACATAAGGAGATTGGAACGTCGACACATTAAATTTATGTCTTGATTGAGATAACGTTTATTTCTTTGTAATTATAATGTTAAAACTTATTGATCTTTATAGAAACAAACAATTGTTGTGAGATCCTCAACATAATGATCATTTTAAAAAAAATATTGAAAGGAGATGCCTGGAGGGAAATAGGAGATAAAATGGATATATCTCCGGATACATGCAGGAAAAAGATAATTACTTTACTTTCTTCCTACCGGCGAGATAAAAGTAAAATATTGTTATATTGTTGACACATAACTTAGTATTGTTGGTTTAGCGCTACAATAAATAGTGAAGATCGTCAGGTCAATTTGCACGTTGATGTGTATCGATATTTTTTAATCTAAGGAATAAAAAAAAATGATTTCACAATATTGTTACAGCTTGCCTGTTTGTTTAATGTTATGTGTTTTTTTTCGTGTGTACTAAACACATTCATTTCATAATGTTATATATGAAGTATCGCAAAGCAATAGAATATATAAACACATACCAGTAATAAACGTATCGTGTAAAATGACCAGACGTTCCGATTTTGGCGGGACAGTACCGTTTTTTAACAATTTGTCCTGCGTCCCGCGGCATTTTAAAAAAGTCCCAATTTTTGGGAAACAATACACGACAAGCTAGGGAACGGCGGAAGAACGGAAAGGGAATATACGGTTTTTGGCGCCCATGTAGTTATTTCGCCAGGATATGAGTTTTATATTATTTTTGTTAATTTTATAGTGTTAAACTTTAATAATAACAAATCATTGTTGAGAACTGCTTATCTAAGTTTACATTGTTCATTGGACCACCATTGTTTGGCAAATAAAGTGTGGACATAAAAAAAATCGCAATTGAGTGTTGAGACTTTGAAAGTTATTTTATGTGTGAAATATAATTTAACAAATTCTTGTGAAAAAATTCATGACCTTTTAAACAACGACAGCAATCTACTTAAAAAATTCACTCAAATGACAAATATGCCAAAGAATAAAATAATACTGGTACTATACATAATTTTGTAATGTATTACATTTGTAAATTGTACTAATGTTGATATTAAAATTAATATATTATAATACTATTTTTGCGTTCTATAAAAATGTTTGTTGCTCCATAGAGTATTTTTACATTTTATAATCTATAGAATCAAATAAGACCAACATATGTTTTTCCATATTTCATAATATTTTGGCGAAATGTTCATATTTTAGTAAAAATTTAATATTCCTCCATATTTTTCATTTTTTTAAAATAAAATTTCAATAATTGGTTAAAAACATTTCTGAAGTGATTGTAGTTATGAAATTATTTGACAATGTATTATGGTATATAGGTAAAAATTCCTCAGTATCCCATCCAGAACAAAATAAATAATTTTGATAAAAGAAAATAATTGAATAAGGAGACATGGAATGACCAAATGTAGTGTAGGCCTTTGTCTCTGCAAAATGTCTACTGAAGGTTGTTCGTGGCGCGCATATGTGTACGGACCTTAAGATCCTTAAGCCTGAATAAAGAAGCCTCTAAGCAAAATTAACAGATCTCAACATCCTAGTAATACCTTAGTTGCCTGTTAGATCTCTCATTGGGTGGGTGTGTTAATCACAAGCCATCCATGACATCTATGAACAAATAAGGTAACTAAACATTAACTTGGACCAGTAACTCCTTACAAAGGAGAGGCTGTGACTCAACAATGGGCTACGTCATTATACATAGTTTTCTCCGTTTAAATATTCATAATTGTAAATTTAACTTTTAAAAAGTGTAATATTAGACAATAATTTGACAATAGACATGTAGTACACATACAATTAGAGCACATATTTTTTCTTCTCTCTCTCTCTCTCTTTCCTCATCATAGGTTCATAGGTGCTGCAATCGATACTCGTGGAATAGTTGTTAACATATTTGCTCCTGGATTTAAAATGTGTGGGTTCAAACACGGCCAGTTAGGGTGAATTTTCAGAGCATAAAAATCCTTAGGCTAGGTTCCATCGGAAGAGAATTAAATGGTTTGGTTCCCTGTCTAGATTTACGGCATGTAAAAGAATCTCAAGCTTGAAAAACGAGACTTTTGAGAATTTTTGGCCCTCTATCGCTCTGATTTGAATTGCGAAGCATATGAGCTTGGCTTTTTAAGAAGTACGTTTATCGTAAAATAGAAATAATATCATAACACTGATTTAATGATTTGGTCTTCTCAACTATGTTTTTCCCGACTCTATGTAATATTTATCTTTCTTTTGTAGGATATTTTTTTTCGCAGACTGGCCTAACAACCTACCCTCAACTTGATGGATCAGTAAGTACTTGTTTAGGATTTTGTCCTGTAGAAATGACACCTTCTCTATGGCTAACCCATGCTAAATTTTAAGGACAGAAAAATCTAACGAACGAGTACTCCGGTAAAGATTTTAAGCCGTTGGTCCCGAGTCTGAAGATTTTCAGGCTCGTAAAAGTCCTTAAGCTTGAATAAAGAGGCCTCCAAGCAAATTTATCGATCGTAACTTCCAAGTAATAACCTCATTGAGTCGGTGTGTTGACCGCATGCCATTCATGACATAAATGGGGTAACTAAATTAACTTGGTCTAGGGACTCCTGCGCCATTACAGATAGATAGAAAACCAATATATAAAGATGTTTGTTTGTTTGTTCGTACTTACGCGCGGCCATACCGTTAATCCGATTGTGATGGGAATTTTTTTGAAAAAATGTTCAGGAGATCCCCGGGATGAACATAGGCTGTAGGAGCGTTGTGATACTCAACTCTTGCACCCTTAAAATCACTCTTGTTGTAGTGAAAAACGCGAAAAACAATATTTTTTTGACACTTAAATGACTTACGCTGCATAGAGCATAACAAATAAACAAAATTAATTTACACAGAATTGAATATCTCAAAACACTCCACAAAAAAGTCACGACAGCAAATGTTTATCTTTTACGGATAACTCACAGTAGCCATTTTTTGTCTTTTATTGATGCCAAGAAGATCGGGATAAGTAGATTCCCGGACAAGTATGGGGCTTTTTGCAAAATGTTCAGGATTTTCCTGGGAACGTTATAGGTTATAAGAGAGTTTTAATGCTCAAGTCCTTCACCCTTCAAAATCACCCTTTATAGTGAAAAAGTAAAATAAAACTGGCTTTTTGGACACTTAAATGGCTTACGCTGCCTAAACCATAACAAATAGACCAAATTAACGTACACAGTATTGAATATCTAAAAATAACTCTACAAAACGTCCGCGACAGCATATGTTTATTTTTATGGACAACTCACAATAACCATTTTTGTCTTTCATTGATGCCAAAAAGATCGGGATAAGTAGATTCCCGGGCAAGAAGACCAGCAGCACGGATAACTCTAAATAACGAATTTTGTCTTTCAGCTTATTTATACCAAATACATCGGGATTCATAGATTCCCGGGCAATGCTAGTTAATCAGCACGGGGTATCTAAAAATAATAACGATATAAATTTACAATTATTTTTCCTATTACTTATTCAACTAAATGTAAAAACACATCACGCCGGGTGATTAATAAATGTGTATTTTCAAATCGGAAGATTTTTACTGTTGACGAGCATTATTAACCCATTCGCTTCAAAAGACGAGGTACACTCGGCGGCAAATAAATGGCCTTCAACTCAGAAGACGACGTACACTTATTTAACTCTGCTGTTATATATTTTGCAATATTTTGTACACTCCTTGGCAGGGTGATCTTTTGATAACATTTATAAATGGTAGAGGAATGTGTTTTTGCCTTCACCCTTATTATGATATCTAGAACCATTACCTTTTGTTTGTTTTGAATGTCTGAAAATAAATAATATAATTTACGGTAACTTAAGTCCGGTTTCTGGGAAAAAAAAAAAAACATTGAGCATTTAAACCTGAAGCGGATGGGTTAATGTACAGTTGAAGCTACCACATTTTATTTAGCTTATTTCAGTTTGACACAATATATTGTTTGTAGGGTAGACCTATACAGTTTAAATCGGTGACGTCTAGAATTAACTTACCAGTAAGAACAGAAAACAATGACATAACCAAAAAAAAACAGCTACTGTTTTTAGTTCCATGTTGTTGCTAAGGTTTAATGAAAGACTATTCGCTATATCACTTTCAGTTTTTAAATTTATATGAATATTAGATAATTATATGTTTGTCCTAAAATCCTGGTTTAAAAAAAATATAATCAGAAGAAGCGTATCCTTAACATCTCTTGATTAGCAAAGGTTGCATTTGTAGGTTGAGAAAGTTCCACATTTTATTATCTTTGACATAAATATTATATGAACCCAGAAATCATTTACACCATTTGAAGTAACTACCAGATTTCAATTATTAAAAAGTGCAAAAAGAACAAAATATTTTTTTTTTGCAAATGCCCCAGGTTGTCTTTCGACATTTCCTGGTGTTCTCTCCTGGCATGGCGTATTTGTAACCCACTTCTGAGGTTAGGGCGCCTGGAAAGCGGGGTTACATTGCACCAATGATTTGATGAGTGATGGTGATGACAGTTATGCGCCAGGAGAGTCCCTAAGCTTAATGTAAGATGAATATGAATGATGATGATTGCGATGGCCATGTGATTTCGGGGACCGTTTTGGCCTTGAAGTTTTCTTGATATTTGTCTAACAGTTGAGGAAAAACCCCGATGAAAACCTTGTTGACGCCTCAGGTTAGCTGCCTTGAGTGGTTAGCTAGATATGTCAGTATTGGCTAACCTGAGTCTTGTCATGGATTGAACTGCGTTGTGTACGCATCATTCTTGCTGTGTGTGTAGCTCGTAGAGAGCGGTCGTGTTTGTGGTGCTCCTCGGTACAATAGTGGTTTAGCATCCACAAGAGCTTCGAAATAACTGTTAGTGAGAATTAAGGCTAGAGATTAACAGCCGTACATTATAAGGTGTTCGTAAGTGAATGCTTCTGCGTGAGTAATTGAAACGAGAGGACTGAACACGACGAGATCACGTGGTGATCGTAATGTATGTACTTACTTATCTTGTTGAAATATAGTCTTAGTTTCCTATGTCCAATCCCTTGTGTTACAATAAATAAAATCCTAAATATACAGTCCACTTCAGAGAGAAGAACTTTATAACTACTTACAGGTTTAGAAATAAAGTTCCGTGAACAATTAACCTGTATGTGTAGTAAGTATATATTAACCCACTACAAACCTCACCCAGAAAAACTGTCCCCACCGGTGATCGAACCCGGGCCAGGTGCGTGACAAGGTAGCACGCTACCTGGAGACCACAGCGATGGACTAGAACAAAATAGATTTTCCTTCGTATATTTAAAATTATTTATGGAAAATGTAATAATAATAATAATAATAATAATGTAATAATAATAATTTTATAATAAAAATAATAATAATAATAATATAATAATAATAATAATAATAATAATAAAACATCATAAGTATATCAAGTTTTCATGTATAGAAGCTTAAAATCAATCTAATTTTGTGAATCCTGTTTTAGTAAAAATTTATTCAGAACGTCGAAGGACTTAAAAACCACAAATTACAGAGTTTATTATTATTATTATTATTGTTTTAAATAACATTAAGATAATACGAATGGAAATCAATATGAATAAACTGAATAGCCTATATGGTCTTACGCATAGAAATATATTTTTAATTTGGGAAGTTCTTCTCAACATTTGCGAAATTGTAAAAAAACTCAATTTATTTTGACTCTTTAACTCATGCTCCAAATAGGAGTTAAATTAGTAGTAGTAGTAGTAGTAGTAGGACTTTATTAGACAAAAAGTAAGATATTTACAATATTATTTACAAATATGCGTCGCACGGGCAGTAAGCCGTACGTGCTGTTGACAGTCCGTTACAATAAAGTAATAATTGGTACTAGTGTAAAGAAAAATAAACAACAAAAAAGCAATAACATTACAATTACATGAAGAAAACACAATAATATTGCAATTAAATAATAACACAATAGCATTATAACACTAAAAAAACAATAAAATTACAATTACATAAAGAAAACACAATAATATTACAATTAAATAATACAATAACATTAGTCACTAAGTAATATGTACAGTGTGTTTCATAAAGGATGGCGCAAACTTAAATGGTTGAAAGTACACGATAATAGAAGCAACAATATCCCAATAAACATGGGTCTGCAAACGAGGCGTTTGCGAGATAATCACGAATGTATGGTTACAAGCCACCACTGACGTCATTTTTGTATCATCGTACTAGGTGATTATCTCATTGGGCCACACATTCCTCCACGAAAACTTAATGGACGGAGGTACCTTAGGTTTCTGCGGCGTCATCTTCCAGGATTGCTTCATGATGTTACCCTTCAGCAACGTCGGAGTTTGTGGTACATGCATGATGGAGCTCCGGCTGCTGCTGTGAGACTGCATCTAACGCGCAGATACGGCCAAAGATGGATAGGTCGAGTCGGATCTGTACCTTGGCCTCCAAGATCACTTGATCTAAATCCTTTGGATTTTTATGTCTGGGGTCACCTCAAAAGCGAAGTGTACAGCACACCCGTTAACAAGATTGAAGAACTGGAGCAGAGAGATGTACATGCTTGTCAAGAATTCAGAAATGATTGAGGGGTTTTCGAAATAATTCGACATTCATTGCAGAGACGAGCTCAGTTTTGCATTAAGATGTAAGGAAGGCACTTTATCATCTCCTTTAACAGGTAACCCACAAGTGAAGTGAACTGTGAAATGTGAACTAAATGAGATGAGAAATTAATAGTAAAGTCTAAATTCAAATAAATTTCTACTAACTAGGACGATGTTTAAAATGAAGTCAGTAGCGGGGTTGTAACCATACATTCGTAATTATCTCGCAAACGGCTCGTTTGCGGACCCATGTTTATTCGGATATTGTTGCTTCTATTATCGTGTACTTTCAACCATTTAAGTTTGCGCCATCCTTTATGAAACACCCTGTATATAATTATTAAGAATTAATGGTATTGCATTTTGATAACATATATTTATTCATGAATGAGTATTCTTATTTTCCGCGTTTTGTCCAGAATTTACCCAAGTTTATCCAATTTTTTGGATTTACCAATAACTCGTAGCATGCCAATCTTTCCCGATTTGAATTTAGAAATCTTTCCGGTAATAACTGACGTCTCCAATATTCTAAATCATTACATTTTCCTAATATATGTATCTCATCTTCAAAGTTCCCGCACATTGGACATATTCGCATATCGTGATCGTCGCTAATTTTTGGAAATTTCCATGCCCCTAGCCTAAACCAAGCAAGCCCTGATCTCTCTTTAAATCCTAGGTTGAGTATATACGATTCTTTTCCCCATACGTGTTTTAGGTCTCTTTGTAAACACAGTGAGCGTTTTCCTGTATTCTGCGAAAGTATCGTGTTGGTTTATATCTATGTACCTCCTCCTTATTTTTCTCCACACGTTCTTGCGATTTTCAGTCCCTCTTTTCCCATATCCAGCCCATCCCACTCTTTTGGAGTTCTCTCCTAACCTCGTCTGCCCAAAATTTAACATCTGTATTTTTAATTTGGTGTTCGTAACAAATTGCTCTAAGCATTGTTTGTTCACCTTGGATTACTCGCAACCAGTATTTGAGTACACGAATTTTACAGTTAATGTCGTCCTGGAATGACCCAAATTCATATAGAATTCCACAGTTAGAAACGGCCTTACTAAGTCCTGTAATATATTTTAGAAAATGCGTATATACCTTATTTAGTATTTCCGTTCTTTGGAAACCCCAAATCTCACTACCATAGTGCATTACTGGCCTGACCATCGCTCCATACATTTTTTCTAATGTGCTGACTGGAATATCAGGCACTCGACCCAGAATACCGAGTACACTGTTAAGTTGTCCCCTCCCTTTAAATGAGTTAAAGTAATCTTCGATGTGTCTGCTTATTGGATATTCTTGTTAGTGTGATCTCCACGCCTTGCTCAGAAGTAATAGTCTCCATCTCTGTCATAATTCCTTCGGAGATTTCATAATCTTTTTTTGTGATGATCTATTATCATACATTAAACGTTTTCCAGATGGGCCGTGCACTTAATTAAATCTATAGCCACTGCTTGCAGCGAATTAACGACAGGTTCCAAATAACTAGAATAGTTTGCTACCAGGCACAAATCAAATTCAAATGTACGGAAAGACTGCACTTAAACTAGCGTAAAACATTTTCAAAGTCCTATAGAACAAGAGTGCGCATGCCCCAGAGTTTATAGAGCCAGCGATAACCCACAATCGAACTACTTATCGATTATCATTCTCGATTACTATCCGTCGCTATGAAATTTAAGTGACCAATATTTGCATTCAATCCCCAAATATATGTTAAAAGTGTAGTAATAATATTAAAATTACAAAATGTTTTTTTTAAATAGGTGTACACTTACTTATCACTCCCTAACGCTGATCCAACCAGCGATAACCCAAAATAGCAATAGAAAATCATAGACTAAGTAATATTGTGGAGAAAATAGCAGTTAGCATCACAATATTGTCTAACAGTTCATAATATTGTGATTTGCATATTTAAATAAATACTTCAAAATTGTCTAATAATGTTATAAACATTGTTTGCAAAAGTGTAAAATATCAAATAATGTTAGTAAATGCAGAAGAAGAGCTATAGTTTACAACAATATAACTGAAAAATCAAGCGCTACTAGAAGTGCAGTTGAGCCGAAAGTATCTCTCCAGAAGTGCAGTTCAGCCGAAAGTACTTCTCCAGAAGTGCAGTTCAGCCGAACGTACTTCTCCAGAAGTCCAGTTGAGTCGAACGTACTTCTCCATAAGTGCAGTTGAGCCGAAAGTACTTCTCATTGCGCAGCATGCAAATAATCAGCTTGTTTTCGGCTTGGTACGTTTCCTTCTATTGCAATCAATTTCAGGCCATTCATCAATTCCAAAAGTGTTTCTTAAATATCCCAATACAATATATTTTTACGACTAACGTATTTCGCAGAGCATGGGGATGCTTGGGACGTGCTGCCTTCTCAACGGCAACTCTCGAAAAAACTTTATAATATCCTCAATTGTAGCTATCGTGTTTCTCACCTCGGGCACACCATTCAAATCATTTACCCCAAGATTGATTTTGTGGCTTGCACAGTAAAAGTAAATATCTTGGGAAAAAACTAGCGCAGATATTTCTGGACCCCATTGTCTTTCCCTGCCATTTTTGAGCAGCCGTCATAATCCTGGCTGATACATTTGTGCGGATCGATGTCTCTCTCTCTCTGAAAAAAAGATCTCACATTCTGCAGCAATTGATTGGGCGTACATTCTTTTCAGTTCAACAAGTTTCTACAAACGTCTAGGCGTCGAAAAACAAACTTAGGTAATGAGCTGAAATTCGAAAACTGAATGCTGCGTTAGCCGTTCATAGTTAGAGGTCTAGAATTTTTTGGCGTACTGGCGATGCTTCTGTCCATTGGGATAGGTACTTGATAAATCGATATATCACATCGATTGGGTTTGGCGGGCTGAATATATATATATTATTTTATATACTTTTTTAACTCTGCACCTGCTTTCGGATAGAAGTGAATTTCACTCTATCTGGCGTTAATTGGTCGAAAATCAAAGGGGGTGTAAACGTACACCCCTGCACCCACCACGCCCCGCGCATTGGCCTACCTAATCCAACATTCACGTTTTTCCATGATTTAGATACGTATCCTTTATTTGCAATTTTATTACGAACAGAATTTGTGTTCCATTCTGATTCACCTGTACTTTCACCACATCTTCAATGGCTAATTTGAATATTTTTCACTAATTTGGTTTTTCTCTCCACTTTTCTAATGGTTTCTTTTCTAATCTTTTAAGAAATTCTACAGAAAGCGACCATTTTAAAACAATAGAAATTCAACGTATTCTGCATTGTATGTGCTTAAGAATTAAGCAATGAAATTCTTATATATTTAATCTAGCCTATTAAAATTGTAATTATATCTTTTAAAATTCTGTTGTATAATTATATGTGGACATAACTAACTCACTGGCACTATCGAACCCGTAGGTTCATGGCCGCGCTGACACAAGCTCTCCACACATCCCAATTCTGAGTCAATGTTTTCCAATCATCCCCTCTATAATCTACTTCCCTCAAATCATAGTTAATGTTATTCTCCCACCTCATTCTTGGTCTACCAACTGGGCGATTTCACTCTGGTTTTCCTTCGAGAAACTTTCATGCACGTATTTAATTCCCCATTTGTGCCATATGTCCTGCCCATCGCAGTCTATGAGACTTAACTGTTCTTATTATATCCGGCTTCCTATAAAGACCATGTAGTTCACTGTTATGTAGTCTTCTCCATTCACCTGTCTGTTCATCTTTCTTTGGTCCAAACATTTTCCTAAGAACGTTATTCTCAAATACTTGCAATCTCCTTTCCTCCCTTGAAGTAAGATACCATGCTTCGCATCCATATAACTGTGTGCTACATAATACATATTTCCTTTATTTTGAGTGTTACAGAGCGAACTACATTTTCTTGCACGCTTAAAGGCAAAACTTGTTTGACAAATGAACATGGAATTGGCAAATAGCTCCGAAGAGTCTCATGAACTGTGCTGTGATTGTAACATCCCTCGACCATTGAGTCAATGCCTTGGTTCTTAAACGTTTATTTTCTACTCTTCACTTTTGTATGCGAAATCATAAATGTGTTTGATATTTACCAGATAGAGGAAGCGCTGTCCATTCGTCTGTCTACAACTCTCAAGCTGTATATATTGATGGTTTAAAAACTTTTAAATTTAATCTATGAAATATTAATATTTTATCAAATTAATTTGAAATTTTATTTTTAATTTTACGATCAGTGGCGTTGCTCCGTTACGATAGATTGGTTATTGCGTTATAATTACGGTTGTCGTTAAGCAACAAGGATAATTATCATTTTTTACAATTTTTACAAAAGTTTCAGGAAAATGTCTTTCTGTAAGACAGAAATTAGGATTAATTTAAGGTAGGATAATAACCGCATATTGATTTAAATAACAAATTATATCGAATTTTCTCGTGGATTCTCATGTTTAAATAACACTCAGCAACAAAATAGAAACTTTTTTGTATCAGAAAGAAACATATATGTGATTGTGATAGTATTTTGTCTCCTGAAGTAACCATGATGTCGGTTTTTCTCCATCACGCAAGGTTTCCGAGAGAATAGGCATTTATAATTTCAAACACTTTAATATTTTGTACTTCCGTAACTACACAATATTCGAAAATTCGGATTCATCTACAAAGTAAGAAATGACGATTTTCTGCTATATTTCGCCTGTGGAGCATCCCTCTTGATGGTTCAACAATAATCGGCCAGCATATTAGGATTCCATTTGAATATCTGTTTTCCATAGCTGAAATATCCTGATGCTCATCGCTCACTGCACCAAAATTTTCCGGGAAGAAATCTAGGTTTATTAAAAAAATAATTATTTAAATCCATTAACTGAAATTGAAATAAAAAATTGTGGGTGATGGAGAAATTCCGAATACATATTTGAAAACACGATAAAAACTTCATCCATTGCAACTATTGGTGCTCAAGAGACAAAAGTCATGTTGACCAATGTAATCATAACCACTGTTTTATCCTCAAAAAACGCAGCATAAATTTACAATTGCTGAAAATTTGATATTGGGCATGTAATCTGCATACAATAAGAGTTAATGTTTATTTTTCTTTTTTCTTCTACTCCTCCTCCTCCTCATTTTTTGTTAGAACCTGACTTAAAATTGAAGGAGTGACTGTTATACTACGCGTTTCTCTTATCAATGCATACAAATCTTTCTGCGTTCTATTAAAATTTCAGGTCATAAAATTCTGAGTATATGTTCCTTCCGATGAGAATAAAAGACGTAGGTTCGCTGTCTAAATTTATGGGACGTAAAGAAATTAGAACTTGATAAATGAAGCCTCCAGCAAAATATTTTGGACTCTTGCTTCTGATCTTAGCAACAATACACATATACAACACTGTAATATACTAATTTTTTCGACTATACATATTTAATTTTCTCTTATCAGTTATTTTATGTAGAGCGGCCTAAAATCCATGTCCCATCTTGGAGAACCAGAATTTGTTTAGGATTTTTTTCCCTTTATGACGGTTACCTACTTTAACGGCCAACGTTTCCTCCTAATCGTTGATCTCACTACTATCTTCGCTTCTGTTGGAAAGTCAAAATGTATATTTCCGAATGTATGTTTTCTAATATACTCTATTACATAAATAGGCATTTTGCTCCCAAAGCCCTTGTGAAAATACTCAACCCCATGTAAGCTAGTGCTAGACTAAAATATTCGCAGTTCCTGCATTACTTTATGGGAGCGAAACTTGGGTAATGACCAAACAATTACATAGTGGAATACAAAGCGTAAAACATTTGAGAAGAACAAAAGACTGCTCAAGATTGGATCGGATAAAGAATGAATATGTAAGAAAAGAGTTAAATGTAGGCTATATCCACTGAATGATAAAATCAAAGACTATAGAGATAAAATGGTTTAGCCATGTAGAAAGAACGATTGTAACAAGATTACCAAAAACGGCATTTAACTACACACCAAGAGGTTCAATGAATGTAGGAAGGCCAGTGAAAACATGTGTGAGACGGAACAGGAGCCCGTGAAGTGATGTAAATCATAATATTTGTAATTTTTGAATGAATTTTGTTATAATTAGCTGTAACTTAGATTTCATGTAAACAGCAGCAGGTGCACTTAAATCATTGTAACAAGCATTTAAATGAAGTTAAATATTTACGTGTGAAAAAGAAGCTCAAGCCTCTGAAGTTACTGGGACTCGACCCTCCTCTGCGGTGCAGCAGCACTTGATACAGTGCTTCTACATTGATAACATTGCAAGATTATTGAATTACGGGACATTAAGAAAATATCAATTGTTATATGACCTGTTAGGTTATTATTTTAATTAATATTTTCTCGCCGTTTCTAATTTAACATTTCCCCATAGGCACCGCCGCCCAGGACCTGGAAGAGTGTTTTTGTCCTGAAATACCTTTTTGAAAACACGGGTCACCACCTGATGAGGATCAGCTCAAACGTTTAAGAAAATAAACTCTGTTTATTCACACATTCTTGCTAAACAAGGTGAATGTGATTAGATGACCAGGTGGTTTTACTGTATACAGTCAGATTCAACCCAGGAAGGTACTGTGTGTTTAGAATAGGGAACTGGGTTGCCATTTTAACAGTATTTTCTTGACAGAAATCCTTATATTAAACTGATGATTGCAACACAGCAGGAACAGAGTTGTAAGTTGTAACCGTCCAAGCCACCCCCTCTTAAAAAAATAGTCACTGAGCTCGTACAGATCTGTACTGTCCTGTGTGAAAGTGTCGACTTTCATATTTACTATAAAAATAGTTTGTATGCCGTAAAATAAAAACTGTGTTTTTTAAATGTATAGTACATAGATTTGGAGAACGTACTGCTAATCTCGCCCCTCCTTCCCTCCCTAAACAAACAAATGCCGTTATTATGAGTTTGGCAACATCAACCTTCTGTAGGTAGGGGGACACTGGCATAGCCCATAAGGTGTGTAGTAACTCCCTGGGTTGAATTAGAGTGTAATATCTGAATTTTTCAGGACGTGCAAACGTAAATAATGGGTATTCAAAGAATAATACTAATTTTAAGTAAAACTTTCATTTTTAAAATGTCTTGTCTAAAGTAATAGTTAATATTCTTGTTCCTAATAATTATGTAACATTATAAACACACTTATTTTATACAAATGCTGACACATTAACAATAAATATAATAGTTTTTAACTTTAATTCTATTGACTATTGCATATTTCACAAGAAATTCTAGGTAGATTAGTTTTTAAATTATGAATTTCACCCGGTACCCCATCCATAGTACTCTCGTCCATTTTATATGATTTTCTTCTCAATAGGTTATTTGCCTAAAGTTCCACCTGAAAGTTCACCAAGGAGTTTGAAGATTGGAGATAGGATGCCATAGAGTAAACCGAAGAGTTCGAAATAAAAGTTGGGCTGTGATATTATATTAAAATCGTGTGATAATAATTTCATCAGATATGTAATTTAAAATAGGAGAATATTTTACGTCACTATTTAACTCACAATAGTATAATGATACTGTGAAAAGAAAAGTTAATGTCTGAACCTGGAATCGAACCGTGGAACTCTCGTATTCCGGACGAGCGTGCAAGCCCATCACTACACTATTCGAGACAGGGTACAATTTTTTTTTTTGTTAACGGTGACTTAGCGCCGTCCATTGTTCCGCATAGAAACCCACTGGGTTACCTGGCAGCTAATTACTTAGTGGCTAACAAGTTGGGGTTCTGATATATATAATCTGAGCCTTTGGGGACAAATATTTCGGCTGCAGATCCAGGTTTGAAAAATGGTGAACATTTTCACCTTAAAAGAGGGCATCAGAAACAGCACTGCCAGCGAGCAGAGAGTCCGAAAGCCGGACGGCACAGGATGAGCCACACTCTTTCAAGCGAGTAAATCTCGCACGATTTATTTGATGGTTCCATCTAACTGGCTAAACTATGCTAAGCATAGGTTAACCAATTGATGCATGAAGATGAAACGCTCCATAGGACTTGACAATTCAGCAAACATGGGCTGAATGTCCCGGAGCATCTCCTCTGCACGCTCACTCAATAATCCTGCTGGCAATCCTCGGTATTGTTCTTGAACAGTGTTGTTCACATTTGTTCTGGAAGAAGTTCCAGTCCTTAAGGCTTGTGTGAAGGATATGGTTGGATCGACCCTAACCGAAGTGAAGGTGTTTGGTTGAGGTGGATTTACTGGACGTTTAGGTTTGGGTTTTGCTTCCCTATCATAAGCCTCAAGTGCTGTTTTTTAAACAGGGCAGCCACGGTATGAAGCGGGGTGACCGGCCCCCCCCCGCAATTTACACATTTAAGCAAATTTGGTTCTCTCTGCGCTTGGGCCTTTAAGGCACAATCTTTGTGCCCGTGGTCCCCAGCGCAGACAACACAACGTGGGGCCCGGTTACAGGCAGGGAAAGTGTGATTAAAGGACTGGCACTTGTAACACTGTTTAAGTCCAGCCCCAGGTTTGTATGCTTCCACGGCTACAACCATGTATAAAAGGCGCTTTAAGTCATACATTTTTAGAGCATCATTTGTTCGCTCAAGTTCTAAGATGAAAATTGGGAGTGGTACAGCCAAATTGTTTACTGTCTTAGTAATTTGCTTGACAGATTTGATTGGAAATCCTAGAGCTAGGATTTCCTCTTTAATTTCATTTGGGTGTGTTTCTGCAGGCAGCCTAATAAGTACGACCTTCAAAGGAAGATCTTTTTTTAAGTTGGAATGTATAATATTCCTTTCGCAAGGAAGTAAAATACTCCTTCAACTTAGCAAAGTCTTCCAATGAAGACGCATAATATCTCAATCCTTCGTCAGTGCTGATTACTTTTGGGTCACTACTAACTAGTTTCCTAATTTCTCTATTCATTCGGAACATGTTCCCGTGACCAATGACAGTGATTGGCGGGGACGCTGTCCCGTAGTACCAACATTTAACGAAGGAATTGATGTTGCTGTAGCCCTAGAAGGTCCAGCAGTTGGAGGAGAAACCACCCCTGAGAGTGTTCCAGCAGTTAATTCAGAAGTATCAGCTAAGGCTGAGAATTTATTATTGGTAGGAGTTGCTGGAACTACAACTGGTGATTCCACAGGTTGCCTAGATCGTTTTGGTATGTACAAACATGAATAATTCTTTCCACATTTATAATTCTCATTTCGTCCGCGTGCAGTTAGATGTCACCACCATCGCCAGCGGCTGGCTTCATTTAGAAGTATCTATGCTTCAGAATTTTACACCATCACTTTTATAAGCAGTAATCGATGTTATTTAACATCATTCATTTTTCTTTTCACAATATCATTGTAATATTATAATATGATCCTTTATTGGAACTGTGTTTAAATAACAATATTGGAAAATGTTAAATAATATTTAACTCATGTCTCAAATGGCAGCCAATGACCGATCAGGTTTCAATGAATTTTGTTTTATAATCAATGACAATCGTGTTTCTGCTCGATATTTATCGAATTTATGTTTACTAAAATAAAGAAAGTTCCTCCTTTTTAATATTCGGAACAGGTCAGAACATTATTTTGCAGTGGCTGACTCTCCAAAAAATACGTTGAATATAGCAAATTATGAACAGATTTCTTCGAACTACACATTTGATAATTAAATAAAAATAAAACGTAGTTTTATTTGGTATTTTTGTTATTTTTATTTAATTAGTAAATATAGATTTTCATCAAGTAAACACCAACTCAATTGATTACGCATTTGATAATTGTGTGTTCAATAATTGTGTTTTTAAATGATTTTACTGAGTTGTTTCCTAAAAAAATAATTAATATGTTGGTTATAATATGCAGATTGATGTGTTCCATTTTTCTCCCTCTAGGGTGAATTCTTACATTGTTGCGAACTTATTTGGTAATAAATAATATGATTAAGTTGCAGTGGATGGCAAATGAAACAACCAAACATTTCTCATTTGTTTTCAAACGTCTCCGTTTACTTTAAATGTATAAATATTTTAAAACAACTACATTTATATAATGATTTGTGAGTAAACAGCTTAATTTTATTCGTTAAATAGTTCTAACAAACGCCACTCTTTATTTCCAAATCCTCTAGATAAATTAGAAATCACTCGTGACATTACTTAAGATAATTCAACCTTCAAAATTCATATCTATTATCGAGTTTGATAGCTGCCAACATCACAGCTTTTAAAAAGAGCTTCTTCATCACTTCTTTATAATTTGGTTTTATATTTTAAGAAATATTGTTCCGATTGGTGCCGAATTTTGGAACCAGTTCTTATTTTGAGTCCCCACCGGAGAACACATTTTCTCATGCTCGAATATAGACCATGCGATTGGATATGCTAGTTCCAAAGAGGCTTGGAAAACATTACAAAAATATCAGGAAATCAGAAAGAAAGAAAGAAGATAAATATTCATTTGATAAGACCATCAGAATGGATGCAACATTATAAAGGTTTACTTCGAGAAAATGGAAATGAGTTTCAACTTCAAGATATGGATGTAGAATATAAATTTGACACTCCAGAGATAACAGAAGATGAAGTAAAAAGAGCTTTGAAAAAGGCAAAAAATGAGAGAGCACCAGGACCAGGAAATATTCAGACGGAACTCCTAAAACATGGAGGAGATATTTTAGTAATATTTTTAACAAAACATTTAATAAAATTGAAATTGGAGATGATATCCCAGAAGATTGGAATTTATCGTACATCAGCCCTATTTTTAAAAAGGTGATAAAAACTATGTTCCAATTATATAGGTATAAGCGTTTTACCTTCAACAGATAGGATTTTTAGTAAAATTATAAATTTTAAACTTAAGGAGATAAAAGAGAACTTAAGAGAAGAACAGTGTGGATTCCGGAGTGGAAGATCATGTATTGATAATATTTTCTGTATTAGACAATTACAAGAGAAAATCCCAGAAAAAAATAAAGAACTATATATGACCTTTATTGATTTAGAGTGTACCTCGACAATTGTTATGGACGGCAATGAGAAACATGAATATCTGTGATAAATGGATTAATATTGTTAGGAGGATCTATATAATACAAAAGCTAAAGTAAAAATACGGAATAATTTAACAGAGGAATTCACAGTGAATAAAGGCCTTAAGCAGGGATGCAGTTTGTCACCAATTCTTTTTAATATTTATTTAGACCAGATTCTTAACTTATGGTATAAAAAAATGCTCTCAAATGGGTATTCCTATAGGAGAAAATGTGCTGCATTCATTGTTGTTTGCAGATGATCAAATAATTTTTTGCAGGTGATGAAGATGATATGAAATATATGGTACATAAACTAATGGAAGAACATAAAAAATGGGGACTGAATATAAATTTAGAGAAAACGGAATATATGTGTTTGGGAAAGAATGTGGATGACCTCATACTTGAAACAGGGAAAATAAAAAAAATGTTAATTTTTTTAATTCCTTGGGTCAATAATTAGTTATTATTTAGGTACCGGTACCTGTGAGAGAGATGTAAAGACTAAAATTGCAATGGCAAAATATGCAACTAAGACATTACATGGAATAATTAGGAATAACAATTTCTGAAAGGAAAACGAAGACCATGGCTTTTAGAGGAAGAGATCCAGTGAGATCCAAAATTATTACAGAAAATGAAAGTATAAAACAGGTGTCTAGTTTCAAATATTTGGGCTGTGATGTTGGCTACAATGTGGAAAGAGATATTGACTCCAAAATAAATACATTTCAGACGGTGTGTGGAACAATACAGAGAACATTCAAAAATAAAATTAGAAAAGAAACCAAGATAAAAATGTATAATGTTATGGCGGTTCCCACAATATTGTATGGATGTGAAACTTGCGCTCCAGTGAAAAACCAGAAGGATAGAATACATACGGCGGAGATGAGGTTCCTAAGACAAGTAAAAGGATGTACAAGACTTGATAGAATAAGAAATGAGGATATAAGAGAAGAATTGAAAGTACAGCTTTTATTGGATAAAGTCACGAATTACAGACAGAAATGGATTTATCATATGGATGGAATGAGTAAGGAGAGATATCCATTGTTAGCAAGAAATTATCAAGCAAGAGGAAGACGTGATGTCGGAAGACAGAAGACGTTGGGCTGATGCATTATGAAGTCGGAACGGGGAATTGCTTAATGTCTGGAGTGGTGATGATGGTGATGAAATATTACAAAGGAAACTAAAATGAAAATTTATAAGAGCAAAATACAGAATATTTTCTCCTATGGAAGTGAAACCTGGTCTTTGACGGAACTAAAAAAGAATAAAATTAGAACAGTTGAATTTGATTATTTTAGAAGAAGCCTCCAAAAAACAAGGCAGGATAAAATAAGAAATGAATTCCTTTGGAGAGAAATTAATGTCACCACATCTGTTGTTAAGAGGATTGAAAATCAAATGCTTAAATAGTATAGCCATATACAAAGAATGGAAAATGAAAGATGGCCAAAAAATATATACCAATGGTGGCCCCCTGTAAGAAATAAACGTGGCAGACGAAGATGGAAATGGAAAACCTACGCCAGAACTATAATGGATGATAGGAATTTGGAAGAGGGAGATTGGAATGATAGAGATAAATGGAAACTGAAGACGGCAACCTATAAGTGGGGAAAGCGAAAAAGAAGAAGACAATTAAAAGTAAATTAACGAATATATTTTGATAAAACACTAAATATATCTAGAAGTACGTTATGGTGCAAAAACGTGTATATCCGAATTTCGAGATAATTTTGCTTTTAAAATCAAACTTAGCAGCAGAAATGAAATATTTACGTTTTATGGCAGGATACACTTTAATGCATAAAAAACGAAGTGAAGTTACCGTAAAGAACTATCAAAATATGCAGTTTGACAGATAAAATATAAGAGTACAGGAGTAAATGGTATGAACAAGTCTGTAGAATGGATACAACAGATTGCCTAGCAAAAGTCTGAACTATCAACCAAGAGGAGGAAGAAGAGATCGGGGACGCCCACGAAAAATATGGACACAGCAATTATAATACTTGAAGCCGGAACAAACCAAAAAGGTTCAATCCTTGCAAGAAGAAGAGGAAGGAAGAAGAAGAAGAAGAAGAAGAAGAAGAAAATGAAACTTAGAAAAGTCCAACAATAAATTATGAAAATTACAGAACATCCATAAATAAATCTGAAAAATAACAATTTACACGTAACTTAACAACGTATAATTTTGAAGTCTGAGGACAAAATAACAAACATTAAGCAGTAGTGTAACTTGATTAAGACAATTATTATTATATAATATCCTCAACTCGTGTCCAACTTAGGGTCGGGATGAGGGGTGAGATGAGATGAAGCACCTATATTTATAGAAGTCTGTAAACGATACGTGTGCCGGTGGATCATGTCTAACGCTACGTCACGACTCATGAGATCAGTATGGATAAATCCTGAATTGAAATTTGTGGCAGGTGAAAACGGTAGAACCTACAAAGATATAATTACTAATGAAAATAATTACATTAATGCATGTATATCACATAACCTGGAGTTTATAAGCAAAAAAATCAATAGACGCGCACGGTGGGTTATTTAGCCGATTTAGGCGCCAAAATTATTTTTGCAATTCAGTTAAGTCTAAATGTGCCCGCTTACTAAATTAGTTGTATTTTAAGGGAAAGATAGTACATTTTAATGAAAAATATGTATTTTACTTTTTTAAATTTTGTAGTCCAATTATTAATCACTATTATCAGACTTAAAAATTTATGAATAGATACAAAAGTAAGAATTTACAAATCTGTCATAAAACCAGTTCTAACATGTGGTTGTGAATGCTGAACAGAGACTCAAAAAACAAAACAAACCAATGAAACAACCGAAATGAAAGTTTTAAAGAAAATCGCTGAGAGAGAAAATTCGCAGCTCTGTTATTAGAGAAGAATGTGAAATTGAACCTATAAACCTTTGGATAAATGATAGAAGATTAAATTGGAACGATCACATTGATAGAATGCAGAACAGTAAATTAGTGATGAAAGTTACTGACACCTCAGCAGAAAAGGCCTTTAGGAAGACCACAACTACGATGGAAGGATGTCACCATACCCCGGACCTGTAGTGAAAGAACACGCAACAAGCTGCCAGCTTTCATGCGTAGAGGAAGAAGAAGAAGAAGAAGAAGAATCAGTCTTGGGGAAACTGTACCTGAATAAGAGCACCGCTAAAGCAGTAAACATTCCATCTGTGTCCAGAACGTGCAATGTCAAGTAAATGTGTCATTTTGTTAGATATTTCCACTTGCTCATGTGGAGGCGGTAAGGCCAAATACTAACTTTACATAAACATTCTTACATAAGATCACTTATGTGATGATGATGATGATGATGATTTGATGACCAGAGAAATAGTTCTTTATCAGAAGATACTTTCACCTGCTCTGAGAATTAGTTCTCAGATTCTGCTGTATCTGTTCCAGATTTGACTGGAAGTAGCATTTCCGAAGTTTCCTTAAAAATTGTGCGTTTTCTATATATTGTGTGTGGCCTTACGCAAGTCTGAACACGATTTGAAATTAGCGATAATCTGTTAAGCACGTGTAGGTTTCGCGACTATCATTATTTTTATTTGTGCTAAAATTAATTAAGTGGCACAAAATAACTCTAAAAAATATTTCTATCTGAGTCAGCATAATACTGAAATTTCTTGTTGACATATATTGAGTTTGTTGCGATCTCTCACAACCCCAGTTGCAAATTAACACCAATGTTGTATTTTCTTCTTCATTTTAAGTCTGTGCTAGTTCTTCTAAATGGCAGCAGTCGTGTAATAGTAAAATCCAACAATTGTTGTAAATTAATTGCAGTAAAATTGTCAGTAACAAAATAAGATTCTTTATCCGGATAGCAATCCATGTTTCCCTTCTTAGCACAATATAGCGAGCGCACATTTTTTTGTCGGTGTTCCATATTATTTAAGATTGTGTTTTAGAAAACCAGCTTCAACAAACTTCTTAATACTGATGGTTGTGCTTTGTCTTTCTGAAGACTATGAGAGTATGTTTGCTTATAATTTTCCTGCCCACATTCGAGAATTGATTATTCCCATGTACTTTACAATCATCTCTTCTTCCTGCAGTTCCTAACTTCGCTTAAGTCAGGACAGCCGTATCTCTACTGGTATGTAAAACCTCTGCTATCTTCTTTTTGTTTCTCTCGTCCAAATCTTGAAATGTTTTCGTTGGCCGTCCTGTAGACTCACTACCTTAGGGGTTGTGAATATCCCTTCAAGTCAATTGCTACTTTCCTTAAGAAATGTTTTCTCTTTCTTGTGTGCTGATATCCATCTTCTTTTCAATTCGAACTTAAAATGTGAATTTTTGTGCTTTATTTCCTTTATTTGTTCGTCTGATAAACCTTATAGTGTAAAAGTCAATTTTCCTATAATATCTAGTTTTTTTAATATTCGGAGAATTTTGCTGTTGCATAATTTTAAGCAGACATCTCGAGTCGTTATACTGATGCACGATGGCTCTAAAACAAGATTCGAGTAATTGAAAATCGAAATAATCACGTAGTTTAAAATATCACTTTTTTGCTAAATACCTAAACGAACCTGAATATCCCGGGAAACCGCGAATTTCCACGATCGATTTTCAAGAAATCGTGAGGCTAATACTTTAACCTTTCTACTGTAGAAAATGAAAGTGGCGGGAAATGCCCGGAAATATAACTAAAATACTCACGTTTGTTAAAATGTACTTGAGAAAATAACGAAAAAGTGCCCTATTTGAAGAAGCTTTATCTGAGTCAAAATAGTTGTCAACAGAATAATATGTGTTACTAATTACTCTGGTTTATCACAATCCATAACTATCCACTTAAAATGTAACCCTAACACGCAATAATCTATGTGGAACATAAGCTTGTACAAAGAGCGCCGAGGAAAGATACTTGCACTATGAGAGACGGTCAACTTCCGATTGGTCACACAGACTCAAGGTAACACTGCCTGATGACAATTGAGTACCGTGTTATCGCCTGATTATTCAGCTCTGACATGTGCTACTTTTCCTGTCTAGAATAATTTCAGAAATTCGACTTTTGGCCGTCTAAATCAGTCAAATACCCCACTGTGAGACGAAAGAAAATAATTGACCCGGAGATTTTGATATAATTAGTAACGTATATAATTAAGAATGGATCTGAATGAAGCATCATGCCTTGGCGCGGAGCTACGGAACGTGAGTTAGTTTGATTCGCTATGAGAAACATTTTTCTTACACAATTTTGCCGAGTTTGGGACCGATGTCCAGTCAGCAACATGAGGAATTATGATAACTCTAAAATATTGCGGCTCCAGGTTGAGGCTGACCACATGTTATCCATATACTATCAAGATTATCGACTTCCTCTCAAAAAATATAATAGTCCTAAGTGGTTAGACAGTTGCAAGCCTCTCGCGCCAACAAGTGTACTTTGTTTTATTAAAGAACGGAGAAGTTTAATATAAACAGTATAACAACATAACATGTTGTGAAATTATATAAAATGGAATATTTCTAATTTGAGAATAAAATGTGTTATAATTTCATTAACATATCTTATATACATCACGATAAATCATAATAACGAGCATTTAAACTATGATAAATGACATATTTGAAAATGTACTTAATATTTACCTGATAGAGGAAGCGTTGTCTGTAAATCTCAGCTACACAGGTTAAACAGTTTTGAATCCAATCTGTAAAATAATAATATTTTATTATTACCCAAACCCTCTGGCGGCACTATGGCCCTGGGGTCGACTCAGCCTCTAACGTAAATGAGTACCAGACGCTTGTTCTGGGGGTAAAGGCGGCAGTCACGCAGGGCTGACAACCCGGCTGACATAAAGTGCCGATTGTCTAGAAAAAGTGGGAGCCCTAACCTCCTACTCCCAAGGGCCTCCGGGTCTATTGTGGGATCACTTTAATATCAATTAAAACCGTAATTTTCTATTTCATATTCAATGACGTTACTTGGTAACGTTACGGTTATTGTGTCATCATTCATGTTGTCGCTATACAACAAGACGCATGTTGTCAAATTTTTATCAAATCGATCTTGTTTTAATAAATGTGTTAATTGTACTTAGGGGAAATATCCCATAATAAATTTAAATGCTTATAAATGATATATAGTTTTGATGCGGTGGACTAGTGGCTATGCCCGTTGCCATTGGTTCCGAGGGGCCTGGATTCAAACCTGGCCGGGGTAGATGGACTTTTTTAAGACGGGCAATCTAAGGAGCAAGTCATGCAGGAGAGACTCTTAACTGCGGGTCCGTCTGAGGCTCGTAAAAGATCCTTAAGCCTGAATAAAGAGGCCTCTAAGCAAAATTTACTGAAGTTGCAACATCCTAGTAATGCCTTAGTTATCTGTTAGATGTCTCATTGGGTCGGTGTGTTGACCGCATGCCATTCATGACATCTATTAACAAATAAGGTAACTAAAAATTAACTTCGTCTAGTAACTCCTTACAAAGGAGAGGTTATGCGGTACGTCATTATACATAGATTATACATACTGTTCTCCGTTTAAATATTCATGATTGTAAATTTAACTTTAAAGGGGCACGCCGTAGCGTAGTGGTTAAGGCACTGAGCTACCAGCCAGAGGGTCGAGGGTTCAAGTCCCGTTGGGGTCAGGATTTTTAAACTGACCCAAACCCTCTGGCGGCACTATGGCCCTGGGGTCGACTCAGCCTCTAACGTAAATGAGTACCAGACGCTTGTTCTCGGGGTAAAGGCGGCCGTCACGCAGGGCTGACAACCCGGCTGACATATAGTGCCGATTGTCTAGAAACAGTGGCAGCCTTAACCTCCTACTACCCTAAGGGTAGATTCCCAATTATTTATCAACCCGTTTCCAGTATCTATCCTCAAACCACAACTTAAACACAAGATCACAACATAGTCTCTTGCTTAATACACCGCAACATAGGACATCACATCACTCCATGTCATATACCATCTTCACTTCTCGCAACTGGAATTCCCTACCACAAGAAATAAGGGGCTGCCGCACATTGGCATCTTTTAAAAGAAATCTAAATTTATATTTGCTCTAAACTCGACTTCATTATTATCCAGTGTAAGATGTATATATATATTAATTGGTGTTTCCCGTATAATGTATCATATTTATATTATTATTATTATTATTATTATTATTATCGTATCATTATTGTTATTATCCTATAAAATGTTGTTTGTACATGACATTTACATTGTTACATTTATTGTATCTTTAAGTGTTTATAATTAGTATAGTGTATATCTATATTTGTCGAATATTTATTTGTATTTGTACTGGTTGAGTGGAAGAGAGGGCCTTATGGCCTTAACTTTATTATTATTATTATCGTATCATTATTGTTATTATCCTATAAAATGTTGTTTGTACATGACATTTACATTGTTACATTTATTGTATCTTTAAGTGTTTATAATTAGTATAGTGTATATCTATATTTGTCGAATATTTATTTGTATTTGTACTGGTTGAGTGGAAGAGAGGGCCTTATGGCCTTAACTCTGCCAGAATAAATAAAGTATTATTATTATTATTATTATTATTATTATTATTATTATTATTATTATTATTATTATTATTATAAGGCCCTCCGGGTCTGTTGTGGGATCACTTTACTTTACTTTACTAAATTTAACTTTAAAAAACTGGCATTGTTGTAATATCAGATAATAATTTCCAAAAAGACATGTAATACGCATACAATTAGAGCACTATCATTTTCTTCTCTCTCTCTCTCTCTCTCTCTCCTCTCTCTCTCTCTCTCTCTCTCTCCTCTCTCCCTCTCTCTCTCTCTCTCTCCCTCCCTCTCCTCCCTCCTCTCTCTCTCTCCCTCCTCTCTCTCTCCTCCCCTCCCTCTCCTCTCTCTCTCTCCTCTCCCACCCCCCCCCTCTTCCTCCCTCTCTCTCTCTCTCTTCCACCCCTCTGCCTCTCTCTCTCTCTCTCTCTCTCCATCACAGGTGCTGGTGGAATAGTGGTTAACATACTTGCTCCTGGATTTAAAATGCATGGGTTAAACACGGGCTGCCTAGAGTGAATTTTCAGGGCACAAAAATCCTTAGACTAGGTTTCTTCGGAAACGAACTAAATAATTTGTTTACCTGTCCAGATTTAAGGCACGTAAAAGAACCTCAAGTTTGAAAAACGAGACTTTTGAGCATTTTTGTTCCTTTATCGCTCGGATTTCAATTGAGATGCTAATGATCTTGGCTTTTAAGAAGTAAGTTTATCATAACATGGAAATAATATCATAACACTGATTTTATGATTTGGCCTTGTCAACTATGTTTTTCCCGACTATACATAATATTTGTCTTTCTTTTGTAGGAAATGTTTACGGACACTGGTCTAACAACCAACCCCCAACTTGGAGGATCAGTAAGTACTTGTTTAAGATTTTGTTCTGTAGAAATGACACCTGCTAACATGTTTCTCCTACCAGTTGTTCTCCCTCCCACCATTTCTGATATTGGAAAGACAAACTTAACCTCCGCCATGAATAATTATTGCTTCATTGCATGGTTCTCGTCCAAACTTTGTTTGCCCAGCAAGCGGGGGGGGGCAGTTAATAGCTATGTTACTTCTGGTCTTAAAAAACAGAAATTTTCTACCAATATCAAGGTTATTCAGTATCAAGGGAGGCAAATACTTGGTAATTATGCATAAATGTTGCACGGACGACATAAGAATCCGTTTATTTAAACTACTACTGAACGATGTTTAATATTCGTTGTAACGAACGATTGTCACTGTTTTTGTTGTTTTAGGGCCGGTTTCACCAACACAGGTAACAGTGTTACCGGTGAATTAAACGGCGCGTTTCCCAGCTTCACTACAATTTGCGTTTCACCAACAACAGTAACTTTTCACCGGGAGTTATTTCGTCGTATTTCGTTAGTAAACCGTAACCGGACGAATTTGGTCGGTAGAATCGGAGGGTGATATTGATATATAACGGAGGGTGATTCATATATTAAAATGGCGTGTGAAAGACTGGACATTTTTAACATTGAACGTGAATATGGTTGTAATTATTATTTTGAAGGCCAATTTAATCGAAAATACTCTAGTTGGGTAGAGTAACTCTGTGAATAGTTTGAAAATTACGACTACAGTGATATCGCAGACTTTCGAAGATACCAGGCCTGTCTACCTGATAGGCTACTGTACATTTGGATCATCGGAGAGGTAAGTTTATTTCATTATTGAAACTGACTTTATTGATGTATAATACCAGTACTTTACACAATGAATTACTAATTTTATTCACTCATGCTTATATATTTAAAACCAAGTTAGTATCGGTACAAAATAATGTGAGGGTTATGTTTATTATTTGACTATTTTTTAACAATATATTTAATTACTGATTACAGAATATATTTTAGAAAGTATTTGAGTTTATTTGATATTCATAATATTTTGAGTTCTTAAATACAGTTGGCCTATTTTTGTTAAACTGGTTAGCAAATAATATAAATCTAGTATGAATACTGTCCTATTATATAAAACAAGTCAGGCATTAATACAAGTAAGTTTAATTCGTTAATGAAAATTATTTTATTCATGTATAATACCAGTACTTTACACAATGAATTACTAATTTTATTCACTCATGAATACATATTTAAAACCAAGTTAGTATCATTACAAAATAATGTGAGGTTATTAAGGTAGAATATGTTTATCACTCACCTCATATTGAGTGATAAACATATTCTACCTTAATGAATATACCTCATAGTGAGAATTCCTAAAATAAGTAATGTGAGGTTATGTTTATTATTTATGGACTATTTTTGAACTATATATTTAATTACCAATTACAGTAATGTATTTTATAAAATATTTGGTTTTATTTGACATTCTTAATATTTTGGGATATTAAATACAGTAGGCCTATTTTTGTTGAAATTGTTAGCAAGTACCGTAATTTAAATCTAGTATGTATATACCTATTATATAGAACAAGTAATGAGATCCTAGGTCTAAATACAAATATTTCTAGAGATAATTTCCAAAAATGTGTTAATCTTAAATGCCTTGTAGATAATCAGTACCGGTAATATATCTGACATCGAAGACAATTTTCCTGTTATTTAACGTTAGAGCAGTGGGAATTATGCTAAAATTGTATAGTGGCCTAACATATATTGTCATTAATTGTAAGATCAAGTATTTCTCTGAAAACATGTTCCAGAACAGAACAGTCATTATATGTAATGCAACAGTTTCTCTATTATTTGATTTTATTATTCAATTTCTGTAATATTACTTTTCTTTAAATAATATGTTTTGACGAGTCTTAATATTGTAGACTAAACACCTGTAGCACTAAAAATAATTCATGAAGTAACTGCAGATCAATGATAACATTTGATATATCAGCATATGCAAATCTATGATACACAGAAGTTACAAATTGTAAGAAATGCAAGTTACTAAGCATACAGGGAAAAACTGCACTTAAACTAGCGTCAGATATTTTCAAAGTCCTATAGAATAACAGTGTGCATGCACCAGAGTTTGTAGAGCCACCGATTACCCACAATCGAACCACATATTGATTATCATCCTCGATTACTATCCGTCGCTATGAAATTTAAATGACCAATATTTGCAATAAGTCCCGAAATCTATGTTATAAAGATATATTAATAATATTAAAATTACCAAACTTTATTAAAAATGGGTGTACACTTACTTATCGCTCCCTAACGCTGATCCAACCAGCAATAACCCAAAACAACGATAGAAAAATCATAGACTAAGTAATATACTCTGTGGAGAAAATAGCAGTTAGCATCTCAATATTGTCTAACAGTGTCATAATATTGTGATTTGCATATTTAAATAAATACTTCAAAACTGTCTAATAATGTTATAAAATAGTTTGAAAAAGTTTAAAATAATAAATAATGTTAGTAAATACAAAAGAAGAGCTATAGTTTACAAAAAGAAGAGCTATAGTTTACAATAATATAACTGAAAAATCAAGCGCTAGTAAAAGTGCAGTTGAGCCAGCATACAGTAATCTTTATGTATTATACACCAGTGGTATACTATGTTGATTGTGAAATCTACAATTTTAATTATTGATAAAATAACTTCAGCTAGTTATGAATAATTCACTTGTACTGCTATGTGCGTGTATTATGTGAGTTGATCTGTACAACACAATAAGTTAATATTACATATTGGTTTTTTTTTTTAGAAATCAAGCCATTTCTCCAATAAACCAGCTGCTCCTGGCTTTGGACAATGATTAGATAAGGGTTCATCATTCAGGAGGGGTCAGGAGATCAACAGTCCTAAGATATTGTCTGCCGAGTCAGTTGTGCCATTGCAAGTTCTCGACTTCAAGCTACATCCCTAAAGACCGGAAGTTCAATGGATTACACAAACAAAGAATAAAGACCTGGTGATGGTGTTGCAGAATAGTTCAAGTAACTTGAAATACTACTTCTCTTTAAAAGTGAAGGCTATTTGTAAATCAAATATGACATTTTGTGACATCATTGCTAGGTGAAGAACAATTTATGGCAAATTATAACATTTGCAACTATAAAGTCTAACAGTTATAAATATTTATACACGTCAGTCTTAAACTTAGAAAAGCTTAAAAAAATAACTCACCCTAGCTTACATTTGTCATATTGTAAAATGTAACATTGTTAGTTACGTATAACTGTAGGCTTTCACGGCCGGCGTCTTGATCCCTATTAGGTTCGTCTTCCGGGCATATAGGCCGTGGTCCAGTCGTTCTTCTACTCGACGTTTCGTCTACTGCTGCGGTAGACATCTTCAGGAGATACTGCGTGCTCTCTGTGAACTCCTCAACAGTCGGCTGCAGACTGGCTGGTCGTTGGAAACTCCCTCCCTATTTATAGGCACGCCCCTGGTGGAGAGGCGGTTTTCTGCGCGGTCCGTGTTGCGTGCTGTTTTGTCCAGGCTGTCGCTAGCAGAAGTCATAGGCTTCGTTGTCGTATTGTGCAGTGCCGGGATCCAGATTTTGTTTATCTTCATGGTTTCTTCTTTTTTGTTAAAGGAATTTTTGTGTTTATATATTTCAATGGCTTCTCTGTACAGTCTGGTGTAATAATGTGATGTTTGGGACACATACCTGTGTTTCTTCGAATCTTATTATATGTTCTTGGTTGTTCATCCAGTGTTCCGCTACGGCTGATTTTCCCTTTTGTTTTAGTCTGCAATGCCTCTTGTGTTCTTGCAATCTTGTGGCAACCATTCTTTTTGTTGTGCCGATATAAACCTGTCCACAACTGCAAGGGATGCGATATATACCGGCAGTACTTAACGGATCTCTTGTATCTTTGGCTGGGCGCAGTATATTGCTGATTTTTTGTGTTGGCTTGTAGGTTGTAGATATGTTATATTTATTTAATATTCGACCAATTCTCTCCGTTATTGTCTTGATATATGGTAGGTACACCTTACCCTTTGCCTCCTCCTTGTTCCCGTTTTCGGTTTTGTATTTATTGGGATTTATGGCTCGGCGAAAATCTATTTTGCTGTATCCATTGGATTGAAAAGCTGCTTGGAGATGATTAATTTCTTCTTGTAGATACTGTGGTTCCGAAATCCTTTTGGCTCGTTCCACCAGGGTTTTAATTATTCCGCGTTTTTTGTCTGGGATGATGGTTGGACCGCTTATGTAGGTATCTGTCTGTGTGAGTCTTTTTCCTGTATACCTTGTGTCCAAGTGTCATGTCTTGGTTTCGAATTACTAAAACATCCAAGAACGGTAGACTGTTGTTCTCTTCTCTTTCCAGGGTGAATTGGATGCTGGGACAAATACCATTTAAATGTTTGCCTGAAGTTATCAAGTTCTTCTTCACCATGCTCCCAAATGACGAATGTGTCGTCCACATATCTCAGCCAAACTGAAGGTCTTAATGTAGCATTCTCCAAGGCCTGTTTTTCAAATTGTTCCATGTAAAATTGGCTATTACGGGGCTTAATGGACTTCCCATGGCCACGCCATCTATTTGCTCGTAGAATATTCCTCCCCATTGGAAATACGTTTCTGTGAGGCATATGTTATACAGCGCTACTATGTCTGGGGGAAAGAGTTCTTGCAAGTATGTCATAGTGTCTGGGATAGGTATCTTAGTAAATAAAGAAACCACATCGAAGCTTATTATTTTATCGTTTGGTTTGAGTTTCAGAGCGTCTATTTTTTCTATGAAGTGCGTGGAGTCTTTTACAAACGTGTCAGTTTTTCCAATATACGGTTTCAATAGTGAGGCGAGAAACTTGGCGAGTTCATATGTAGGTGATCCAATGGCCGAAACAATAGGTCTGAGTGGTGTTCCTTCCTTGTGTATCTTTCAAGATACACAAGGAAGGAACACCACTCAGACCTATTGTTTCGGCCATTGGATCACCTACATATGAACTCGCCAAGTTTCTCGCCTCACTATTGAAACCGTATATTGGAAAAACTGACACGTTTGTAAAAGACTCCACGCACTTCATAGAAAAATAGACGCTCTGAAACTCAAACCAAACGATAAATAATAAGCTTCGATGTGGTTTCTTTATTTACTAAGATACCTATCCCAGACACTATGACATACTTGCAAGAACTCTTTCCCCCAGACATAGTAGCGCTGTATAACATATGCCTCACAGAAACGTATTTCCAATGGGGAGGAATATTCTACGAGCAAATAGATGGCGTGGCCATGGGAAGTCCATTAAGCCCGTAATAGCCAATTTTTACATGGAACAATTTGAAAAACAGGCCTTGGAGAATGCTACATTAAGACCTTCAGTTTGGCTGAGATATGTGGACGACACATTCGTCATTGGGAGCATGGTGAAGAAGAACTTGATAACTTCAGGCAACATTTAAATGGTATTTGTCCCAGCATCCAATTCACCCTGGAAAGAGAAGAGAACAACAGTCTACCGTTCTTGGATGTTTTAGTAATTCGAAACCAAGACATGACACTTGGACACAAGGTATACAGGAAAAAGACTCACACAGACAGATACCTACATAAGCGGTCCAACCATCATCCCAGACAAAAACGCGGAATAATCAAAACCCTGGTGGAACGAGCCAAAAGGATTTCGGAACCACCGTATCTACAAGAAGAAATTAATCATCTCCAAGCAGCTTTTCAATCCAATGGATACATCAAAATAGATTTTCGCCGAGCCATAAATCCCAATAAATACAAAACCGAAAACGGGAACAAGGAGGAGGCAAAGGGTAAGGTGTACCTACCATATATCAAGACAATAACGGAGAGAATTGGTCGAATATTAAATAAATATAACATATCTACAACCTACAAGCAACACAAAAAATCAGCAATATACTGCGCCCAGCCAAAGATACAAGAGATCCGTTAAGTACTGCCGGTATATATCGCATCCCTTGCGGTTGTGGACAGGTTTATATCGGCACAACAAAAAGAATGGTTGCCACAAGATTGCAAGAACACAAGAGGCATTGCAGACTAAAACAAAAGAAAAATCAGCCGTAGCGGAACACTGGATGAACAACCAAGAACATATAATAAGATTCGAAGAAACACAGGTATTGTCCCAAACATCACATTATTACACCAGACTGTACAGAGAAGCCATTGAAATATATAAACACAAAAATTCCTTTAACAAAAAAGAAGAACCATGAAGATAAACAAAATCTGGATCCCGGCACTGCACAATACGACAACGAAGCCTATGACTTCGGCTAGCGACAGCCTGGACAAAACAGCACGCAACACGGACCGCGCAGAAAACCGCCTCTCCACCAGGGGCGTGCCTATAAATAGGGAGGAGTTTCCAACGACCAGCCAGTCTGCAGCCGACTGTTGAGGAGTTCACAGAGAGCACGCAGTATCTCCTGAAGATGTCTACCGCAGCAGTAGACGAAACGTCGAGTAGAAGAACGACTGGACCACGGCCTATATGCCCGGAAGACGAACCTAATAGGGATCATTGTTAGTTACGTCATATAACTTTGTTATAATTTATCTATAAATTATTTTTTTCATAATTGGTTTGGAGAGATGGATTTCAAGGGATATATATGTTGAAACAGATGTCCATGTTAATATATTTCTGTCTTCTTTGTTACACACTTGCAGACATGTACAATGAATCTTAAATCAGAATGTTGAAGGTTACTGAGAAGCTCTTCAGTTCTAGGAAGTGATGTAGGAATTAATTTAAAACTGATTAATGAATTTCATATCATGGGGCTACTGATGTTTTACACAATATTTTAAGATATGCAGGTGAGCAAGTACTTCAGGATGTTCTTAATCTCAATTTAGTTGCATTATTTGAGAAAGAAAAATATAATTTTAACCGAGACAACAATGGTGTAAAGTGAAGCTCGTCAAATCCCACTGTAGAGTAAATTGTTAATTATAGTTTTGTTTCTATAATATTTTAATCAGTGATGATACTGTAATAATTTTAAAATATTTTAGGTTTTTATGTGATTTATTGTTATACATATATTTTCTTAATTAGCTTGGTGTTCATAACATGCAACTAATATAAACTATTCAAAATAATGGTCAGTAACTTTAAAATGTGCAGTACAATTTTAAATATTTTACTAGAACTGATTGCCTGTGAACATTTGAGAGATGCTGTAGAATGTTACGCAGTATGAAATTATAAAATGAGTAAATTATATACATGTTCCTCAGTCTTATTGTTTTGCAGTTTGTTATATCTGATAGAAACAATAAGATATTTGAAGCAGTAAATAATAGAGTTGATTTACATGAATTATTGTATAATTTTGAAAAATATTAAATAAAATATAATTTCCACTAGTGTTTTCAAGTCATTTTCAAACATATTCCTGTATTTAATGTTTTATTTTAGGAAGTAATATTTTGAGGTTCTTTTAATTAAATTATTTGGAGTCTGTTCATCTTACCTCAATATTAATGTTGATTTGTTCTTGAACATGTTTCGATTCTAGCATATCAATGATTATGATATAAGCGAAACATGTTCAAGATCAATCAACATTAATATTGAGGTAAGATGAACAGACTCCAAATAATTTAATTAATATTCCTGTATGTTATGTTGGAGACTATCTTTCCTTGAGTAAATGCAGTGATGGAATTGAAGACTATAGGGAAAAAGAGAGGTAAGTCAGTAAATGTGATAAAAAAATCAGTTAAGGGCACATTCATATAGCTTGAGCAGTGAATTTTATATGGGCTAAATTACGGAGAAAAAGTAAGGCTAGTCACTGAGATTTTTTTTTTTGCAAATGCCCCAGGTTGTCCTTCGACATTCCTGGTGTTCTCTCCTGGCATAGCATACTTGTAACCCACTTCTGAGGTTGGGGCGCCTGGAAGGCGGGGTTACGTTGCCCCGATGATATGATGGATGATGGTAGTGGTGCACCAGGAGAGTCCCTAATCCCAAGCTTAATCTAAGATGAATATGAATGACGATGATTGCGATGGCCATATGATTTCGGGGACAGTTTGGGCCTTAAAGTTTTCCTGACATTTGTCTTACAGGTGAGGAAAAACCCAGATAAAAACCCCACCCAGAAAAACTGTCCCGACCGGGGATCGAACCCAAGGCCCATTTGATAGTGAAAAAAAAAAGGTAAGTCTATAGTGAACAGGGGAAAAGGAAGGCAAGTCATTTTAATCTAACTGTTGCAGTGCAGGTGTAGATTTATTCATTATAGGTCTGATTTGGGAGGAGAATTACATGTACACTATTTTTTCATTGTATTGCTTCATATGTTGTTTTACTAGTAATATTGTGCGAGAAAAGTGAAAACTGGAATCACATACATTCAAAGTGAATGAGTATGCTCAATAACAGTGTATCTTATGAAAGCTGTAAGAAGAGGAAGAGTTTTTGGCAGGATGAAAGATACTAACAAAAAATTGAGAGCTCAGATTCATGAAACTGGAGACTCCTGTAATTGTAGGTTAAAATGTTTAAAAACATATTGATGTAAATCAGCAAAATAAATGAATCAACAAATTCAAAATTTACAGTGTTAGTGGCACAATCTTTATATATATTAAAATTAATATTGGGAAGTAAACATTATGAGGTTATATCATTAATAGTGAGTGGAGAACATATTTTTAATAACTCACGTCATACAATTTCAAATTTATTTGATTTAAGTCCATTGGTTTCGAATGAATTTTTCATTCATCTTCAGTTTATTTTCATGACTCCAACTGTTGAAATTCTATGTTTGTTGATTTCACCATGGTTACCTCTAATGCTGCCATCTTCGGTTGGCTTTATAAATTTTGAAATAAATTTTTTTTCTATAGGAATATCAAAATTCATTGATCAATATTTATTCTTTTGAATGAATATCTTCTCCCAAACTGTTAATTCTAATAGTTTATCCAATTGTTTCAAAAGTTTTGCATCTCTATTAATTTTATGATGTTCTAATAAACTATGTGCAGCAATTGCTGATTTTTCAATTTCACAATTTGAAACAATTGGATAAACCATTAGAATGAACAGTTTGGGAGAAGATATTCATTCAAAATAATGAATATCGATCAATGAATTTTGATATTCCTATAGAAAAAAATTATTTTCATAAAGCCAACCAAAGATGGCAGAATTAGAGGTAACCATGGTGAAATCAACAAACATAGAATTTCAACAGTTGGAGTCATGAAAATAAACTGAAGATGAATGAAAAATTCATTCGAAACCAATGGTCTTAAATCAAATAAATTTGAAATTGTATGAGGTGAGTTATTAAAAATATGTTCTTCACTTACTATTAAGTTTATATACATGTTTGATCTAATTACATCCCACAATATTAAACAGAGGAGGCCAAAATAAATGAAGATGATGCTCTCCTTCATAGTAAAGTTTCAGATACAAGGTAAGAATTTCAGATGAAAATGATGCAAATGAAATAAAGATATATGTAAAAAAGTTTTCAGGTTTATAAATGCCATTTCAAAATAGAGAATTGAAAATATCCGAAAATCTATAAATACTAATGCAGAGATAGGCAAGGATATGTGAGGCAAACACACCAACAGGCAGACCAAATTGTCCAAAACTGGTTATGGAACACACATCATTTAAGGGTCCTGAAAGCCATTATAGCATAAAGAAAACAGAAGTTGTATTTACCTGGGGAACTGTGTATTTTAACAACGTATAACATGTATAAAGACAATTATTCTGAAAACTTTATATCTTCTGAAATGTATTAAACCATTTTCATAACACAGTTCAACATTTAATTTGGATACCCCAGAAACGATTCATATAGTATCTGTGATGAATTTACTGCTAATAAGAAGTCGCTCCTGTTCAGTTAAGTACCACTGCAAATGAAGAGATGAGGCTGGAGATAAAGAAGAAGGTAATATATCTTGAAACTGAAAACAAGGTTCACATAGCAAGAACTGAGATTATTTATAATGGCCAGAGGGAAGCATGGAAGAGAAGTACTAAATTTATTTCCATGGATTTTCAGAAAAATCTCCCCTGTCCAAACATTGTATATTACAAGCAAAAATTTAGCTACTTTTCTTTCAACATTCAAAAGTTGTTTGATAACAAGGCCATTTTCTATATTTATTCTGAAACTCATGGTAGGAAAGGAGCCAATAAGGTAACTTCATTTCTTATTAATCAGTATATTACAAACATCCTTAACCCAAAAATCCAGTAGTTAAATATATTCTGTGAATCTGCAGGAGGGCAAATAAAAATTACATGCTCTTTAGATATTTACACTACATTGTTCATGAGAAGACACATTTGCAGTCAGTTCTTGTCACATTCCCAATAAGTGGACCTACATACCTAGAATGTGACAAGGGTATGGGTCTGATAAAGTCAAACATTTTTAGTGAAATTCCTTAAGACTGGGTTGGAGTATTCCAAAGTGCAACAATGAAAATAATGAATATATGTAAGACAAAAAGAAAACTCTCACTGTTCTTATAATAGGTCCAGGAACAACAAAAAAAAAATTGAGCTTCCCAAGATCTACTCCAAGTTTTACAAATTAAACTAATCTGTTTCATCACAAGTTCATCCGCAGACGGGGCTTTCCTACATTATGATTACACCTGAATAACCATGAAGCACAAGGGTTTGTAATCTAGCAATTCTATGTATTGAGAGGGAGAAATGTTGGAATTTTTTTGAAGGACCTCTCATCAGATTTGTTGCTTGATGGCTCCAAATCACCTTATATATATATATATATATATATATATATATAACATGACTTGCATTATCATCATCATTTTGCATGTTATTAAATAATTCTTTCAAGAATGAGAGTTGACAGCAGCAACATACAATAGTAGATGGATTAGATACTTTATAAACACTAATACATGGTCCCAAACAAAATAATTACTCTTTTTATACCATTAAAATGGCTTGTTCCATGAAAACTTTTACATAACCCAAATATACTAAAGCATTCCAATGATGATGATAATAATAATACACTACCATATTATATTATATTAATGTAAAAGTGTTTTTTTAAATCAATTATTAGGTTAATTTAAAAACAGGCCTAATCAAGAAAAAATATTTTTCGCCATTACGCATGTTTTATGGATAGTTTCTTATTTCATATAGTTTCAACGTTTCTATATTAATTCTATTATAGTTTTGAAAATCTTTCGTTGGACATGTTCTTTATTTCTGGCAAATGTACCACGTGTACTATATACGACGTGATCTGTGGAACGTGTTTGTGTTGGTTCAATGTGTTTATTTTGGTTTCTATGGTAATGCGATAAGTAACAACCAATAGCATTTCTTTCCCCTCCTTCAAATTTGTTCCGCTTGAATATGAGGTATGAGAAATATACGATTCAAAATAATTTTAATGATAAACCGCCCGTTTGTTTACGTCGGTGTTATATGGCGTGGTAAAACGCAAACATGCTTAGTTATTTTTCACCCGGTTATGTAATTCGTCGTAAAGGTTAAATTTCACCGATGTTGGTGAAACCGGCCCTTAATATTCCACAAATCATCCAAATAGTATGAGGATTTCTTCACATTAACAAACATTGGTCGAAAAACTGTAATAACTCATACTAACATCACATTAATCCTTTCTGTTTAACATTGGTTATTACGTCACATTGCAGTTAGATTTTTATATTTTTTCATTTGGAAAATACATTTTAAAAATTGTTCGTTCTCCTTTATAAATAAATATATGAATATCGAGGACAAACCATTGGAATGCTATAATAGTAACGTCACGTATTTATGTACATTTCTGGTCTTTCTTTGCTATTTTATATTTAGTCATTTTTCAATGCGAGGAATAATTTATATTTCGTGGAAAAATAATTCTAATATTTATTTAATTTTCCGAAAACAGAACCATAACATATAAAGCTAATAAAAATATTAGTTTTCCAACGTTGCTAATTAGCCAAGATCTTTAAGGAGTGGTTCTAGATCAGAAGGCCAAGTTTCGAGTCTCGCTGAAAACAGGGTTATAGTTTTATTTAAAATACGTAAGAATATAGTGTGAATTGTATAGAATTTTATGGATAAGTTGAATAGAGATAGAAATGAAATACAAAATAGGTTATTGGGAGAATAGAATAATAAATACAGAGACAGCTAGTAGTCAAAAGTGGATTTTTTTTTCTAAATTAGCCTATGTTCAAGTGAACGGGAAGTGTGTAGTAGTTCATTTATCTTTCTTTTACTATTTCATGGTTCATATAAAGTGTCTTCATATTTACGTAATGCTTTCTTATTATATCTAAATGGCTTGTTATTAATTGACTATTTAACTCATGCCCCAAATGGGAGTCAATGACCAATCACGTTACAATGATTTTTGATTTACAACCAATCACAGTCGTGTTTCGCCTAGAATTTACCAACTAAAGTTTATCATAATAATGAAATTACCTCCTTTTTAACATTCTAAATTGCTCATAGCATAATTTTGCAGTGACTGATTCACTAAGAAGTACGGCTACCAGATTGTATATATAGTGCATGAATGTCAACACGTAGCGCATACGAGAGATAATATAAAAACATTTGTAACAATTGATTATACCACCAAAAAAAATAACCAGTTTGCAATTTCTTAAACGAATTATTTTCCAGGAAATGACGCAGAAAAATATAATTAACATATTTACATCATAGGACATCGGAAATTAATTAATACCTATAAAGCTGATTATAAATTTCTCCACTAGGGTGCATTCTTACAACATTGCGATCTTTTGGAAATAAATAATATTATGATCTGGTTGCAGTGATCGAACAAAATAAGCAAATGAAGCGTACCAATCGTTTCACATTTGTTTTCAAACATCGTCGTTTACATTAAATATATAAATATTTTAAAATAACTACAGTTAAATAATGATTTGTAAGTACACTGCTTAATTTTATTCGTTAAATAGTCCTAACAAATGCCACACTTGATTTCCAAATTCTCTACATAAATTCACTCTTCACTTCGTGAGTCGTGAATTTATCGATAATTTGGAAATCACTCGTGGCATTACTTATGATAATGTCCTCTCTCTAACTTACAATTAGATATACCTGTGTTTGTTATCTTGTATTATCCTGTGCTGATGGAACTGGAATCCTCACAACTAGGAACCAGCGAGGTCAGTCACTATAATACTAATTTAATGTGTTTCACAGTTCTTGTAATCCACCAAGACATTAATTTCTTTGTCGGGTACATATAAAAAGTAGGTTAGTGCCAGAGCCTCAACAGAAGAGGATAAATATTTGGTTTAATAAAAGTACCGTCATCGGCCACAATGTGAAAATGTATTAAAATATTCTGAAACAATTAGCCCGGGGACGTTACGTAATTGGTAAGGCAATCTGCTATAAGCCGGAAGATTGCGGATTCGATTCCCGAAGAGGTAATGTTATTCACGCAGGTTCTTCTTCTCCTGAAGATGTCATGTAATCATTACAATGAATCATAAATCCTTACTTTATGAAAATTGTTGGATTAAAAAATGTACAAGATAATATATATTTTTTAACTAGCGTAAACATTCTCACGGCACATTGCTCTACGTTTGAATATGCTTCTCAACCAATTGAGTACCATACATACGTTCTAAGTGTAAAGCCGTTGGAAAGGCCTGACAATCCGGCTGATATCTTGCACCAAATGTCTAGATAGGTGTGAGTCTTAACTACTCAATATCCCTGCACTGGGATAAATTGCACCACTTATAACAACCAGCCGTGATACAAATTGGGATTGTGTGTATTTTACCTAATAAACCTAGAGAAAGCCTTTATATAGTACTCATTTGTTTCATGAGGATTTGTTTTTTTTTGTATACATTTAATTGTTTTCTTAACTTTTACTTAAAATTAATCCAATCGGTGAAAGTGATCAAGGGAAACAAACAACATAAAAATGTATAATTTTGAATCCTGATGAGAACAAATAAACGCCTTGCAATAAATTAAAAAAAGGATACAATTTTGAAAAATATTGATTAAATGCAATTTCAGACAACATATAACCTAGAGTTTATAAAAAAAATAAACAATCGATAGAAGAGAGTTGTTGGTGCGGAAATGTTCATCTAATGATAATGTTGAAAGTGAAAAATACAGCGTGTGAGACATTACGCCTTGTCGCAGAGCTACCGAACATGCCCTGGTTCGAGTCCCAATGTGGAAGATATTTACTCACTGAATGTCGGCTAGTGTGGAACAGTGTCCACCTAGAATTGTGAGGAATTTCAGTTGCAGTATGTACCGTGTATAACATTTTGGGAATCCGACGGTTCACCACTTATCACACATAGCTATAACGTCTACCTCTCTGTTACACCAAGTGCCTTGCACACTTATCGCTCCAAAGGAATGGCATAAAAATTAGTGTTCAAGTTAATTCATTTTCTCTTTACAATTTACCGCATTTCCCTTCCTCTATATGGGACATAGACGTTTTCATACGTTATCAAACCACATTTATCTGGTTTTCAAATTACATCTGGAAAATGGATCAGCTTGTCACTCCGAACCTGAAACAAGAAAACATATAAAAAACACAATTTATCTACTCTTCTTCTTTTTCAAACTGTTCCATAGTTATGTTTTCTTCAATGCTGTTTCTTTTCCACACTGTCATTCTGAAAAAAGAAAAATCAAAAAACTTTAATTAGAGCTTATCACTTTCTTCACAACACTCGGCTTTTCCACTAGCCGCGTCCACCGAGAAACTTGAGCACTTAGTTCTTGTTTGTCGCCGCGCATGTCCGCAGCTCATGTTGATCTCTTACAGCATCCCTGGTTGAATCCGATGCCTGGGACCACGTTCGGTGATGGTATTTTCCTTCAGTCGCGAGAGAGCCATGTAGGATACTGGGTCTGTCCTTTGAAGTTCTCGAGACCAGCAATTTCTTTTAGGAGGCATTGATTATCCGGAGGATAGGTTTAATAGGATTTCTGTGTTTTATTATCCAATTTTTTCCTCACTGTATAATACTGGTTGGGAATTACTATCTGATCCACGGACTAGCAAAGGTTTGGTTTGACATGGTTAAGGTATTTGTTTGGTCTCTCATGTCGCACCGTATTGACTGGTGGACATTTCCCATGTTGAATGACTATCCCTGATGTAGTAAGTCGTACCCGCATAGACCCTGTCTTCCTCCTTTTTTTTTTGGTATCAGCTGATCTAAGTTTCGTGGTGTGGGGGATGTCCTAGGTGACTCAACATCCTTCGTCGTTTCTAGGTAGTCCAGTCGTGCCCGTTAGATCGTATGCGTAGTCGTTCTTCTTGTGCTGAGGGTGTTTACTTGTTGGCCTTTATTCTTGTTTAGTTTTGTTGGTTTTTTCTCTTTTTTTATTTGTTTAAATACTATGGGTGTGCACTACCTTTTTCTTAATAAATTCCATATGGACTTTAGAAATGAATCCAATAATACCTACTGGGGTTTCAAAACCAAATCCTAGTTTCTTAACTAAGAATAATATCCCTTTTTAGCTAAACCCCGAATCTTGAGCAACCATGTACATCTTTACTTTTATAATTTCCCTAGGTTCAGTTCCTCTAAATTTACTTTTAGTTAGTCATATCTCAATGGTGCAACCACCAAAATTGTATTTTGCAATAAACTTTAAACTGCCAACGTCGTTCCTATACAATTTTTTCCCCTGTTTTATCTTTTGGCGTTGCTAGATTTTAAACTGGAAACCGAAAAGAGTGCTCTTATACCTATCAATTTGTATAGCCATCATCAACAAATATCAGTTTCTAAATCATTTTTTTATCTTCCCTAAAACTTTCAATTTGACAGTACTTCAGGTGTATATATACACATAATTTCCATAATTATATCGGTTGATTTTACCATATTTAGCAGCCCTAAATTTTTGCCTAATTCTAGGGGTTTTATCTAGTCTCTTTCTTTATAATAGAGTCCTGGGTTCGACTGGGTGCGCTCATCTTCACATCAGTCGGAACGACATATACTACACTTATTTATCATGTAAATGCTACTTGACCAAACCCGAATTAGTCCTTACAAACCACCAATTAATACTCGCATCCTGAATTTCTGTCATCGTTTCCTTAGGGTCCTGAGTTTGAGAGCATTCATTTCCTTTCTCCACTTCTGAAATAACTGCCTCTATTTCTTAACTCTCCCTTTCCTAGTCTTAATTGTTCTTGAATTGAGATATGATTTTTAAGCTACTTGTGTCTGGACAGGGATTCAGGCTTTCAATATTCATTGGTCTAATTATTTTTCCTGACCATCTGATCTTACTACTAATATATCAATCCACTTAGTTTAACTTTTTAATCCTTACTGATTCGATTTTAGAAGGTCACAGTATGTTACGTAACCTGAGTCCTTGTCCTCATACTCCCTTCTGCTGCCCTAATTTCTGATACGGTGTACTTTACACTCTTACCTCACCTAACTGTTAGTTTGAAATGGCAAATTTTCATAGCTGATTTGTTGAACTTTTATACATTTATTTTACGTTTTGTATACTTTATTCCCTGATTGTTTCTTGGTCTACATGTATTTAAACTGTTTTTTTCTACTTCTTACTCCCGGGGTTTCCTTGATTTCCCATTACATACATATCATCATTTATTGGGGTTCGATTTTTCCCTTCTTACTCTGAAATATTTACCCACGTCCTACTCCAGGTTCTTTCCTTACTTCTTCTTTCACTCGGAACTACTCCTATCTGTTCTGCTTGTATCCTAGGATTCTATTTACTTTTGACTGCTTATGCGCTTAAACTTATCTACACCACCATAGGTGTTTAACCTCTCGATTTTATGTCGTCTTCTTCCCTTCCATCCTAGGTCAATCTGTCCCTCTTGGCTCTACTTGTCGATGGCACAATCGTATGTATGTGCGTTTCCCAATTTTCCTTGTTTCCTCTAGTGCACTAGTGTTTCCGGTGTTATTTTGCTAGCATTTGTTATCTACCCGTTAGGGCCATATTCTATCTGTGCGTAAGTCTTTACTTCGCGGTATTCCTTTCCGCTTTCTCACCGCCGGCGGATTTCCTAAGTTTCACTATTCGCATCCCTACCCAGTGGCTCTAGCATGTCCCAGGCCGCCTTAGGGAGGAAGTCCCCAGTGGCTCTAGTATATTTATGGCAGGCCGCCTCGAAGTAGTATGCCTCCCTTGCTTCCTACCCTGATTCTCCGTTTATTTTATTTTCATGCTATCCCCTCCTAAGGATCGCTGTTCGCATCCCTACCCAGTGGCTCTAGCATGTCCCAGGCCGCCTTAGAGAGGAAGTTCCCAATGGCTCTAGTATAATTATGCCAGGCCGCCTCAAAGTAATATGCCTCCCTTGCTTCCTATCCTGATTCTCCGTTTCTTTTATCTTCATGCTATCCCCTCTTAAGGATCGCTGTTCGCATCCCTACCCAGTGGCTCTAGCATTTTCCAGGCCGCCTTAGGTAGTATGCCTCGTTTGCTTCCATGGTGCTAAACGTCAGTGCCAAGTCGGCAAGGTGATATTGCCAGTGCCCCAGGATCACCGAGGAAGTCTGTGACTCCAGATCCTTTTATTACGGGGGTGTCCCACCTTCCAACTTGCGCACTCCCTAACTCCTCACTATTTCTCTGTCTCTCTCATCTGTGCACTGTTTCTCCTAAGGGTCGCTGTTCACATCTCTATCCCAGTGGCTCTAGTATATGCCAGGCCTCCATGAAGATAGAATGCCTCCCTTGCTTCCTATCCTAATTCTATCTCTCTTCTAACTTCTTGTGGGTTTCTGTGTGATTTCCCTAACATCGCTTAGCCAAGATTGACCTAGGTTACAGTCTATTCGCTCGTTTTTATCTTGATATGGTTCCGAGTGATTTGTGGGCCCACGTCTGGCGAGTCTTAGAGCGATCTAGTGGTCATTTACTAATCTAATTAAGTTCCAAATCCCATGTGTGTGTGTGTGTCTATTCTCAACTGGTCACTAGTCCCACTGATGTGCTATCAAGGTATACAGAGAGAGAGATCCCGGCCGCAGATTCTTTCTCTGTTTCCTCCTGTAGGCACCTCAGTCAAGTGTCATGATCAGCCGAGTATAATAATTGTTGTGTAATTTTCATTAGAAATATATTCAGTGTAGCCCTTGAATTCCCAATTTATGATAATATTCTCCCCTAGATCGATTAAGACACCCAACTATCGGTGAAGTATCTTAACCTCCATCTTCTAAATTGCTATGGGAATTAATTAATTTGTTTTCGACCATTTCTGCATGCTTGGCACTCGGTAATTCTGGGAAAATCTTTCAATGCTTGTCCTATTCTTCATTGCGTTTCAAAAAGTTTATAAATTCTCATGCCCCTCTTCCGTTCTCTTTGTAATACAATTTTTTTTAACCAAGTTGGATAATGCACATCCTTCCTTCTTAATCTGAAACTGTTGTCACTCCTTATTTCTCGCGATGTAAAAATAATTTATACCCTCCGTGTTGGCATAACTGCTGGTTAATTGAACCTATCATTCGTATTCCGCTATAGGCTTAACATACTACGTGCCTCTATCTGGACTGCTTTCACGTTATCTTCTCGCGAACTAGCCTACTACATAAGCAAAACTTTGATCTGAACTATATCATGTCTAAACTCTATTTCAACAGACTTCGCATGTCTAAACTCTATTTCAAAAGACTTTGCTTGAATAATTAAAATAATCTATAAAACATTTAAAATCCATATAAAAGACTATGTACTCATAACACCTACTTTTGACAAAATTATGACTTGTTTGTTTTTTTTATATTTTTCAGTACTATGAACCCTTCGGAATACAGATATGTTCATTTTAAAGTGTCAAATGCCTTTTAAGACGTCTTATTCTGAAATTTAAAAATTCTCGTTCTTTGTTGACACGCCCATTTTTAACATTTTTAAACAATGTTCCTATGAACCATACTGTAAGAGCTACATCCTCAAATTTCAGGGAAAACTCTTCTCTTTCTATTGGTAAAACTGCCAAGTGCAACATCCGCTTTCTTTGTTTATTTTCGCACGTTATCTGAGCACATGTTTGTTTAGTAATATTATCCAACATGGCTAGGGATAAAAAGTTTGTCAAACGCAAGTTTTATGGAAATAGATTCACCGCAAATAAAAAAGCACAGAATAGTCATCAGTGTAAAAAACAGAGTGATGTAAATAGGCCTAGTTTTGTAAATAGTAGTGGTAGTGCCACAGTGGATGAAGTTATGTCTAACCCATCAACAAGTGGATGTGTGAATGTAAATAGGGAAACTCCACCCAGTGCTTCTAGAAGGAAGTTATATTTTGTAAATAATAATTGTACAGAATTTAGTGTAAATAGTAATAAAATAAGTTCAGGTTTTCATTTCGTGGACATGGAACAACTTTCAGCACTGAAAGGTTTTGTTGTGTGTAAATATTGTAAAGAAGAAGATTGTGTGTCAGTGTTTGAGGATGTAAACAAAAGAAATGGTTGAGCATCTAAATTAATTCTAGCATGTTCTAAGTGCAAAGAAGAACATGGCTTCAAAACCTCAAAAGAAAATGATAATATTGATGAAATAAATGTGAGGTTTGTTTATGGCATGAGATGTAATGGATGTGGCTTAGAAGCAGGAAAAATTCTGTACTCTATAATTCTGAACGTCCTAAACCCACCAGTGAATTATTGTAAATTCAATAATATCATTACAAGTGCTCTTGAGAGAGTGGCTGACAACTCTATGCAGGAAGCTGCAAAAGAGGCTATTGCAGAAAATGAGGGTTCTGTGGACATTGCAGTGGCAATAGATGGAAGTTGGCAGAAGCGAGGACACACATCCCTCAATGGTGTTATTACAGCCACTAGTGTGGATACAGGCAGAGTAATTGATGTGGAATGCCTTTAAAAACAGAGTAAAATGCCACAGAAGAAGGATGTCCAACATGACTGCACAGCCAATTATGAAGGGAGCAGTGGAGGCATGGAAAGTGAAGGTGCAGTTCGTACATTTCACAGGTCAGGTGACTCGAGAGGTTAAAATATATCAAATAGCTTGGGGATGGAGACAGCAATGGCTACAATACAGCCATAGCAAGTAAACCACATGACAACTGCACTAAATTAGAGAAGCTAGAGTGTATAGGCCATGTCCACAAAAGAATGGACTCTCGTATGAGAAAATTGAAAAAATCGGAGGAAGGAACAGATTAACAAATGGCGAAATTGATCTGTTACAAAATTATTATGGTAATGCCATTAGGTTACAATCATTTTTTGCACGATAATGCGTTCTGTCGTACTTACAGGAAAGGCTACCACGTCATATTAACAGAAATTGTAACATAACGTAACTTTTTTAAAAATAAAACTGTGCTTACGATTATTTAAACACGAGGAAACTTGTTGTAATTTGATATCTAAATCGATATGGAGCTTTTTCCCTACGTTCAACAAATAATTTTATTAAAAGCAGATACATTTCGCAATTGTAAATTACTATGCGAGGTTGGAAAGTGGTTTTTACAAAAGCGAGGAAATGATTAAAAACCGAGTGATAGCAAGGTTTTTAATTTCCGAGATTCTGTAAAACACTTCACAAACATGTGTTGTACATACATAATTTTTTTTTTGCACGATGGTGTTTTCAAAATTATAAATAATAGTAAAATAATATCTTTGTTGGACATATTTACGTTTATTATAAACAACTGAATGACGTTAGCAGTCTGACCAATGTATATTTGGTAAATGCCGAAAATAATTTAATTGAGACTACAGCAGGCCGTGACACCAATCAGGGGCAAAATGGCGGCAAGTGTGAATTTATTGTTTCATATTGTTTCAAACAAATCTCAGTTCATTTAAAATGCAGTGATTTGTTTGGTATAATGTATATTCACACTACCTTTTTGATATATTTTTTGTATATACATTGTATGTAGTATACAAAAATGGCAGTGGTTTTACTTCCCACCCTTGGTAGGTAATTTGTAATATTACAGTATAATTATTTAGTTATTTAGCCTATAGGTTGGCAACTCCGAAATATAGGAAACTGAACTTTCAATCATGGTCGCCATTCCTGTAAGTACGACAGAACGAATTATCGTGCAAAAAATTATTGTAAAAATGCCCTTTTTTTACTAAGCGATAACAATAATGTTGATGTAATAACTGTATCGTAACGAGGCAACGTCACTAAATGAGAAAATAGAAAATATTTTTACAAATTAAATTTTAAAATACATTAATATTTCACAGACTGAATGCAGAAGTGTTTCATCCATCTGTATGTACCGTGGAAATGTATGTATAGACCTTCCTCTATCAGGTAAATATTCAATTACATAAGTTATCATGTTTAAATGAAGGGTACAAGGAAAAAACCATGAAAGTCACTTTTCCGTCTTAAAAAATTGCCTTTTAATTGAGGCGATTAGAAATAAAGTGATTTTTTTTTCTCTTGAAAAAAGTGAGTGTGTAAAAGCATTAATGTCTTTTTCGCGTTATCTGCGGGAAAACACGCATCACCCGAAGTTATCATTTTGAATTACCTATGATTTTCTTATACAACTTCAACTTTAAAACTGTTTTCCCAATACTGCAAAACTTGCACTTTTGCTTCTAACCTCCTCAATTATACAACATACCTACTTTTTTAAATATGTGCCTAATTTGGAAGGCAAGTAAACCCGTGATTTAAACAGATTCTTTTAATCTTTCGGACTCCTAAACTATAGTACCTTCCATTGAGAATCTAATACTGTATTTCGACAATAAAATGACCAACCTGGTACTTTTCCTGTCCCTCAAATGTGTATTAATATATCACGTGACACACTATATATGCATTGAAATGCTAACTCATTGAAAATCAAAACAAATTTAACCATAAAATTGCAAATATTCTGTTTTTCATTCTTATGGATAACATTTCCTTTCATTCTATTTTAACGGTAAACATCCCCGTTCTTTAAAATAAATACAACTTCATACCGCGAGAGGCTTGCAAGACAATTGATCTATTAATTGGCTGACCTCTTGTGTCATTTTATAGAGGTAGGTAAAAGTGTGTAAAGTGATCCCACTACAGGCCACAGACGATAATGTAAACAGTATATGGTTGGTATGTGGTCAGGATGTCTCCTAATTCTTATAGTCGCTATTTATTAGAGCTGCACAAATTCATTGCGATCCTGGGTGGACACCGATCTCCTAACTAACTAACTCACTGGTTCTATCTATTGCTTGAATATTAAATTTTAGAAGATGAAATTTCATTTATTAATTAGGTTGTATGAAAACTAGACTGTCTTAATTTAGAAATTCAGTTGATAAACTTATTTGTTGAAATTCTCTCAATAAAGATGGAACTCGTAGTTATAGGATCGGGCGGACATAATCTCTCCATACATCCCTATCCTGATCTAATGTGTTCCAATCATCCTCTGTATAATCTACTTCCCTCAAATCAATCTTGGTCTTCCAACTTGACGTTTCCTTATGGTCACCGATCTCCGACTGACCAATATTTCATGAGAAAATTTATTCTCCATAGGGTCTTGTGGACTTGTGCCAAGACATGATACATTAGGTCGTTGGATTTTTGGATTCCTGTTCCAGTAATTATTATATGGATTATTTCCGCATTAATGATTTACTTCCGCCTATTGCTTGCTTTGTTCATTAACTCCAGGTTATCTACTTATTTATAATATCGATCTTATTGATTTTTCTCCTTTAATAATTCTCTATCTTTTGGAAGTTAATACATGACACTCATTTGTTCTCAGACTACAATATTATACACTACATAAGTTAGTTATTTCGGTAGATCAACATAATGTTTCAGGTCTAGTTTAATGTAAAAGTTAACACAACAAATTTCATAAAACATCACGAAACCTCTTGAAAGAAGTGAGTATGTAAAGGCATCAAGTTATCTGGTGGAAAGCACTCATCACCCCAAGTTATATATTTGTAAATGTGTAAAGCGATCCTATTACAGGACTCAGAGAGCTATTGAAAAATAGGAGATTATGACTGACGCCACTTTGAACCATTGGAGACTATTTATCTCCCGAGGTTTCAGTACTGCGTGATGGACATCTTTAGTTAAGAAAATATATCTGGTACTCATTGAATTTAGAGGCTGAGTAGAACCCGGTGACATGATCCTAACACAATGTTTGGTCAAGTAGTAAAAGTCTTGACCTCATCTGGAATCGATCTCGCTACCTCCCGGCTTGTAGTGTATTGCCTTAGCAAATTATGCAATGTGTTTCCCACTGTTTTTTCCAGAACATTTTCATGAATTGCTCCTGTTCTAGCTGATGTTGATAGCCTTATTTAAAACACTAATTCATCCTCTATTTGTTTTTGTTTACTTTTTCTTTAAACTTTTTTTTTTTTCCTTGCTCGAAAATTGCACTTCCGTGTTTTTGCGCTGCGCAGATGAAAAGAAACCTGAATGAAAATAGTATATTCGATGCGAGGTTGCGAAGTGGTTTTCATAGAAAGGTGAATTTTTTTTTAAAAACCGAGCGTTAGCGAGGTTTTTAATTTCCGAGATTCTGTAAAACACTTCACGAACGTGCGTTGTACATTTTTTTTGCGCGATAGTGTTTTTAAAACAGTAAATATAATAATAATAATAATAATAATAATAATAATAATAATAATAATAATAATAATAATAAAATATTAACTTTGTTGGGAAAATTTGCGTTCGTTATAAACAACTGACTAACGTCAATAATAATAATAATAATAATAATAATAATAATAATAATAATAATAATAATAATAACTTCATTTTATGCATGGAAGCTTCTTTTGGGAAAACCAGAGGCAAAACGCCCAGTTGGTAGACCATAAATGAGGTGGGAGAATAACATTAACTATGATTTGAGGGACGTAGATTATACAGGGAATGATTGGAAAGCATTAGCTCAGGATAAGGTACTGCGCCACAAGCCGGAAGGTCGAGGGTTCAAGTCCCGGTGGGGTCAGGATTTTTAAACTGACCCAAACCTCTCGGCGGCACTATGGCCCTCGGGTCGACTCAGCCTCTAACTGAAATGAGTACCAGACTTTGTTCTGGGAGTAAAGGCTGCCGTCACGCAGGGCTGACAACCCGGCTGACATAAAGTGCCGATTGTCTAGAAAAAGTGGGAGCCTTAAACTCCTACTACCCCAAGGGCCTCCCTAGGCCTGTAGTGGGACTATTTTACTTAAATTATACAGCGAATGATTGGAAAGCATTAGCTAAGGATAGGGATGTATGGAGAGCTCATCCGCGCGGTCATAAACCTAGGGGTTCGATAGAGCCAGTGAGTAAGTAAGTAATAACTTTATTTTACCTGGCAGATTTAAGACCTTAAGGCCTTGTCTGTCACTCAACCAGGTTTTAAAAAGTAGAAAAAATAGTTTACTTATAAATTACAATAAACATAACGATTACATGTTATAAAATATAATACAATTATTTGATTTACTCTAGATTTAACGAATTAAATATAATATGTACAAGATATATAAAAAAAGAGAACAAATTATTAACGAGAAAGTGTAAATAAATGAATTGAGAAAAAAATAATTATTAGACAACAGGTAACTGTATAAGCGTGACTTAAAAGTACCAAGCGTGAGGCAACCCCTGATATCTAGAGGAAGGAAATTCCAGGAGCGGGCAAAGGCTACTGTGAAGGAAGTAGAATAAGAGGAAGTGCTATGAAGAGGGATTGTTAGCAGACTGTTATATTGTGACCCAGTGTCAATATTGTGGTAAGTAGATAACTTCTCAAATCTGGACGCCAGGTAACTAGGAGTGTAGGAATTCAGAAGCTTGAAAAGTAGTGAAAGAGAGTGCAATTTACGTCTGTCAGTAAGACGGAGCCAAGAGAGGTTATTGAAGTGTTCCGAAATATGGTCATAACGGCAGATATTGAAAATGAATCGAACGCAAGCATTATGAACACAACAGGGGGGTTGATATGACTATTCTAGAAATTATTGAATTATAAAATGAAAATAATCTTTCAGTTACAGTATATAATTATTACGTCACAATAATCCAAGTGTGGCAACACAAGATTCTGCACAAGGATTTGTTTTAATTGAACTAGGAGAAGATTCTTGAAACGTCTAAGATAATGTAAGATGGAGAAAGTCTTTTTTACATATGTGTTTCACTTGTGTTTGCCAGGTTAAATTTGCGTCTAGATGTAGTCCAATATCTATTACTGAAGAAGAATAAGGGATAATTATATTATTTATAGTAATACTTGTTAACAGTGTGGGCAATGTTTATTAGTTGAAATTAAAGGAGGCGATGGCACCAATCTAGTCATAAAATGGCGGCAAGTATGTATTTATTGTTTTACATTCTTTCAAATAATGTTCAGTTCATTTAAAATGCAGTGGTTTGTTTCGTATAATGTATATTAGCACTATCTTTGGCTATTTTTGTAGATACATTGTACGTAGTATGCATAGAGGGCAGTGGTTTTACTTCCCACACGTCGGTTTTTAACATGTAACATTACAGTATAGTTATTTAGGTTGGCAACCTCGAAATGTAGAAAGTTGAATTTTGAATCATGGTCGCCAGTGCTGTAAGTACGACAAAACGCACTATCGCGCAAAAATGAACTGTAAATAGGTACATGATGACTTGCCTATGTTATGTTTAGTTATGTCTCCGGTACATCATGAAGATGGCAAAATATAACACAATATAACAATCGAATATCATACCCGCTTCTTGAAGTTCACCACCTTGTATGAAAGATGTCAAGGAAAACATTCAGTTGCAATGTTTCTAATCTTAACTGGTCATGACCACCTTGCATAATATCTACATCAATTTAACATCTTCCCATCACTTGGTTGGTTTTGTGTTGTGATAGAGACAGAGTCATGAAGTAGGACCTTATGAAACTAAGTCCTGCTTTAAAAAACCTCCAATTTAATCTGATGGCGAATTATATTGGGAAGTTTACCGTAAAGTGACTTTGCTCCTAATTTCAGGGCGTTAAATTACATAAATTTATAACGTTACTGTGGCACTGAACACAGTGTGTTGTGCAATAAAAGTTGTAACGATTTATTTTACCAATAATCTCGATTTGTTAAAGATAAAATCTGTAATATTAAGAACTGAATATTTTACCATTTTCTAAATATTGTTCCGCTATAATGCATTCATTATTTCTAACTCGAGTAAAATTGTAAGACACTACATTGAACAGTCGTTATTTAAGGATTATGCTGTAAGAATGTTAAGGTTTAGACATTTGAAGCGCTGCAAATTGACGATATTTCAGCAGATGAGATTGAAGCATTTCACCAAGTTTTCTTCTTGCACTTCGATTGGGATGCTCTCTAAATTGGCGAAGAAAACAGATATTAATTATTTTTCTGAGTCCTGCTAGTTTTTACCACAATGGCTTGCACGTATATTCGTCTTCTATAATGATCCAATAAAGAATTGTGAAAAGTATTGATAAAATGGATATTTGGAACAATATGTAACCTAGAGTCTATAAAAAATAAGCAATAGATGGAAGAGAGTTGTTGGTGCGGAAATATTCATATAGTGATAATGTTGAAAGTGAAAAATACAGACATTACGCCTTGTCGTAGAGCTACCGAACATGCCTTGGTTCGAGTCCCTATGTGGAAGAAATTTACTCACTGAATGTCGGCTAGTGTGGAACGGTAACCATTTAGAATTGTGAGGAATTTCAGTTCTATATACCGCCTATTACATTTTGGGAATCCGACGGTTGACCACTTATCACACATAGCTATAACGTCTACCTCTCTGTTATACCAAGTGCCTTGCACACATATCGGTCCATGAGTTTAATCAAGTTTAAACAAAGTAATGGCTTAATTTTAAAGCATAATAACAAAATGTTATCAAAAATAAGGTAAAATCGAATATTTGTAAGTTCAGAGTTAAATTTGTTACGTTATTGAATGAGCCATTTAAACGATGATAAATATGGTATCTGAAAATGTATTTATATATTTATCTGATAGAAAAAAGTGTTCGTCATTGATCTGTCTAAAACTCTTAACAATATAAACATACAGATAAACAGTTTTGATTTCAATTTATGAAATATTAATATTTTATTAAAATGAAAATATTTTTCAATTTTATATTTAGTGGCGTTGCTTCGTAACGTTCGTAAGTTATTGCATAATTTTTGTTATTCAACAAATGTTTTATGGAAGTCATCATCGTTCTTCCTGCAGATAAAGGAAATGCCACCGTCATCATGGAAACAGAACAATACTACCAGAAAATGCAACAGCTTTTAGATCCAGAGACATACAAGTTTCTTAAAACTGATCCTACAGCAAGAGTTCTACGTAAATCCAATAAACTTATCAAGAGCTCCACACTTGATGAAGACACTAAACGAGGATTGTACATTTCAGAAGCACTGCCACCAAGATTGTATGGATTACCAAAGATACACAAGGAAGGAACACCACTCAGACCTATTGTTTCGGCCATTGGATCACCTACATATGAACTCGCCAAGTTTCTTGCCTCACTATTGAAACCGTATATTGGAAAAAAAACTGACACTTTTGTAAAAGACTCCACGCACTTCATAGAAAAAATAGACACTCTGAAACTCAAGCCGAACGATAAAATACTAAGCTTCGATGTGGTTGCTTTATTTACTAAGATACCAATCCCAGACACTATGACATACTTGCAAGAACTCTTTCCCCCAGACATAGTAGCGCTGTATAACATATGCCTCACAGAATCGTATTTCCAATGGAGAGGAATATTCTACGAGCAAATAGATGGCGTGGCCATGTGAAGTCCATTTAAGCCCCATAATAGCCAATTTCTACATGGAAACATTTGAAAAACAGGCCTTGGAGAATGCTACGTTAAGACCTTCAGTTTGGCTGAGATATGTGGACGACACATTCGTCATTTGAAAGCATATGGTGAAGAAGAACTTGATAACTTCAGGCAACATTTAAATGGTATTTGTCCCAGCATCCAATTCACCCTGAAGAAAGAGAAGAGAACAACAGTCTACCGTTTTTGGAATGTTTTAGTAATTCGAAACCAAGACATGACACTTGGACACAAGGTATACAGGAAAAAGACTCACACAGGCAGATACCTACATAAGCGGTCCAACCATCATCCCAGACAAAAACGCGGAATAATTAAAACCCTGGTGGAACGAGCCAAAAGGATTTCGGAACCACAGTATCTACAAGAAGAAATTAATCATCTCCAAGCAGCGTTTTAATCCAATGGATACAGCAAAACAGATTTTCGCCGAGCCATAAATCCCAATAAATACAAATCCGAAAACGGGAACAAGGAGTAGGCAAAGGGTAAGGTGTACCTGCCATATATCAAGACAATAACGGAGAGAATTGGTCGAATATTAAATAAATATAACATATCTACAACCTACAAGCCAACACAAAAAATCAGCAATATACTGCGCCCAGCCAAAGATACAAGAGATCCGTTAAATACTGCCGGTATATATCGCTTCCCTTGCAGTTGTGGACAGGTTTATATCGGCACAACAAAAAGAATGGTTACCATAAGATTGCAAGAACACAAGAGGCATTGCAGACTAAAACAAAAGGAAAAATCAGCCGTAGCGGAACACTGGATGAACAACCAAGAATATATAATAAGATTCGAAGAAACACAGGCATTGTCCCAAACATCACATTATTACACCAGACTGTACAGAGAAGCCATTGAAATATATAAACACACAAAAATTCCTTTAACAAAAGAGAAAGAAACCATGAAGATAAACAAAATCTGGATCCCGGCACTGCACAATACGACAACGAAGCCTATGACTTCTGCTAGCGACAGCCTGGACAAAACAACACGCAACACGGACCGCGCAGAAAACCGCCTCTCCACCAGGGGCGTGCCTATAAATAGGGAGGGAGTTTCCAACGACCAGCCAGTCTGCAGCCGACTGTTGAGGAGTTCACAGAGAGCACGCAGTATCTCCTGAAGATGTCTACCGCAGCAGTAGACGAAACGTCGAGTAGAAGAACGACTGGACCACGGCCTATATGCCCGGAAGACGAACTTAATAGGGATTAGTCGAAAACACGTTGAATAATTTTTTAAGGCAATAGAGTACAAGCCGGGTAGTCGCTAGTTCCATAACAGATGAGGTCAGGGGTTTTACCACTTGACTAAAAATTGTGGTAGGATCATGTCACTGGGTTCTACTCAACCTCTAAAATCAATCTTGACTTAAAAATCCGTCGCGCAGTACTGAAAACTCGGGAGATAAGTAGTCTCCAAAAGGCTAAAGAGGCGGCAGCCATAATCTCCTACTTATTCAATAGCTCTGTGAGACTTTTACAAATATATAACTTCGGGTGATGAGTGTTTTCCACCAGAAAACGTGAGAAATATGTTAATACCTTTACATACTCACTTCTTTCATGAGGTTTCGTGATGTTTTATTAAATTTGTTGGGTTAACTTTTACATTAAACTAGACCTAAAACATTATGTTGATCTACCGAAATAACTAACTTATGTAGTGTATAATATTGTAATCTGAGAACAAATGAGTGTCGTGTATTAACTTGCAAAACATAGAGAATTTTTAAAGGAGAATAATCAATAGGATCGATATTCCAGATAAGTAGATAACCTGGAGTTAATGAAGAAAGCAAGCAATAGGCGGAGGAAAATTATTAATGCGGAATAATAATTAATACAGGATCGAAAAATCCAACGACCTAATGTATCATGTCTTGGTACCGGTCCACAAGTTCCTATGGAGAAGGAATATTCTCATGGAATATTAGCCATTAAGATATCGGTAACCTTGGCGAAACGCCCAGTTGGTAGGCCAAGAATGATTTGAAATACGTACATTATACAGTGGATGATTGGAAGACATTACTTCAGGATAGGGATGTATGGAGAGCTTATGTCCGCGCAACCATAAACTTAAGAGTTCGATAGATCCAGTGAGTTAGTTAGTTAATTAGTTAGGAGATCGGTGTCCACCCAGGATCGCAATTAATTTGTGCAGCTCTAATAAATAGCGACTAAAAATTGGAAGAATCCTGACCGCATACCAACCATATACGGGACAATCCATATCAAATCGGACAGCAAAAAATCTTGCAATTTATTTTTTTAATTTTATGTATCCCTAAATATAGTGAATACATTTAAAAACGTATTAATATAGAAATTTAATTTTTATCATATAAATGATTAATCGTAGTTATGATGATCTAAAATTATCGTAAATATGATAAACTAAAACGTTTACTAACTAATATTTCTGAAACAGTAAGCAGCAAAAACTTGTTTCAAATGTATTTATATAGGTGATATCATGTAGTTTAAGGGTGTTATTTTTATAATTGGGATATTTTTATTTTCGGTGTCAATTTTCTATTTTATGGCGGTTTACTGCAGTACATATCATAAAATGAAAACGAAAAAAATACAGTATACTACTCACGTAATAAGCATCAATTTCCAGTAATTACCTTTTTGGAGAGTTGAATAATTCAGACAATATAAATGTTTTTTATTCTATTTTCGTAAAAAAAGACTGGTGGATCCACGGCGCTGCTGATTCATTTCACGACCAAGGTCGCGCGCGTAGTTAATTGAAAGAGCTGACCCCGCTTCATCAGTGACTTTTTCAACTGTCAGTAAATCGAATAGATTATTATATGTTCTGCTTAATGGAACAGTACCGTAAATTTATAAAAGTTGCGATATTTTAATTCTTACGCAGTAGATGTTTATTTATCAAATTTTATTGCTGAAGTGAGAAGTAAAGAGCTCTGTTACTTAAGTTTACTGTGAATTATTAAACAAATTATTTATAACTAACTAAATCACTCACTGGCTCTGTGGAACCTGTAGGTTCATGGCAGCGCGGACATAAGCTCTCCATACATCCCATCCCGAGCTAACATTTTCCAATTATCCCCTGTATAATCTACTTCCCTCAAATTATGTATAATGATATTCTCCCACCTCGTTCTTAGTCTTCGAACTGGGCGTTTTCCCTCCGGTTTTCCTACCAGAAGTTTCCAAGCACCTCTTTCATCCCCCATACGTGCCACATTTCCTGCCCATCGCAGCCTACGAGACTTAACTGTTCTTATTATATCTGGCATCCTATACATATCATGTAGCTCACTATTATGTAGTTTTCTCCATTCACCTGTCCGTTCATCTCTTTTTGATCCAAAATTTTTCCTAAGAACTTTATTCTCAAATATTCGTAATCTTCTGTCCTTTTTTTAAAACAAATTATTTATTTTGTTACAAATGTTTCATTACAGTTTAAATGTAATATTATATAATAAAAAACTATTACATCATTAATTGAATAAACTGGTATAAATTTTTATTATGTTACAATTACTAATTTCAGTCTTAAAATAACTTTTTATTCAGTGTACTGTATTGTACCCTGAAAACTTTGACGAAATAGTATTGTTATAAGATATCACTTCCAAATAAAACCAAATGTTTAATACTCATAGCACTTCCTACCAAACGATAATAATGCAGGGTCAGCAAGTCTTCCTCAAACATCTGCTTTTCTATCAACAATTCTCAAGTTCAGATTACATACTAGGCAGTTGATTTACATCAGTGCGTGTATTTAGTGCATCTCGTCATTTTAAGTGTCACAGTCAAATTTAAAATAATATCTTATTGTTTTTAACTAACAAGTTTGCAGATCTACAAAGACTGAATGGTGAGTTAGAAGTTAAATGTAATTTTAATTATGCATATATTAGTATACAATAGTTATTAACAATATTATGTGTTAATATATAATTTTACAATTTCTTAAATTGTTTCTGGAATGGGAGAATAATCGTAGAGATATACATTTTGTGTTATAAAAGGAGAATAATGGGAAGTTTAGACATTAAATTAAATACTATAATAATTTAGATTATAATAAAAGCTAATATTATCGTGCATTTTAATATCATCTTAGATATGTCATGAGTAGGGGATGCAAGATCAAGTGATACCAAGCCAATAAAATACTGTATATTTATACCTCTTAAATATTACTTGTAACAGCATGAAAATTGTTATAAATTTATTATCGATACCTTAACATTACTTGCAATATTCAACATCAGAGATTGGTGTAGAGTACAAGTACAAAATATTACAACACATTACAAAACTACTCTCTAGAAAATATTTTTAATAGGCCTACCAGCTTGAATTCGTAGGTGCTTAGTAATTTAAATTAAACTATACATTAGCCAAAATCAGCACAAAATTAACCGCCTACTGAATATATCAATAAAGATTGTTAAATTTAATTACGTTTATTATGTAGCAATTTATTTCAAGCGCGAGGTTCTCCTGCGTACCATAAATTTACGACACGGGACTCACGGATTTCCTTCCTTCTGGAGAAAGCTACATTCAGAATTGTAACGCCTTTAAAATGCCATTGATTTCTATCGAGTTTGAACCCGGGAACCTCGAAATTGGAGGAGTGCAGAGTAACCACTAATCCACGATGATGATGATGATAATGTATTAATTGTAATAATGATAATAAAAATAATGTAATGATGATAATAACAATAAAAATATTTGTAAGTGCGCAAAGGACTATTACCAAGTAGCTCCGTCATTGTTTGTACCAGCGAGCGATCTCCACTCACGCGAAAGGTATTGCGGGCAGTCTACACATAGGGGATTTTAGGAAAAATAATTATTTTTGGTAGTTTCCTTTCAAGACTCCACTTTAATACTAATTACAAAATAGTTAACTGGTGTTCAGGTAATAATGTGGAACTTTTTTATTTTATAAATTTTTTGGTGAGGAAGCTCAATTGCATATTAATTGCATTTACGCCCTTCAGAAAAACGTAAATATTAACATACTAATTTTCAAGCGATAGAGCATAAAATCATATATAATGTGACTATCTTTTCAAGTTGAGGGAATAGCCATACTTCGAGAAATGTATTTTTTTACAAGAGACTATTTAAAACAATACGATAAATTGACAGCTCTATTACTCTTTAATTACACCAAGCGAAGACTTGAAATTCGGTTCAGATATTCAGTATATCACAAAGTTTCACTGTAAAAAAAATGGTACACTTTTAAAGATGTGAGTTCAATTTTCACAATTTTTTTGCCATTTTCGTATGGAATGTCCCATACTGTTTACATTATCGTCTGTGGCCTGTAGTGGGATCACTTTACACACTTTAACCTACCTCTATAAAATGACACAAGAGGTCGGCCAATTAATAGATCAATTGTCTTGCAAGCCTTTCGCGGCATGAACTTTGTTTATATTAAAGAACGCAGATGTTTACTTTAAAAATAGAATGAAAGGAAATGTTATCCATAAGAATGAGAAAAAAAACATAATATTTGCAATTTTAGAGTTAAGTTTTTTTTTTTGGTTTTCAATGAGTTATCTTTCAAATGCATATGGAATGTAATACGTGATATATTAATACACATTTGAGGGTAGAGAAAAAGTTCCAGGTAGTCACTTTATTGTCGAAATAGAGTATTACATTCTCAATGGAAAGTGCTATATTTTAGGAATCGGAAAAAATAAATGAAACTGTATAATCATGGGTTTATCTGTCTTCCATATGTGGCACATATTTAAAAAAAGTAGGTACGTTGTATAATTGTTGAGGGTAGAAGTAAAAGTGCAAGTTTTGCAGTATTGAGAAAACAGATTTAAAGTGGAAGTTTTATAGGAAAATGACAGGTAATTCAAAATGATAACTGCGGGTGATGTGTATTTTCTGCCAGATAACTCGAAAAAGACAATGCATTTACACTCTGACATTTTCAAGAAAAAATTCACTTAATCCCTTTGTTTCTAATCGCCTGAGTTAAAATACATTTCTTTCTTTAGTGGTGGAAGAGTAACTTTCGTGGATTTTTCCCTGTATGCTTCATTTAAAGATGCTAACTGTGGTATTGAATATTTACCTGATACAGGAAGGTCTGTATATACATTTCCACGGTATATATTGATTGATGAAACAATTATATATTCAAACTGTCAAATAATATGTTTTAATATTTAATTTGTAAAAATATCTTGCATTTTCACATTTAGTGACGTTGCTACGTTACGGTACAGTTATTACGTCAACATTAGCAACAAAGGACAATTTTACAATCATTATTTGCATGATAGTGCGTCCTGTCGTACTCACAGGAATGACGACCATGATTGAAAGTTTGGTTTCCTAAATTTTTTGGGTTGCCAACCTATAAATAACTAAATAACTGTACTGTAATATTACAAATTACTTACCGAGGGCGGGAAGTAAACCACTGCCGTTTTTGTATACTACGTACAATGTAAATATATAGAAAAAACATACTCAAAAGGTAGCGTGAATATACATTATACCAAACAAATCACTGCATTTTAAATGAACTGAGATTTGTTTGAAGCAATATAAAACATTAAATTCGCACCTGACGCCATTTTATCCCTGATTGATATCACGGCCTGCTGTAGTCTCTACTAAATTATTTTCGGCTTTTATCGTAGGGGCCTATATACATTGGTCAGACTTCTAACGACAGTCAGTTGTTTAAATGAACGAAAATATTTCCAACAAAGGTGTTATTATTATTATTATTATTATTATTATTATTATTATTATTATTATTATTATTATTATCAACACCATCGAGCAAAAGATATGTACAAAACACATTTCAGAAGTATTTTACAGAATCTCAGAAATTAACGAAACATTGGGACCGGATAATATATTCAGACCAACAATAAACAAATTTAGTCTTGATGAAGATAATAACCACTGTGGGATGAGGTTAGTCACCTATTGTTCAGAACACAACATTCCCACATAAGAATATTCATAAATACACCTGGACGTCTCCAGATGGTAAATTCCGAAACCAGGTAGACTGTATTTTCCCACCCTGTGGTTCGCAAAATATTTCAAGGGGTTCGCCAAAACTTTTCCGTAATGGCGGGTTTGCAGGATACGTCTATTATCGTTTCCATCATTTCTGCAGCATTGTAATAGTAATAGTAATAATAATAATAATAATAATACTAATAATAATAATAATAATAATAATAATAATAATAATAATAATACACCGTGTTCCAAAATGATGGACGGGGTTGTAAGTAGTTGGTATAGCTTTACAAACGAAATTGAATGCGTGATTATTTACTATAATGAAAGAAAACTGTATGCATTAATTTGTTTCTTGTCATTATTACGTCGTCAGCGTTAAGTTTGTGAAAATGGCGATTCCTGTACAGAAGTCATTCTTTGTGTTGCAATTTGCGAGGTCTGGTTCCATTGTTGCAGTGCAGCGAGCTTTCCTACGGTAATTTGGAATTGATCATCCGACAAATAAAAATATCCATCGATGGTATAAATAATTAGAAACAGTAAAAGGAAAAGTCCAGAACGTCGACGAACACCAAATGACGCGTCGGTCCAGATGACACGATTCATTCCCATACTCTCCACGGTCTCCCGATCTTACACCTTGTGATTTCTTCCTGTGGGGGTATGTGAAGGACCATGTGTACGTACCACCACTTCCAGACTTGAGAAGAAGGATTGTTGCTGCTGTTGAATCCATTTCTCCAAATGTGCTGACCAAGGTTTGGGAGACTATCGGCTGGATGTGTGCCTTGTGACGAAAGGTGCTCACATTGAACACATATAAAGCATTTTATAAAAACTCGAAGAGTTTCTCTTTAAGTAATGTAACTTTTAATATTATATAATATATAATATTAAAAGTTACATTACTTAAAGAGAAACTCTTCGAGTTTTTATAAATAGTTTTATAGTTATTTAATTTCCCTTACATGATATATATTATATATCATGTAAGGGAAATTAAATAACTATGAAATCCCGTCCATCATTTTGGAACACTGTATTTATTATTCATCATCATCTTCATGGTAGGCCGTCGGCCTGTTCTGCTCTCAGAATTCATCTTCCCATATTATTATTATTATTATTATTATTATTATTATTATTATTATTGTTATTATTATTGTTATTATTATTGTTATTATTATTGTTATTATTATTGTTATTATTATTGTTATTATTATTATGATTGTTATTATTATCGATATTATCAATATTATTATTATTATTATTATTATTATTATTATTATTATTATTATTATTATTATTATTATTATTATTATTATTATTATTATTGTAAAATTAAATTAACCCCATAATGCCCCTTGTTACATATGTGTTACATCTGGAATTAACACATTATTTCCACTACAAATTAATAGTTACCGTGAATGCCTAATTTACAGTTATGTAAAAAGTTTTGAATGCATTTGATTTCCCTACAACTAAGCCTACATGTTGTGTAACTTTTAAGCCGTAACCAGAGTAACTTTAGGTTTTAACCGTTAAGGGTTAAGTTGACTTAAGGTTATTAAGTTTGGGGTGGGTTGTAAGGAGTAGTGACGTGTGTATAACCTCTTCTACCCAATTCTCATCCACACCTTCTCGTGGTACAACCCGTTTTCACAAACGAGGCTCTGAGGACCGAGTCACGGCGGTGTAACCGTTCCATTGGGTACTGAGTAAATGCAGACTCCTAATGTACTTGTGCAAAATTTTCGATATTTAAGCCATTTTTCGAAAAATTCGTGCATTTTTCCGGATTTTCGAGTGCATCAAAATATCCAGAGACTAAAAGGTAGCAGCCCTACCACTGGGGCCAGTAACCCGTCCTAAGGAACTTCAACACTACTTTCAAGTCTCAACATGAAAAGGCCAGAAGGAATTGAAATATGACGACCCACAGCAAAGAAATATAGTTAAAAGAAAACGACACAATGATATTGTAAGATATGCAACCTGGAATCTCCGAAGCATCCACGAAAAAGAGGAGGAACTAGACAGTATATTTAAGAATAGAAACATTGATATTGCAGAAACTAAGAAGAAACTTAAAGGAATGAAAGAAACACAAAATGATGTACAAATATGTAGCGGTGTCGACAGGAAAATCCATGGACAAGCAGGAGTAATGATTTGGATTAATAAAACCATAAGAAATAAAATTCAACACTACACTTACTGGAATGAAAGAATATTAGAGCTTCGACTGAAAATAAATAGAGGGAATTTGACAGTTCTTGGTGTACATGCACCAGAGGAAGGCCGCGAAGAAGATAATGAAGAATTCTATAAAATATTACAAGACATTTATAGCAAAATTAATATAAACGATTATATTCTCATAATAGGAGATTTAAATGCCGGAGTGGGCAATGCTCAAGTCAAAAATAATATTGGAACATTTGGCGAACCAACTAGTAATAGGAATGGGACAAGATTAACAGATTTTGCTATATACAATGAACTTAAAAAAAGATTATCTTTTACAATCATAGAAACATACAACGCCAGGACTCAAAATCAATCATTGATAATTTCATTGCAAATAATACGATTTTTTAAATTGTTTCTCGATGTCAGAGTCTACAGAGGATATAATATTGGTTCAAATCACTACCTAGTAGAAGCAAAAATAAGATTTCCACCAGGATGGTTAAAAAAGACGAAACAGCAACAGAGCATAGAACAAAAGTACAAGGTAAAATTATTTTATGATGACAGCATTAAATGGTTATATTCCAGAAGAATTCAGCAGTATATGTCTACTACTCCAGAAAGTAATGATATCGAAGAAAAATGTGAAACATTAAAATGGTATGATGATTTTGAAGATTTTCGGGCTGTAGGCCATGGTCGTGAGGCTTGTAGTTCCCCGACGTTTCGCCAGAGACTGCGTCTGGCATCCTCAATGGTTCTCTTGAGACTCTGTCTTGTCTTGTTTTTGACGATGACTTGCACAGTCCGGTATGCTGCATTCTGTTTCCCAAGGGGTGTAACTTGGCAGCAAATTCCTTTGTGGCTATCAAGTAGGGGTTGTGGATTATATAACCTCAGCCTTAGGTGACAATATGTTTGACCTAACAGGTTTAGGTAAGAATAATAGTGTAAAACCACTACACTAAAAGGGCATCAAAAACTGCGCCGCCGGCAAGCAGAGAGTCTGAAAGCCGAACAGCGAAGAGTGAGCCACACTTTTAGAAACGAGTAGCCTCACACCATTATGTACATGGTCTCACCTTTTGTGGGTAATCTGCGAAACACAGGTTAACCAGTCGGTTCATGAAGAGAAAACGCTCCATAGGACCAGACAGTTCAGGCAATACGGGCTGAATATCGCGAAGTATTTCCTCTCCACGTACACTTAAATTACCTGTTAGCGATAGTTGGCCCTTTGCTTCAACAATGCTGTTCTCTTTGAATGGTCTGGAAGCAGTGCCAGTCTGTAAGGATTGAGTGAAGGAAACTCTAGGATCAACCTTCACAGAAGTGAAGGTCTTTCCTTGAGTTGTATTTACAGTAGGATGAGGGATAGTTTCACGTTCGGATGGTTTCACTTTTTGGTTACGGATGGGTTTAGCTACCTTGCTATAAGCTTCAAGAGCTGCCTTGAAAGCAGGGCAGCCTCTATAGGAAGCCGGGTGACCGCACTCCCCGCAGTTTGCACACTTGAGCAAATTTGTCTCTCTGCGCTTGGGCCTTAAGAGTACAATCCTTGTGCCCATGAGGTCCAGCGCAGATTACACAGCGAGGAGCCCGATTACAGGCAGGAAAAGTATGGTTGAATGACTGGCACTTGTAGCACTGCTTATGCCCAGCCCTAGGTCTATAAGGTTCTATGGCCACTACTATATATAAGAGACGCTTCAGTTCAAAAATGTTTAACGCTTCATCATTGCGTTCCAATTCCAAGATGTAAATGGAAAGTGGTTTGACCATATTGTTCTCAGTTTTTGTAATCTGCTTTACATATTTGATGGGAAAACCTAACGCAAGGAGTTCCTTTTTAATTTATTCAGGGTCTATACCTGAAGGTAGTCTCTTGGAGACTGGCAGTTCTGTCCTATTTGTACGTTCACCGCGATTTGTTCGTAAGTTATATCTGCCTTTTGATTGTTCCGCGTTAGGGACTTCCATTGCTCCAATGAGATTGCTGTTTGATGATCTAGTCGACAGTACATTAGATCTGCCTTCTGATTGGTCAGCGGTAAGGACTTCCATTGTTCCATTGAGATTGCTGTTTGATGGTCTAGTCGACTGTACTTGTAGAGGTTTATATTCTGCGTTTTTTAGAACCGGTCTCCATACATTGTTTACTTTTAATGATCCTTCTTTTCTATTGAAACTGTTTTTATGTTTGAATATTTCGATGGCTTCTCGTTGTAGACGGGTAAAATAGTGTGTGCAGTTAGATAATATGTCTGTATTCTGGTATTGTACTCTGTGGCCATCACGTAAAGAGAGTTCTGCTACTGCCGACTTATCCATTTGTTAAGGCGACTGTATCTTTTATGCTCCTTAAGTCTGGTTGTGATGCTACATTTAGTGGTACCTATATACACTTTTCCACAACTGCATGCTATCCTGTATACGCCTGCTGTCTGATGGGGATGGAGTTGATCCTTTATATGTCTGAGAAGGTTCTTGATTTTCTTTTTAGGCCTGTATACTGTCTTTATGTCTTCTTTCTTTAGTAGTTTTCCAATTAGTTCCGTTACATTCTTAATGAACGGTAAAAATGCCCTAGTTGTAGTTTTTCCTCTGATTCCTTGCGGCTGTTGCTGTTGTATCATCTGGGATGATTGGCTCGGTTGATTTCTATCCTGGTGTATCCATTGGCTGTGAATACCGTCTGGAGGTGTTGAAGTTCCGTTTTTAATAAATCCGGATGACAAAGGTTTTTGGCTCGATCTGTCAATGATTTGATGATTCCAAATTTTTGTTTAGAGTGATGATTCGAAGTTTTGTGAAGATACCTGTCCGTGTGGGCAGGTTTTCTGTAGATAGTGTGATAAATGTTGCTGTCTTCTTCCCTTTTGATCAGGATGTCTAGGCATGCTATGCTGCTGTGTTTCTTTTTTTACGGTGAATTGTATACAGGAGTTTATGTTGATGTGTGTCACAAATTCGTCTAATTTCTCTTCCCGTGGTTCCAGATTACAAAGGTGTCGTCTATATAGTGAAACCATGTATTGGGTTTGAGATGTGCCATATATAAGCATGTTTGCTCAAAGTTTTCCATGAAGAAATTGGCAACTACTGGGCTCAAGGGACTGCCCATAGCTACTCCATCTGTTTGCTCGTTGAAGTCGTTGTTGAATAGAAAATAGCTCGTGGTTAAGCAGTGTTCGAAACGTTTTGTGATGTCTTGAGGAACTTTGTCAGCAATGAAGTGAATAGTCACATAGAAGTGCATATTTGTACTAGAATTGCTCGGTGGCGTAATCGGTAGCTAAATGCAATGTATATATTATTGTAATTAAATTTTTCACATTGAGCAATGCAAGCTTAAAGTTATATGATAAAAAAATAAATGTACGAACGGACTTGATCCCGAACCTCTGGTTTTATATCCCACTATATCTAGTAATAATGAGAATATATTATTATAAAAGAAACGAATGTTTGTACTACACTTCCTCGGTGGCGTAATCGGTAGCACAATGGGATATATTATTATTATTATTATTATCATTATTATTATTATTATTATTATTATTATTATTATTATTACATTTTTGACATTGAGCAATGCAAACTTATAATGACATGACAAGTAAAATAAATGCTCAGACGGGACTCGTACTCCGGTCCTCCGGATTTATATTCCACTACAGGGCACGCCGTAGCTTAGTGGTTAAGGCATTGCGCTACAAGTCGGAAGGTCGAGGGTTCAAGTCCCGGTGGGGTCAGGATTTTTAAACTGACCCAAACCTTCTGGCGGCACTATGGCCCTGGGGTCGACTCAGCCTCTAACGGAAATGAGTACCAGAAGCTTGTTCTGGGGTAAAGGCGGCCGTCACGTAGGGCTGACAACCCGGCTGACATCAAGTGCCGATTGTCTAGAAATAGTGGGTGCCTTAACCTCCCACTAGCCCAAGGGCCTCCTGAGGCCTGTAGTGGGAATACTTTACTTTACTTTACATCTATTAATAATGAGGCTATATAATTATAAGAGAAATGAATGTTTGTACTAAACTTGCGTGATAGCGTAATCGGTAGCACACTGGGATATATATATATATATATATATATATATATATATCGAACCATCCATCCATAGTAATTCTGCCCGAGGGCAGGTCTTTCGCTGCAACCATTGCATTTTCATGCTATCCTTGCAGCTTTATTAGGGAATTATAGCTGTGATGTAACTTCCCGTAGCATTCCACACCGGTGAAGGATGATGATAATGATAGGGATGAAAATGATGATGATAATGATAGGGATGAAAATGATGATGATGGCCATATAATTTCGGGGACCATTTGGGCCTTAACGTTTTCCTGACATTGGCCCCACAGGCGAGGAAAAACCCCGATAAAAAAGTCACCCAGATAAACTGCCATGACCGGGGATCGAACCCGGGCCCGCTGCGTGACAAGGCAGCACGCTACCTCGAGACCACTGGGCTGGACACACACACACACACACACACACATATATATATATATATATATATATATATATATATATATTTACATTTTTGACAATCAGCAATATAAGCTTAAAATGACATAAGTAAAATAAATGCCTGGACGGGATTTGTACCCGGACCTCTGGATTTATATCCCACTACATTTAGTAACAATGAGAATATATTATTACAAGACGAATAAATGTTTGTACTAGCTTTGCTCGGTGGCGTAATCGATAGCGCACTGGGATATATATATATATATATATATATATATATATATATATATATATATATATATATATATAATAAATAAATTTTTGACATTGAGCAATGCAAGCTTGAAATGACATAAGTAAAATAAAAGCTCAGATGGGTCTTGAACCCGGACCTCTGGATTTATATCCCACTACATCCGGTAATAATGAGAATATATTATTATAAGAGAAAAGAATCTTTGTTCTAAACTTGCTCGGTGGCGTAATCGGTAGTACACTGGGATATATATATATATATATATATATATATATATATATATATGGTATGATAAGAAAAATAAATGCCTGGACGGGATTCGAACCCGGATCTCTGAGTCGGTACCTCAGCGTGATATCCATTACACTACCAGGCGAATCCAATTCAAACACTTATTTTTCTTATATATGTATTATACTCTCCATTATTACTAGATGTCGCGAGAACACTGTCTTCACTGTCATCTAGTAATAATGGAGAGTATAATACATATATAAGAAAAATAAGTGTTTGAATTGGATTCGCCTAGTGTAATGGATATCACGCTGAGGTACAGACTCAGAGATCCGGATTCGAATCCCGTCCAGGCATTTATTTTTCTTATCATACCATATTAAGCTTGCATTGCTCAAGTTAAAGATTTAATTATAACACACATATATATATATATATATATATATATATATATATAACAATTATATTTCTGACTTTTAGCAACGCAATTATAAAATGACATGATAAGAAAAATAAATGCTCGGACGGACTTGAGCCCGGAACTCTGGGTTTATATCGCACTACATCTAGTAATAATGGGAATATATTGTTATAAGAGAAAAGTATGTTTGTACTAGACCGCTCGGTGGCGTAATCGGTAGCGCACTGGGATAAATCCACAGGTTCGTGCGGCTTCAAGTCCTATCGGAGCATTTATCTATTTTTCTTATGACACACACGCACGCACGCACGCACACACATATATATATACATATAATTACAAGGAGGAATTATTAATAATTGCGGTTGTAATTTAGAATAACATAAAATCTTATCTAAAAAATCTATAAAATCAGAAACATTTGAAATTTTATATTTAAATTTATTATTTGTTAGCTCTCAAATGTAAACAGTAACTATTCTAATTCATGGTAAATATGGAATTTCCAAATGTATTTACTATTTACCTGATAAAGGAAGATCTGCGCTATCTTCTTTTGAAAAAAGTACTGTTACAAACTTGATTTAAATTTGTCTAATAATTTTATTTTATTAAATCAAATCAAAACTGATTTTTTGTACTTTCAAATATTGTGGTGTTGTTCCGCAACGTAAGTTCTTATTTCGTCAACATATTTGTTATTTTCTTTGCTAACAAAACACATTCCATAAAATAGAGTTACGAAGTTAATCTTGTTTATAAATCTTGTGAGGCGGAAGTTATTATATATATATATATATATATATATATATATAATTAAATATTTGGCTTTGAGCAATGCAAGCTTAAAATGACATGATGAGGAAAATATATGCTCGGATGGGATTAGAACCCGGACCTCTGGATTTATATCCCTCTACAGCAAGTAATAAATAGAATATATTATTATAGGAGAGATTAATGTTTGTACCAGAATTTTTCGGTGGCGTAATGGGTAGCGCACTGGTATATATATATATATATATATATATATATATATGAATTAAATTTTTGACATTGAGCAATGCAAGCTTAAAAGACATGATAAGAAAGATAATTGTTCGTACGGGACTTGAACCCGGACCTCTGGATTTAAATCCCACTACTTCTAATAACAATGAGAATATATTTTAAAAAGAGAAATGAATGTTTGTACCAGACATGCTCGGTTGCGTAATCGGTAGCTCAATGATATATATATATATATATATATATATATATATATATGTGTGTGTGTGTGTGTGTGTGTGTGTGTGTGTGTGTGTGTGTGTATAATATTTAAATTTTTGACATTGAGGAATGCAAACTGCAAATGACATGAAAAGAAAAATAAATGCTCGGACGGGACTTGAACCCCGACCACTGGTATTATATCCCACTATATCTATTAATAATGAGAATGTTTCATTTTTTAAGAGAAATGAATATTTGTACTAGACTTGCTCGGTGTCGTAGTCGGTAGAGCACTGGGATATATATATATATTATAATATAATATAATTAAATTATTGACATTGAGCAATGCAGGCATAAGAACAAATGATAACAAAAATAAATGTTAGGACGGGACTAGAACCCGGACCTCTGGATTTACATCCCACTATTTCTTGTAATAATGAGATTACTTTATTATTAGCGAATTTAATGTTTGTAGTACACCAGCTCGGTGGCGTAATCGTTAGCGCACTGGTATATATATATATATTGTAATTACATTTTGACTTTGAGCAATGCAAGCCTAAAATGACATCATAAAAAAAATAAATGCTCGGACTGGACTTGAACCCGGACAGCTGGGTTTATATCCCACTACATTTAATAATAATGAGAATATATTATTATAAGAGAAATAAATGTTGGTAATATACTTTTTCGGTGGCGTAATGGGTAGCGTATGGGATTTATATATACATTATAAATGAATTTTAGTTGTTGATCAATGCAAGCTGAAAATAAGTTGTTAAGAAAAAGAAAGGCTCGGACGGGACTTGAACACCGACCTCTGCATTTATATTCCAATACATCTAGGAATAATGAGATTATACGAGTATTATTATAAGAGAACAGAATATTAGAACTAGACTTGGTGGCATAATCGGTAGCGCACTGGGATATATATATTGTAATTACATTTTGACATTGAGCAATGCAAGCTTAAAATGACATAAGAAAAATAAGGGCTCGGACGGGACTTGAAACCGGACCACTTGATTTATATCCCACTACATCTAGTAATGGGGGCACGCCGTAGCGTAGTGGTTAAGGCCCTGCGCTACAAGCCGGAAGGTCGAGGGTTCAAGTCCCGGTGGGGTCAGGATTTTTAAACTGAC
>JASPKZ010007431.1:0-20000 GCA_030220185.1 Diploptera punctata | reverse complement strand
ACTTTAAAACTACCAAAAATAGGTCATCGAAATTTTAAGTTTTACTTTATTTTTGTCTAGAATGTGTTGTTGATTACATGAGATGTTGGTCATTTTTTTAAATATTTCTTGGTTTTAAACTTAATAGATATGCTGATAACTGTGATCAATCATAAATATAAATTGGCGTTACGTGATTTCTCCATTCTAACATATTATATTTATAATTTTATTTGCAATCTCATGATAGCGGGTACTCTGCCAGAAGTCCACCCACATTAATCGAATTTAAAACTTGAAAAATTCATAAATTATTATAGCAATATGTGAATAATAATCTGAGGAAAGTATATAAATTGATTTATTTCCCTAACAAAAATATGCCTGAAAATTAAATGTGGAGTTGAGGTGACTTTAACGCAAGAACGGCATATGTACAACGTTAAACTTTTTTTAAAGGTTCAAACGAAAGAGACAACTCATGGAGCGCCAGATCATCCAATAATTTTGTGTACATTAACTGTCAAGTTTTTCACTTAACTTATTGTCATTATCGAACCGTGGTACCTAGACTTGCGGACATCACTATCATGAGATTTTTCCAATCATTCCCTGTATATTCTACTTCCCTAGTATCATGTTAACATTAACCTCCTACATCATTCTTGGCCTTCCCTTTGGTTTAGAGTTTCCATTTCCCTCTTCCATTCCTCATTTGTGTCACATGACCTGCTCACCGAAGTCTACGAGGCTTGACTGTAAAAAACGATGTCGTTTAAACCAACTAATTAACTTACTAGCACTGTCGACCCCGTAGTTTCACGGCCGCGTGTAGATAAGCTCTCCATACAACCCTATCCTGGGATCATGTTTTCCAATCATCCCCTGTAGAATCTAATTCACTCAAATCATAAGTATTATTCTCACGCTTCATTCTTGGTCTACCGAATGGCCACTATCACTCTGGTTTTTTATACCAACTTCAATGCCTCACTTTCTTTCCGCATTCGTACCACGTGTCCTGCGCATCGCAGTCTATAAAACTTAACTGTATTATATTCGATTTCTTACTTATATACTGCTCAAAAAAATTAGAGGATATTGTAGAATAACCTATTAAGACTATGTTTTTAGGAACAGTATTAGATGCAATCACTTTCTATTACTCCAAAAGAATGTAAACAAGAGTTTGAAGTCATTACGTAACCTCTGTACCACACCAGATGTCAAAGAGATCCTGATTAGGAATATGGCAAACAAACAAAGCAACATTAACATGGGTGAAAATGTTTCTTTAGTATGGTGTATGGTCTCCTCGAACGGCCAGCACTGCCTCACACCTGTGTGGCATTGATGCAATGAGGTTAGCAATGAGTTCTTGGGGGATACGTGGCCACTCTTCCATAAGAGCAATGTGCAGCTCTGGAACAGTTGTGGGAGGTGCTGGTCTGCCTGCAATGCACCTGCCTAATGCATCCCACACATGCTCAATCGGATTTAAGTCCGGGGAGGAAGCTGGCCATTGCATACGCTCGATACCCTCCACTTCCAGCATGTCGTCCACCAAGCCAGCTCTGTGGCGTCGTGCATTATCGTCCATAAAAAGAAAATAATCACCTATGGCACCAGCATAAGGCACGACAAAAGGTCGGAGAATCTCATCTCTATACCTTACCGCAGTCAAAGTACCACCTTGGATGACGTAGAGGTCCGTACGTCCACCACTACTGACTCCTGCCTACACCATCAATCCACCGCCACCATATGGGGATCTTTCACGTACAAAAGCTGGATTGTTTCGTGTCCCTTTTTCTCTCCAGATGAATACACGCCGACTATCACATTCCATGTTGAATCGCGACTCATCAGAAAAAAGAACTGATCTCCATTCAGCATGCCTCCACCCACGATGTTCCTCCGCCCAGTTTCTGCGATCTCTACGGTGTTGTGGAGTTAACCTGGTACACACCATGGGCCTACGGGCATAGAGACCACTTCCATGCAGTCGATTAGGGACAGTTTGAGTTGACACCCTGCGTCCTGTTGCTGTTTGAAGTGTATTTCGCAGTTGAGTTGCATTCTGCTGTCTATTCCGACGGGCTGTTAACAAGAGGTAACGGTCATCCCTTGCTGTTGTTGCCCTTGGTCGACCTTGTCCGGCTCTTCTGTGAACAGTATGTTCTTTGAAAATGATTCCAAAGTCTGGAAATCACGCTTTGAGACACCCCAATGGCTTGTGCCACCTCTTGTTGTGTCTGTCCAGCTTCCATCCTTCCTATGGCCCTCCAAGCCATTGGTTCAGGTAAATCACGTTGTCGAGGCATCACTGTCCCTAAGGCAAGTCATTCACTAATTGAAAACTGGACTGGATTTAAAAACAGCAACAAAACATTCACCCCCACACCACCCTTTCACATCAACAGTACAGACACTGCCCTCTGGTGTGGTACCGAGGTTACGTAACAACTTCAAACTCTTATTTACATTATCTTGGAGTAATAGAAAGTGATTGCATCTAATACTATTCCAAAAAACATAGTCTTAATAGGTTATTCTACAATATCCCCTAATTTTTTTGAGCAGTGTAGATCAAGTAGTTCACTGTTATGTAGTCTTTTGCATTCTCCCGTCTGTTCATCTCTCTTTTGTCCTAAAATTTTCCTAAGAACTTTGTTCTGAAATAGTACAGTATTTCCATTATTATTTCATATTATTGCTTTTTATTATTCTTTTTTCAAATGGCCCAGGATTGTCTTTCGACATTCCTGGTTTCTCTGCTGGCATGGCGTACTTGTGACCCACTTCTGAGGTTGGGGCGCCAGGAAGGTGGGGTTACGTTGCCCCGATGATATGATGGGTGATGTTGATGAAAATGGTGCGACAGGAGAGTCCCTAATCCTGAGCTTAACCTAAGATGAATATGAATGATGATGATTGTGATGGCCATATGATTTCGGGGACCGTTTGGGTCTTAACGTTTTCCTGACATTTGTCTTACAGGTGAGGAAAAACCCCGATAAAAACCTCACCCAGAAAAACTGTCCTGACCGGAGATCCAACCCGGGCCCGCTGCGTGACAAGGCAGCACGCTACCCAGAGAGCACAGCGGTGGACTTATTATTATTATTATTATTATTATTATTATTATTATTATTATAAGTATTAGTATTATAATTATTATTAATTATAAAATAATTATAATTTATTTATTAATCATTTTTACTAATTATAAATAGTACTATAATAGTATGTTTATTATTGTAAATTTTCCAATTTTTCAGTTAATTTAATGTTACATTTGGTTTATATTTATAAATTTTGAAAACATTGCTAATTAACATGCGAAATATACAACAGTCTAAGAAATAATGTAGATGTGGCAACAATCTACTTGTCATTCTCCGTCTCCGGAAAAATCAATAAGTAGCTCAATGGCCTTCATAAAATTTCAATCAAATATGCATATTGCATTATTTTAAATATTTACACGAAAACTATCAAAGCTGCATAAAAAATAAACATTTTCTGACAATTATGAAAGATTAAGTTATTCAAAAATTATATTAAAACATCTCTGAGCAATTGCATAGAGTATATATTTTATTGTAATCTTCAAAGTTTTTAAAATATTTCGTTTCCATGTTAATAGACGATCCGGTTGTACTGTCAGAACTGCGTCAAGGTGACATAAGGTGACACTTCGCGATTGTGGTTTGTTAATTTGCAACACTGTAGGCGTACATTGAATAAACCAGGTGCCTGTCGAGTATAAAGCTTGTAATTTGGAAAATATGAAGACGTGTATGACGTAATTATATAGGCCTATATTTAGGCTCTCCAGACATCCCTATACCTATATGTTTTTCAACCATTCTCTGTATATTCTATTTCCCTGATATCGCCTACGCTTTAGTTTCCTACAAAGAGTTTCCATGCCTCTCTTTCATTCCTCATTTGTGTCACATGACCAGCTCACCGAAATCTAGGAGACTTGACCGTATAAAACTATGTCGTTTAAACTAAGTAACTCACTGGATCTATCTGGAACTCTCCATGCACCCCTATCCGGATTTAATGTTTTTCTCTTATCCCATTATAATCTACTTCGCCCAAATCATATTTAATGTTATTTTCCCACTTCATTCTTGATCTATCAACTGGCTGCTTTTCTCTGGTTTTCCTACAATAATCTTCCATACACCTCTTTCATTGAGACTTGCCTGCATAAAATCATGTCGTTTAAACTAATTCATTGGCACTATGGAACCCGTAGGTTCATGGCCACAAGGCCATAAGCTCTTCATATATCCCTATCCTTGGCTAATGTTTTCCAATCATCCCCTGTATAATCTATTTCCCACAAATCGTGATAAATATTATTCTCTCGCCTCATTCTTGGTCTGCCGAACGCCCGTATTCACTCTGGTTTCCTATAAGAAGCTTCAATGCCTCCTTTTCATACCGCATTCGTACCACTTGTCCTGCGCATCGCAGTCGACGAGACTTAACTGTCCTTATTATATCCGGATTCCTACAATATAGATCATGTAGTTCACTGTTATGTAGTCTTCTGCATTCGCCCGTCTGTTCATCTCTCTTTTGTCCTAAAATTTTCCTAAGAACTTTATGTTGGAACAGTACAGATTTTCAATATACTATTATTATTATTACTATTATTATTATTATTATTATTATTATTATTATTATTATTATTATTATTATTATTATTATTATTATTATTAAATAAGAATAACTGATGGAAGAAGAATCGTTGGAATGTTGAACTCAGTACTTTGGAATAGAAATGTAATATACAGAACGAAGAAAACTACATTTCAAGTTCTGTTACAAAGCAGTTTATTATATGGGTCGAAACCTGGACAGTAAGTAGAAAATAAGCCAACCAGCTGCTAGCAGTAGAAATGGATTTTTGGAGGCGATGTACAAGAATTTCAAGAATGGATAAGGGCAGAAACACCACAATAAGGGAAATTATGCAAGTTGAGAAAACATATTAGGAAAAATAAAAGAAAAACGTTTGAAATGGTATGGACACCTCATAAGAATGGAAGAAAAGAGAATACCATAGAATATCATTAATTGGAAAGCTAATTGAAGAAGTGGAAGAGGCAGGCCTAGAGAACGATGGATGGATGGAGTGAAGAGAAGTATGGAAGCTAGAGGTCTGAGGGAACAAGATGCTTTAGACAAGAAACCTCTGGCGACAAATCACTTTCGGTTGAAGGAGAAACACTGTATTGTGGAATATTTCTAAATAAAAAATTATTGTCTTCTTCTTCTTCTTCCGAATGCAGTATTGGGTGATGATGCCCGTTCTGCGACTACAAAAAGTGATCCTTCCATCGATTGAAGGGTCTTCCGAGGTCTCTTTTGCCATTAGGGTTGAGGTGGTAAATCATCTTTGGTAAACGGGAATTTGACATTCTCTGGACGTGTTGGAACCATTTAATCTGATAATTTTGTATATGTTCAACCATTTCCCTACTATTCCACTGCATCCTTATCTCATCACTTTTCATTCTATCCCTTAATGTTACTCCAGTTAGTGATCGGAGGAATCTCATTTGTGAACTATTAATGCGGGATTTATCTTTTGCTCGAAGTGTCCAGCATTCACTTCCGTATAGTAGAGCAGGTTTGGCTATGGCATTATGAAATCTCAATTGGATTTCTTTCCTCATTTGTTTTCCAAAATTTCTCCTAATTATACCATTTAATCTGTTATATTTTTCTAAATTTGTTTCCACATCTTTTTGATTATGAAACTGTGATATATTATTACCTAAATAATTAAAGTGTGTTACTTGTTCTATTGGTTTATTATTTATTATTATTTTTACTCTCGAAAGTTCCTTTCCAGTGATTGCCATGGATTTGGTTTTATTTTCAGATATTTTCAAAAAAAATTATTGTTATTATTATTATATTATTTTAATTTACAATTTATTTATTAAAAATATTATATATTGATACTATTATTATTATTTTTATGTTATTTTAATTTACAATTTATTTTTAATTAATATTATAATATATTATAATAAAATTATTATTATAATATAAACAAGAAGTAAAATCCAAGCAGCCGAGATGAAATTTTTAAGAAGAGTAAAAGGCTGCACTAGAATGGACCAGATAAGAAACGAGGATATCCGTGAAGAACTGCAGATCTACTCCATAAGAGAAAAGATATTTAACAACAAGATACAGTGGAAAGAACATGTAGAAAGAATGGAAGAAAGAAGATTACCAAATAAAATCTTCCATTATTTTCCAAGAGGAAGAAGAGATGGCGGACGTTTAGATCTATTAGTGAAGACGGAACAGGCTACTCTTGCCTAAACCAGGAAGTGAAGAAGATTATAATAAAATTAATACTGAAATTATAGATTTTATAAATTTTTGCAGTAAATTGTATGTTACGTTATCGTTTATATTTGTAATGTTTGATAAAATGGCTAATTAACGTGCGAACTGTGTTTACAAAACATGGTCTGAGAAATAAAGTAGATGTGGCAGCAATGTACTTGTCATTCCGCGTCACCGGAAAAATCAATAAGTAGCTCAATGGCCTGTGTAAATATTTCAATCGATTTTACACATTGTATTATTTTTAATATTTACACGAAAACTGCCAAAGCTGCGTAAAAAATAAACATTTTCAGACAATTTTGAAAAATTAAGCTATTCAAAAATAATATTAAAACATCTCCTAGCAATTACATAGAGTATATATTTTATTATAAACTTCGAAGATTTTAAAATATTTCGTTTCCATGTTAATTGACGATCCATTAGTAATGTCAGAACTCGCGTCAAGGAGACACAAACATCGCCACTCAGCGATCGTGTTTTGTTAATTTGCAACACTGTAGGCGTACGTTGGATGAGCCTGACGTCTGTCGAGAAAAAATGTTATAATTTGGAAAATACAAAGAAGTGTATGACGTAATAATAGCAGTTATAACTATTAAGTAACCTATAATAACAGTTATAAAAACAGTTAAATAGTTATAATTATTTATATAATCCCTTAAACTTTAAAACTACCAAAAATATGTCATAGAAATGTTTAGTTTTACTTTATTTTTGTCTAGAATATGTTGTTGATTAAATGAGATTTTGGTTATTTTTTTAAATAGTTCTTGTTTTTAAACTTAATAGCTGTGCTGACAACTGTGATCAGTCATAAATATTATAAATTTTCAATACGCGATTTCTCCATTCTAACACATTGCATTTTTAATTTTATTTTCAATCTCTTGATAGCGGATTCTCTGCCAGAAGTCCACCCACATTAATCGAATTTAAAACTTGAAAAAAACGCATAAATTAATATAGCAATATGTGAATAATAATCTGAGGAAAGTGTGTATATATATATATACGTTGATTTATTTCCAAAAAAAAAGCCTGAAAATTAAATGTGAAGTTGAGGTGACTTTAACGCAAGAACGGCATATGCACAACGTTAAACTTCTTTTTAAAGTTCAAACGAAAGAGACAACTCATGGAGCGCCAGCGGATCATCCAATAATCTTGTATATATTAACTGTCAACTTCCTCACCTAACCTATCGTCATTATCAAACCGTGGTACCTAGACTCGCGGACATAGGCTCTCTATATATCCCTATCCTGAGAGTTTTCTTATCATTCCCTGTATATTCTACATCCCTAGTATCATGTTAATATTAACCTCCTACCTCATTCTTGGCCTTCCCTTTGGTTTTCCTACAGAGTTTCCATGTCCCTCTTCCATTCCTCATTTGTGTCACATGACCTGCTCACCGAAGTCTACGAGACTTGACTGTATAAAACTATGTCGTTTAAACCAACTAATTAACTTACTAGCACTGTCGACCCCGTAGTTTCAAGGCCGCGCGTACATAAGCTCTCCATACATCCCTATCCTGGTCTAATGTTTTCCGAACATCCCCTGTATAATCTACTTCCCTCAAACCATGATAAATAATATTCTCACGCTTCATTCTTGGTCTACCGAATGGCCGTTTTCACTCTGGTTTTCTATAGGAGCTTCAATGCCTCCCTTTATTTCCGCATTCGTACCACGTGTCCTGCGCATCGCAATCTACGGAACCATCATTATATCCGACTTCCTACTATGTAGATAAAGTAGTTCACTGTTAAGTAGTCTTCTGCATTCCCCTGTCTGTTCATCTCTGTTTTGTCCTAAAATTTTCTTTCTTCTTCTTCTTCTTCTTCTTTAAGCTCATGTTTCCCTTAACAGAGATTTAGGCGCTCTCCCCCTACAGGGAAGAATTTGAGCCATACTAATTTAGTGACACTTGTTTTCGTATAGATGTCATTTGAGTGGTGCGTGGTCAGCGTTCCGCCTCATACTGATATCTAGGAAACCAAGATAGTAATAGGACGGGAAAATTCGTTAAATTTTGCTTAGAGGTCATTTCATTCAGGCTTAAGGATCTTTTACGAGCCTGAAAATCTTCTTAAGAACTTTATTCTGAAATAGTACAGAATGTCCATCATATTATTATTATTATTATTATTATTATTATTATTATTATTATTATTATTATTATTATTATTATTATTATTATTATTATTAGAGACTTTTGATGTCCCAACTCCTTTCAAAAAACGTTAAGCTGAAAATATATAAAACTATTATTCTACCAGTTATATTATATGGGTACGAAACATGGACTCTTACTTTAAGGGAGGAAAGGAGATTACGAGTATTGAGAATAAAGTTCTTAGGAAAATTTTTGGACCAAAGAGAGATGAACAAACAGGTGAATGGAGAAGACTACATAACAATGAACTACATGGTCTTTATAGGAAGCCAGATATAATAAGAACAGTTAAGTCTCGTAGACTGCGATGGGCAGGACATGTTGCACGTATGGGGAATGAAAGACGTACATGGAAACTTCTTGTAGGAAAGCCAGAAGGAAAACGCCCAGTTGCTAGACCAAGAATGAGGTGGGAGAACAACATTAACTATGATTTGAGGGAAGTAGATTGTACAGGGAATGATTGGAAAGCATTGGCTCAGGAGAGGGATGTGTGGAGAGCTTATGTCCGCGCGGCCATGAACCTACGGGTTCGATAGTGCCAGTGAGTAAGTAAGTAAGTATTATTAATTGTAAAATAATTATAATTTATTTATTTTTATTTATTATTTATAAATAGTATTATAATAATATATTTATCATTATAGATTTTTCAATTTTCTCAGTTAATTTTATGTTACGTTTGGTTTATATTTATAAAGTTTGAAAAAATTGCTAATTAACATGCGAGATATGTTTACACAACAGTCTAAGAAATAACGTAGATGTGGCAACAATCTACTTGTCATTCTCCGTCTCCGGAAAAGTCAATAAGTAGCTCAATGGCCTTCATAAAATTTCAATCAAATATGCATATTGCATTATTTTAAATATTTACACGAAAACTATCAAAGCTGCATAAAAAATAAACATTTTCTGACAATTATGAAAAATTAAGTTATTCAAAAATAATATTAAATCATCTCTGAGCAATTACATAGAGTATATATTTTATTGTAATCTTCAAAGTTTTTAAAATATTTCGTTTCCATGTTAATAGACGATCTGTTCATATTGTCAGAACTGCGTGAAGGTGACACAAACAACGCCACATAGCGATTGTGTTTTGTTAATTTGCACAACTGTAGGCGTACCCTGGCTAAACCAGGCGTCTGTCGTGTATAAATATTAATACATTCAACATGTAAGATTTGTGATAGTTATTAAAGCGTGCTTACAGTGTTTTCATGCGTGTGGAATGGACTCAGGAGCTGTTTTTGTCTTCAATTGAACACGTGGTTGGTTATTTATATTAATATTTGATAAATTATATAAACATGAACATCTGTGAATTCTGTTTTTTATGAATTCAATAACCGCTTAACCGAAATTGAATGGGGTTTTAACCATCATTTAGAGAATTTCTTTGGGAAAATTAACGTGTGTAACTTATTACCATATGCACTATAGGCCCGGAGCAAAATAAATAAAAATAAATAATAGTTTTAAAAAACTAAAACAATACGCTTTATTAGAAAACCGAACTAAAAAAATTAAAAATGATTTTAATATCCAACACGCTTGGGATAAAATTAAAGTGGTCAACAAAAAAAAATCATCTCCAACACATATAGAATAAAACTAGAGGTATGAACAAAAAGAAAATAATTTTACCATCATAAGCGTGGGGTGCTCTATATCAATTAATGTATTTGATAATAAACAGATATTGATAAAAGTAAAGTCTGTAAGAAGAAAATGTAAAGATCATAAAAAGCACCCTATGCTTTTGATGGTAAAATTATTTTCTTTTTGTTGATAACTCTAGTTTTATTCTGTATGTGTTCGAGAAGATTTTTTGTTGACCATTTTAATTTTATCCCAAGCGTGTTAGGAAATAATTTTTTTATTTATTTAGTTCGGTTTTCTAATAAAGCGTGTTGTTTTAGTTTTTTAAAACTATTATTTATTTTTTATTTTTTAGTTTTAATATTTTACAAAATAAGGTAAAAATGTAAATATCTTTAAATTCGATACTATTGTAGTATGCGCTAAAAGTAATACTCTTCTAAAAACCCTCTCAGCCGGATTTGAACCAGCGACCTATGGATTACTGAAATTATATACCGCTAGAGTTCACCGCTCTACCAACTGAGCTCTTCCAACGATTGACTAAAAAGTCGACAAGTCTGCATCCTATTATACCAGTTTTAATTTTTTTGATTTTCTGATGATTCTGGCCAGGATTTAGAAAATAAATATGACATTATTGTATTGTCATGCCTCTTTTGTAATTATACAAAGTTTCAAGTCGATCCAATGTTTCTAAGTGGGTCAAAATCGTGTTCAAAGATTCCGTTACATAAATACAAAGACACTTTTGTTGATTTTCTGAAGATTCTGGCCAGGATTTTAGAAAATAAATATGAAATTATTGTATTGTCACGGGTCCTTTATAAGTATACAAAGTGTCAAGTCGATCCAATTATTTTAAGTGGGTGAATATCGCGTTGAAAAATTCCGTTATATAGATAGATAGATACAGGTCAAGCTAAAATAAAGCGTGTAAAAAAAGTGGATCGCTGCACTGAAAAGTCGCTTTTTGGACTCCTGAATTGCTTATTTTGTCTAAACCATAACAAATACGTCATAATAGAATATCTCAAAAAAAAATCTACGACAGAATATGTCTATCTTTTACGGATAACTCACAAAAGAACATTTTTGTCTTTCAGAATTAGATTAAAAAATAAGGATTATTTGCAACAACACAATGTTAATTCTGTAATAACATTAACTGTTTAACAATTGCAGTAAGTACACTTAGCAAAACAAAACAAGAACGAGCCGACTGATCAATTAGCTAATTCCGCAGCATTTTCCGAGCTTCATTATTCATTTTCAAAGCGTCCAATATCCTATGTTAAAAAGAAACTGTTGCACTTTGTCATCACTGATTGCAATGAACATTGGATAAGGAGTGCAAATGGTGCTTTGACTAAAGAACTCTTCTTTCCTACAGTACACTATAGGCTACATATGTTATTCTAAATTCCATCTTTTCACAATTAATGACTGGTGGCCATGGACAATTAAGAAGTTATTTTAAGAGATTTAATATTACATAATTGTAAATGTCAATAATGAATACAATAAGTAAAACATGTTTTATTTTATTACACGCTTTATATTAGCTTGACCTGTATCTATCTATCTATCTATCTATCTATCTATCTATCTATCTATCTATCTATCTATCTATCTATCTATCTATCTATCTATCTACCTACCTATCTATCTATCTATCTACCTATCTATCTATCTATCTATTAATATGTTGTCGAAAGTAGTCTTTTAAAGTTTAGAAAAGAAAGCACAGATGAAAGCAGAAAAAATTATGCGCAAGAGAGAAAGGAATATAAAGAATTATTACGGGAAACAAAACTAGCATGGCAAAATAAGAAATCCGAAGAAATGAGAGTCGCGACTGAAAGTGGGAACATTGCGGACATATGGAAAGCGTTAAGGGAACTCAAAGTAAAGTTAATAAATCGGACAAGAATAACGCCCGGGGAATGGAGAAGTTACTTTGATAGGGTGCTGGGAAATGAGAGGTTAAGATATAATCAAGGAAATATAGTTGAGATCCCTGACCCAATTCATATTCAATTACTGGATCAAGATATTTCGAAAAATGAAGTGGTTTCTTCCATTAAATGTTTAAAGAATGGTAAAGCACCTGGAATTGATGGAATACCAGGGGAATTCTTGAAAAATATGATATCATCCAATAAATTATTAGACGTTTTGAAAACTGCGTTCAACAAACATTTTAATGGAGGAGATTATCCGGAAGCCTGGGCGACAGGTGTCATCCAACCGCTATACAAAGGGAAAGGTGGGGCACAGATACCAGAAAGTTACAGGGGAATTTGTCTCTTGTCAGTGTTCGGAAAAATATATTATAAAGTACTTTACGAAACGAATAAACACAATGGGCTAAAGAGAACAATTGGCTCTCAAAATATCAGGCAGGTTTTAGAGAAGGGTACTCCACGGTGGACAACGTATTTGTTCTGAGAACATTAATTGATGACAATCTGAAAATGAAGGGGAGTAAATTATTTTGTGCATTCATTGATTTTAAGATGGCATTTGATACTGTGGACCGAAGCGCACTTTGGGAAAAATTAAATCGGAAAGGATTGTCTCATAAAATGATACATGCCTTAATGTCAATTTATAAATATGTTAAATTTGTATAAAGGTAGACCAAGGGCACATTACACAGAGCAGTGAAGCCAATCGGGGAGTGAGACAAGGTTGCATTTTATCACCAATGCTATTTAATCTATTCGTTGATGATATTGTAGACGTAATGTTAGAAGGAGAAATTGAGGCTCCGGAGATAAGAAATGTTAAAGTCCCCGTCCTGTTGTATGCAGATGATTTAATTATCTGTTCCAAGACAATCAAGGGACTGCAAAGAGGCCTTGACCTACTGGAAATATACTGTAGGAATTGGGGATTGACTGTAAATGTTAGTAAGACAATAACAATGACCTTTAAAAATGGGACGGTTTATGGTAGAGCAGAGGAATGGAAATACAGAGATCAAGTACTTCAAAACGTGAAACATTTTGAATATCTTGGTACGACGTTGAAAATGAACGGGAAGTGGAAAAAACATATTGATATAGCATTATTCAAAGGGAGGGGACAACTTAACAGTGTACTCGGTATTCTGGGTCGAGTGCCTGATATTCCAGTCAGCACATTAGAAAAAATGTATGGAGCGATGGTCAGGCCAGTAATGCACTATGGTAGTGATATTTGGGGTTTCCAAAGAACGGAAGTACTAAATAAGGTATATACGCATTTTCTAAAATATATTACAGGACTTAGTAAGGCCGTTTCTAACTGTGGAATTTTATATGAATTCGGGTCATTCCAGGACGACATAAACTGTAAAATTCGTGTACTCAAATACTGATTGCGAGTACATCAACTATATGTAGACTTCAAAAAAGCATATGATTCAATTAAGAGGGAGAAGTTATTATAGTATCCTGCTGGAGTTCGGAGTTGAATTCCTAAAAAGTTAGTTAGACTTATACGAATGTGTCTAAATGGCTCAAAGAGTAGGGTGCGTGTAGGCAAACATTTTTCAGACACTTTGTGAAATCCAGAATGGGTTGAAGCAAGGAGATGCACTATCTCCTTTACTATTTAATTTTGTACTAGAGCATGCCATTAAATCTTTAGAGAATGAGGAAGGCTTACAACTCAATGGTATTAATAAGCTGTTAGTTTATGCTGATGATGTAGTACTACTGGCCGATAGCGAGGAGATACTAAAGGCCAACACGCACACACTATTGAGTAACACTAAGAAATTAGGACTGGAAATAAATATCAGTAAAACTAAATATATGGTCACACGTAGAAATTCAGTATATAATGGAAGTGGACAGCTAATGACAAATGAGGGAAATTTTGAGGAAGTGGCTGAATTCAAATACCTAGGAACAATAATCACAAATAGGAATGAGATGCAAAAGAAATTAAACATAGGCTCAATTCTGGAAATGCATGCTATTATGCATTGCAGAGACTTTTGATGTCCCAACTCCTTTCAAAAACGTTAAGCTGAAAATATATAAAACTATTATTCTACCAGTTATATTATATGGATGCGAAACCTGGACTCTTACTTAAGGGAGGAAAGGAGATTACGAGTATTTGAGAATAAAGTTTCTTAGGAAAATTTTTTGGATCAAAGAGAGATGAACAGACAGGTGAATGGAGAAGACTACATAACAATGAACTACATGGTCTTTATAGGAAGCCAGATATAATAAGAACAGTTAAGTCTCGTAGACTGCGATGGGCAGGACATGTTGCGCGTATGGGGAATGAAAGACGTGCATGGAAACTTCTTGTAGGAAAGCCAGAGGGAAAACGCCCAGTTGGTAGACCAAGAATGAGGTGGGAGAACAACATTAACTATGATTTGAGGGAAGTAGATTATACAGGGAATGATTGGAAAGCATTAGCTCAGGATAGGGATGTATGGAGAGCTTATGTCCGCGCGGCCATGAACCTTCGGGTTCGATAGTGCCAGTGAGTTAGTTAGTTAGTTAGTAATTCAAGGTGAACAAACAATGCTTAGAGCAATTTGTTACGACCACCAAATTAAAAACACAGGTGTTAAATTTTGGGCAGACGAGGTTAGGAGAGAACTCCAAAAGATTGGGATGGGCTGGATATGGGAAAAAGGGACTGAAAATCGCAAGAACGTGTGGAGAAAAATAAGGAGGAGGTACTTAGATATAAACCAACAAGATACTTTCGCCGAATGTACAAGAAAACGCTCACTGTGTTTACAAAGAGACCTAAAACACGTCTGGGGAAAAGAATCGTATATACTCAACCTAGGATTTAAGGAGAGATCAGGGCTTGCTCGGTTTAGGCTAGGGGCATGGAATTTTCTAAAAATTAGCGACGATCACGATATGCGAATATGTCCAATGTGCAGGAACTTTGAAGATGAGATACATATATTAGGAAAATGTAATGATTTAGAATATTGGAGACGTCAGTTACTACCGGAAAGATTTCTAAATTCAAATCGGGAAAGATTGGCATGCTACGAGTTATTGGTAAATCCAGAAAATTGGATAAACCTCGGTAAATTTCTGGACAAAACGCGGAAAATAAGGACAACACTCATTCATGAATAAATATGTTATCAAAATGCAATACCATTAATTATTAACAATTACATATAAATTAACTAGTGTATAATGCTATTGTGGTATTATTTAATTGTAATATTACTGTGTTTTCTTTATGTAATTGTATTGTTAATGTTTTTTTAGTGTATAATGCTATTGTGTTATTATTTAATTGTAATATTATTGTGTTTTCTTTAAGTAATTATAATGTTAATTTTTTTAGTGTATAATGCTATTGTGTTATTATTTAATTGTAATATTATTGTGTTTTCTTTATGTAATTGTATTGTCAATGTTTTTTAGTGTATAATGCTATTGTGTTATTACTTAATTGTAATATTATTGTGTTTTCTTTAAGTAATTATAATGTTAATGTTTTTAGTGTATAATGCTATTGTGTTATTATTTAATTGTAATATTATTGTGTTTTCTTTATGTAATTGTATTGTCAATGTTTTTTTAGTGTATAATGCTATTGTGTTATTATTTAATTGTAATATTATTGTTTTTCTTTAAGTAATTATAATGTTAATGTTTTTTAGTGTATAATGCTATTGTATGATTATTTAATTGTAATATTATTGTGTTTTCTTTATGTAATTGTATTGTCAATGTTTTTTTAGTGTATAATGCTATTGTGTTATTATTTAATTGAAATATTATTGTATTTTCTTTAAGTAATTATAATGTTAATGTTTTTTAGTGTATAATGCTATTGTATGATTATTTAATTGTAATATTATTGTGTTTTCTTTATGTAATTGTATTGTCAATGTTTTTTTAGTGTATATTGCTGTTGTGTTATTATTTAATTGTAATATTATTGTGTTTTCTTTAAGTAATTATAATGTTAATGTTTTTTAGTGTATAATGCTGTTGTGTTATTATTTAATTGTTATATTATTGTGTTTTCTTTATGTAATTGTAATGTTATTGCTGTATTTGTTGTTTATTTTTCTTTACACTAGTACCAATTATCACTTTATTGTAACGGACTGTCAACAGCACGTACGGCGTACTGCCCGTGCGACCCATATTTGTAAATAATATTGTAAATAACTTACTTTTTGTCTATTAAAGTCCTACTACTACTACTATATGTTGTGTAATATTTACAGACTTTTGTGTTGAGGGGAAATAATGTATATACATTTTCATTAATTTTATTTTGAGCGAATTTTCAAATTCTTAAAGTCTTACAGATCATATCTTTGACTTCATTTCAATTTTTTTTAAATAACTGGGTTCTTTCAGTTATGAGAGTAAAACCTTATATGCTGTGTAATATCACTTTCATTATATATTGATCGAAAATTAAAATTACGAAATAAACGCATCCGTTTATCTTAACTAGTTTTTACTGTATAAATATTAGATATTGCAGTTTATATTTTTATAATTGTTAGCATAGATTTTAAATGCTATATTTCAATCACTAATTTATATCTATTTGAAACTTATCTGTAGATCAGCGTGTTCGTTGCGGTTTGTAGGTCTCGGAAAGAAACAAAATACATCGCTCAGGACATGACTTTAAGTTTAACGCGCACCACTGCTGTTACAGGTTAATATTGGCAGATGATGTTAGGAAACATGAAACTGAAACAACTGTAATGAGAACTATTAACAGGTTGTTTCCTTAAGAACAATGATTATGGGTTAAGTCATGCTTCAATATCGCCCTCAAGGGAAGAGATCTTTGGGATGTCCTAGAAAGGATAGACCGAGAATGCTTCACTGAAACCATTACAGACTTTGGGCCTTCAACTTGTGTGGAAGAAGAAAATGATATATATATATATATATATATATATATACACATACTGGCTTTCATCTAGTAGTTGGAGGTAATGTTGGAATCGCTGTCTCACTGTCGCTATCAAACCCGTAGGTACATATTTGCGCGGATATAATCTCTCCATACATCCGTATCCTGAGCTAATATGTTCCAAATATTCCCTGTATAATCGACTTCCCTCAAATCATAGTTAATATTATTCTCGCACCCCATTCTTGGTCTACCAACTGGGCTTTTTCCCTCTGATTTTCTTACAAGAAGCTTCCATGCACTTCTTTCATTTCCCATTCGTGCCACATGTCCTGCCCTTCGCTGTCTACGGGACTTAACTGCTCTTATTATATCTGACTTATCAGAAAACCATATAGTTTACTATTATGAAGTCTCATCTATTCGCCTGTCTGTTCATCTTTCTTTGGTCCGAAAATTTTCCTAAGAACTTTTCCTCAAATACACGTAATGTCGTTTCCTCCCTTAAAGTAAGAGTCCATGTTTGGCGTTCATATAATATAGAAACAAATACTTCGGGGTGGGGGATGGATCACGCTTCTTGCAATACGTCACATTGTACCAAAAATATCAAGGGGAAAAAAAAAACAGTTGCAGCGTTTCAAATCAAAACTGTTCATGACCTCCTTGCTACCGACGTAACATCTTGCCATCACCTAGTTGTGTTTTGTGTTGTGATAGCGACAGTGTCATGAACTAGGACATTATGGTACTAAGTACTGCTTTGAAAACATCCAATTTAATCTGATGGCAAATTATATTGGAAAGTTTAGCGAAAACAGACTTTGCTCTTAAAGTCAGGACGTTGAATTATTTACATTTATAACGTTACTGTGACACTGAATGGGGGAACGCCGTAGCGTAGTGGTTAAGGCACTGAGCTACAAGCCGGAGGGTCGAGGGTTCAAGTCCCGTTGGGGTCAGGATTTTTAAACTGACCCAAACCCTCTGGCGGCACTATGGCTCTGGGGTCGACTCAGCCTCTAACGAAAATGAGTACCAGACGCTTGTTCTGGGGGTAAAGGCGGCCGTCACGCAGGGCTGACAACCCGGCTGACATAAAGTGCCGATTGTCTAGAAAAAGTGGGAACCTTTACCTCCTACTACCCCAAGGACCTCCGGGTCTGTTGTGGGATCACTTTACTTTACTTTTACTTTACTGTGACACTGAATACAGTATGTTGTGCAATAAAAGTTGTAAAGATTTATTTGACCAATAATCTCGGTTAATGTTAAAGATAAAATCTGTAATATTAAGAAGGGCATATTTTATTATCTTCTAAATATTATTATCGTATAACAATATTTACATTATTCTTATCTGGAGTAAAATTATAAGAAAATACGTTTATCAGTCATTTTTGTTTTGCGGATTATGCTATAGACATTTGAAGTGCTGCAAATTGACAATCTTTTTGCAGATGAGAATGAAGCATTTCATCAAGTTTTCTTCTTGCACTTCGATTGGGATGCTCTCTAAATCGGCGAAGAAAACAGATATTAACTATTTCTTGAGAGTCCTGCTAGTGTTTATCACAGTGTCTTGCACGTATCTTCTATAATGATCCAATAAACCCTAGAACATAATAGTACACAGTTGTAAGCGAATGAAAATAATAGAAAACATTAAAAAGTCATCTGCGCTATAATCCCAGAAATTACGTAACAAACTAACTGAAAGAAAATTAATGTGTTTCATAACCATTTGGTAAATATGTAGTAGGTACCTCTTTTGAACCAGTTCAATTCTGTGAACTACAACATAAAAATTATTTGTTATTCTAGTGACGATTCTTATGAACGATCAAGTTATAATAAACAGCATTTTCTCGAGATGAAGTCATCTTAAAAACTAACAGACTAAAATTCAGCCTGACGTATAATGTATGGTACATAAAAAAATGACAAATATCAAGCTAGTGTGAGTAATTTTTTTCCCGCGCCATAGCCGAGAGGGTAAGGTAGGATGCCTTGGAGCGAAGCTGCGGAAGTTACGCTGGTTTTTCTCATGGAATTTCGGCCAGTACGGGACCGTTGCAAACCCAGCATCGCGAGTCATTTGGGTAGCTACAAAAGTAGCAGCTCCAGGTTGATAAAACCAGCTGTAACAGCTGGAAGACCCAACACGCTGACCATATGTCGCCTCCACACTGACTGGATGATTGTCTACATATGTGATGAACACAGGTGGATGTGAGGTCAGCATTCGGCTGGTAAACCAAGGTCCTTCTAGGCCTGTCGCGCCATGGAATTGGAGTTAGAATGAGTCATTTTAGTTAACTTTTAAACTAAATACCGATCTGTTTAAATGTGAACCAAAACTGAGCATATTACGTGTAAATAGTAAGAGGAACGGAATTTCCAGTCATCTTCATATCGTTAACTAAATTTAGCTTGGTGTTCTGTGCGAGGTGATGTGACTAACTCTCTGGCACTATCGAATCCGTAGATCCATGGCCGCGCAAATATAAACTCTCCACATATCCACATCCATAACTATTTTTTACAGTCATTCAATGTAATTTTCCTCGCTCAAATCGTGGTTAATGTTATTTTCCCACCTCATTCTTCGCAATACCTACTGTACTCTGTATTTCTTATTTTCAATATGCAGTTTCCAATTCCCTCTTCTATTCCCATCCGTTCTACAAGTCATGCCCTTTGCAATTTATGAGATTTAACTGTTCTTAATACATCGGCTTCCGACGAAGGTCATGTAGCTCTCTGTTATTAAGTCATCTCCAATCACTTGTCTGTTTGTCTCTCTCTGTTATTAAGTCATCTCCAATCACTTGTCTGTTTGTCTCTCTCTGTTATTAAGTCATCTCCAATCACCTGTCTGTTTGTGTCTCTCTGTTATTAAGTCATCTCCAATCACTCCAATCACTTGTCTGTTTGTCTCTCTCTGTTATTAAGTCAT
>JASPKZ010007430.1:1942500-1972500 GCA_030220185.1 Diploptera punctata | reverse complement strand
TTATTCTGTAAAATATTAAAACTAAAAAATAAATAATAGTTTAAAAACTAAAACAACACGCTTTATTAGAAAACCAAACTAAAAAATAAATAAATAAATAATAGTTTTAAAAACTAAATCAACACGCTTTATTAGAAAGCCGAACTATAAAATGAAAAATAATTTTAATCCACAACACGCTTGGGATAAAATTAATGTGGTCAACAAAAAAAATAATCTCAAACACATTTAGAATAAAACTAGAGTTATCTACAAAAAAAATAATAATATTACCATCAAAAGCGTGGAGTGCTTTTTATGGTTTTTACATTTTCTTCTTAGAGACTTTACTTTTACCAATATCTGTTTATTATCAAATATATTAATTGATAGAGAGCACCCCACGCTTTTGATGGTAATTTTTTTTTTGTAGATAACTCTATTTTTATTCTAGATGTGTTGGAGATTATTTTGTTTTGTTGATCACATTAATTTTATCCCAAGCGTGTTGGAAATTAAAATTATTTTTCATTTTTTAGTTCGGTTTTCTAATAAAGCGTGTTGTTTTAGTTTTTTAAAACTATTATTTATTTTAAACTAAGTTTCACTTCTGTTTAACCCTAGTCCTAATAATCCGATTTTACTACTTAATGCGCTCCTTATTTTCCATATTTGATAGTTACGTGTCGAGATTGGGCGGAGCAAAAATAATGCAACCTCTAAGGCATTAAAACACATGCACACACAGGCTATATCTAGTATTATTCGTAGTATTTTTGGTGTTCAGTTTGTAGGATGGATGAAGATTTGGAAAAATATTTCAAACGTATTTTCATGAGTACAGAGTCAATAGCTCCGTCAGTTCGGAATTCACTACAATCAGTTAATTTCTTCAGAATACAATTGCCAAATACACAATAGTAATTGGGTACTGTATACACTGTTTGTCCACCGCTGTGGTCTCGAGGTAGCGTGCTGCCTTGTCACGCAGCGGGCGTGGGTTCGATCCCCGGTCGGAGCAGTTTTTCTGGGTGAAGTTTTTATCGGGGTTTTTCCTCACCTGTAAGACAAATGTCAGAAAACCCTTAAGGCCCAAACGGTCCCGAAATCACATGGCCATCATCATCCTTATCATTATCATCATCATCATCCTTCACCGGTGTGGAAAGCAACGGGAAGCTACCACACCTACAATTCCCTAGTAAAGCTGCAAGAATAGCATGAAAATGCATGATTGCAGTGAAGGACCTGCCTTCGGGCAGAATTACTATGGATGGATGGATACACTGTTTTTTACCAATGCGAGCAGGTTGTTTTTATGACATTTGTTGGTATTCTCTACTGGTATTGGTGGAATTATTACCCACGTCTTAAGCTGGAGTGCCTGGAAGGCGGAGTTACGTTACCCCGATGATATGATAGGCGATGAATAATAATGAAGGATCAGGATAGTCCTTAAACCTAAACTTAACATAAATCCAAACCATGGGAGGCCATAAGAATAATTGCCTTTCAAAAAATCTTGTGGTCTGGCCGGGAATCGAACCTGAGACGCCATGTGCTGTAATCAGAAGCATAGAAGGACGAGGAGAATCCTTAAACCTAAGCTTAACCTAAATCCAGACCATGGGAGGCCACAAGAATAATTTCCTTTAAAAAACAAATCCTGTGGTCTGACCGGCAATCGAACCTGAGACCTCATTGTTTTAGTCAAAAGCCTTTAAAAATCATACATCTGTGTGAATATGAAAATAGAGAGAGATAGAAGGAGAGAGATATTTGGATGTTAACGCATCTGTATGTTTTTATCTTAATTGATAAGCCCATTTTTTTAAATTCTCTATTTAACTGTCCAAATTACTGTAATTCAGCCATTTGCTAATCTAAGGCAAACAAAACACACTGTGTGTAGAAAACAATAGAGATGTCGGATTTTTTGTACCAGCAGTAACAACCAAACTTATATAAACTGGAACACGTTAATTAACTAGTACACATGTTGGAGCTAACCAAGTAAACACAGAGAAATCCTAAAGGACACAAAATTGCTTTATGTTAATATTTGAACCAGTTTCTGTCTGTCATGTGTTAGACCTGATTCGTGTTCACTGTTTGACAGACATATCCACTATCAATTGTCAATCAGTAGTCAAATCCATTTATCTCTTACACGAAAATTATTAACAAGAACTCAACAATTATTTTCATATTTGTATACAGACTTTTTTTTAAATAAGGTTAAATTAATTATCGATCGATTTCCCTCAGATTGCAGAGTTTGAGATATGTACTATTCGGGAAATCCCAGATTCAAATCCCGTGACTGTTCAACTTTACTACTGTAAATTAATCTGTATATTAATATTGTGCAGAATATGTCCACCGCGGGACTCGAGGTAGCATGCTGCCTTGTCGGGTTCGATCCCCGGTCGGGACAAGTTTTCTGGGTGATGGTTTTTTCGGGGTTTTTCTTCACCTGTAAGACAAATGTCAGGAAACTTTAAGGCCCAAACCGTCCCCGAACATAATCTGGCAATCATTATCATCATTAACATATTCATTAGGTTTAGGATTAAGGCCTCTCCTGGCGATCACTATCATTATCATTACCTATCATGTATCATCGGGGCAGCGTAACTCCGCCTTCCAGGCGCCCCAACCTCAGAAGTGTGGTACAATAACGCCATGCCAGGACAGAATACCAGAATGTCGAAAAAATGATAATGTGGTGGCATTGAATAAAAAAAAGGCAGAATAAAGGGTAAGCCCAAAGTTGTACAGAATGAGTTAATTGTTCCTTATCATTCATTGGTACATTTTAGTGACAACGGACAGAATTAGATGCAATATTTTAACACCTTATAAACTCTATATGAATAAAGATTTAAAACATTAAATATGTCGGATTTTTATAGCAGCAGTAACAGCCAAATTTACATAAACTGGAACACATTAATTAAATAGTAGGCCTACACATGTTGGAACTAACCGAGTAAACACAGATAAATCCTAAAGGACACAAAATTGCTTTATGTTAATATTTGAACCAGTTTCTGTTTGTCATGTGTTTATGACCTTACATAATCACTTGTTCATTTCTTTCCCCTCCTGAAAAATTAATAAAATTGACATATTCTGTTTTTCTTGCTCATCATCGATATAATGTATAAATGTATGCATGCATGTGTGTATGATTGTTTGTGTGTATGTATGTTTGTGTGTATGTATGTTTGTGTGTATGTATGTTTGAGAAGAGAGGGCCTTATGGCCTTAACTCTGCCAGAATAAATAAAGTATTATTATTATTATTATTATGTTTGTGTGTGTTCGTTTGTGTGTTGTAGGTAAAATAAGAATACAAGCAGTCTGGGAATGGCTCATGAACTCCATCTTGCATAGCAAATGTTTGTAATGTTCTGAAATCTAATCAATGGGAAATTCTTTTATCTTAAAAAAATAGACACGCATGTTAGATAATATTGAAATTTCATATCTCTCTACCCTGAGTTATCTAGTATTTCGATAGTTCCGTTCAAATTTTGGTTTCAATTCGTAGCTATTATTCACAAGTTGAAACAGAAATTGGTATTCCATGTTTGGAGAATGAATATTTTCACTAAATCATTTATTCATCACCAAACGGAGTTATCTGTCGAAAACATTATACTGACAATTGATAAACTGTGCTATTAGCGATATCCTTATCTGAGATTTTTTTTGCAGTTAGACAACTCCGCCTTTTCACAAATGTTAATGCTGTTTGTATCAAATACATTTTACCTGCATTCCATACATTGTATTCAAGGAATTTTTGTATTCCTTCAGCAATAGTTTGAGTTTTACCATTTTTCAAATGCAATGCAACCAATTTTATCTATTTTTTTAAATTTATAAGTATGATGCCACTAGCTGATATGCATTTTTTTACCATCAAAATACAAAGACCGTTGTACTGCATGTAAATCTTTAATCAGCTTCTCCTTCGTCTTAAAATAGCCATTCTGAAATTTTTGTAAATTGCAGCTTGGTTAGAGATTGGAATTCCAATATCATCCTATGATAATATTTTTTTATAGGAAATGTGCACTCAGTTGAGCATCAGGGAACACACCCAGACCCGAAGTGGACATTTTTTAAAATCCCCACCCCGCCGGGAATCGAACCCGGGTCGCCGGAGTGGAAGGTAGGGACTCTACCGACTACGCCACGGCGACGGACTATGATTACACACAACAACAAAGATTACTCGCAGGCTCGAAATGTATCAATACCCATGTTTTCGGACTCGCAGAAGACGAAAATGATATTAGTTTTTTCCAATCACCTAACCGGAGTCAGATATTTCAGCAGAAATGATCGTTTCCGTGAGAGTCGCAGGCGCTATTGTCTCTCAAACTGGTCACCCTTCTTTTTATTTTGCGCGGTTTTATTACTCTTAGGGATTGTTAAACCCTAAGGAATACACATGTATACAAAATTTCCTGATTGTCACTGTCAAATACGTGAAGTAACGGCTTGTAATACCTCGTTCTGTGCAGTTCGTCTTACATTACATCATTGTGATTGTGAAGTGTCGATATATGCATTATTGTGTATCTTTATAAAGAAATTGAATTAAAACAATCTACTGTAATATATTTTAATACCTAAGTTATAGTATTTTTATAATTTTGCAATATCTCGCCGCTGTAAGAATTCTCCTAATTTATTCTGTTACGTATGTGGAGAGTATTGTACAAAATCTAGTTATAAAGCGTACAATTTATATTTCGGGAACTATAGTAAATTTGGAGATACTGATAATATTGGGCCCCCAATTTTTGCTGTACAAAATGCCAAAGGATTTTAATAGGGTGGTTAAAAGGTTCACATTCGTGCATGCCATTTGCCATTCCAATGTTGTGAGAGGGAACCTACGGACCACATCACTGACTTATTTCTGTATGGTCAATATATCTGGTTTCACTTAAAAAAATAAGCATTCCCTTCAGTATCCAAATTTGCAGTCAGCCATGGGACCTGTTAAACATAGTGATTCTTCACCGAACTTGGCTGACGTCAGTGATAAACATGGCGAAAGGTTCCACGAAGATATTTTAGAAATGGGAAGGCGTTATAAAGGGAAATCAGTGACCAACATGCTTGCTGATTACTGCTGGCAACTTATCACAGTCCGAACATCTTATCGGCGTAAGTCATCCAGGAAGAAGTTTTGAAAGGTGAGATCTTTGCTACAATTTAAGCATGTGTTGTAACTACTTATTTATCCTTCTTAGAAAAAAAGTATTTTAAATTTTTGGATCTTATATGATTGGTTTTACATAGATCAATTGCTTCTAGCAATATTATTGCAAAAAATTGAAAGTAAGTGCAGATATACGAAATATAACGAAAAGCGTTCAACACGTCCTCGCAAAAACTGTTAGGTGATAGAGAAAAACGGAATTCAAATTCGAAATCAGCGCATGCCAATTAACTAAGATCACCTATTTTCATTTCTGCGAGCGACAAAAAGTTCAAATTTGTTGTTGTGTGTTATCTATTGAATGCAAATTTTAGCAGCTTGACTTGTTGGTGATAATTTTGTGAATGTTACCAAATTGGTTATCTTTACTTTGTTGTTTCTTTTTTAGAATGCAATGTCCTAACTGAGGTAAAGGAAAAGAGGTTGTAATCGGGGTTTGGTTTTAATTAGGTCCAAGGATATGGGTTCCTGGACAGTTGTGCTCCGGACTAGATGGGTTCAGGTTTCGGTAGAACAATGGACTTAAATCTCGGGAATCCGTGAGGAAAGGATGTTCACTTGGGGAAAAACAGTAGGCCCAGTGTAATGTCTTGAAATTGACGATGCACTTTTATTGTCACTTGAATTACATTCGTCGTATTAGACGACGAGTTTGACGAGAAGGCTGTTGGTGGGTCAGAATTAGTAATGGTTGTAACACTCAACCAAGCGATGTAACTTAACTGTACTCTAACTAACTGACTGCTGTACTGACAGCACTGACTGCTGAACAGCCTAACTGCTGAACTCTAACTGTCCACTAACAGAACTGAACTTTCGCTATGTAATGCGATGTGCCCTGCACCGGCACATTCGCTCGTTGCTACTCCTCGCAACGGACACACACTAATTTTCGCTTAGTAAAATATATTTATTAATTCTGGGCGGGCCGGCATTAGTCCCTTCCACCAAAAGTCTTAACGTCTCACAAACAGTTTATGTTATACTAATTTTGATTGGTAAATTTTTACCTTAAGGGCGTTATCGTGGGTGTTAAACTTAGAAGTTTGTGGCCTCGTTCCCTCCCTTTAAATTAGTTACCTCATCATATAAAATTTTCAGGGTTGCCAAATGGAGTGGTCCTTAAGGGCGCGGCTATCTACTGTCGGCATCTACCTTACGCCGCAAAGAAGTCACCCGCTGTTAACGACATGTACTGGTTGAAATTAGTTTGGGGATAACTCTTTCCACAGTTACCTAGGAAAATCCAATTGCTAGTTTGTGACTTCCCAGCCTTTTGTAAGAAGTTTTTGGGCTTAGCATTGTTATAGCAAGTTGATAATAGAGCAGTCTAGTAAATCCTCTTGACAAAAGAAACTGCAGACTTTTTCCCCATTGTATAAGGGCTTAAGGATCCATTGTATGATGTTTACTAATTTCGTTCCCTACAATAGCAAGGGTCCAGGTATATGACTGGCGCTAATTGCTTGGTACTACTGTTTTATTTATTGCTTATCAAATTATTTTGTGGTAGGTTATATCATTTTAATTTTGTTACTATTGGATTCCAATTTTCATTACAATTTGTTTGAATATACATATGCCCTAATTCTGATGATAATTACGGGTTCATAAATTATTCACTTTGATGAAGGTACTTATTTTACTGAAATAAGAGGCTGAGCGAATGACTTGTCACAGAGGATATTATCTGTACGGCCATGTTATAGATACAGGCATGGTAATTCAATTTTTTTTTACTTGGGGATGCGATTATTAAAAAAAATAGAAGTTTGGGTTGTTTCTATCTTTGTTAAGATTTATAGATAAATTTTCACTAATTTATGATACAGAGATATTTTCCCCCAAAAAGTCAAAACGTTATCTCCCTAGTGTGTGTGTGTATATATATATATATATATATATATATATATATATGTGTGTGTGTGTGTGTGTGTACGTATGTGTATGTACGAGTGTTTTTGTAAGGGCTACAACTTTGAAAATACAACTTGTCGGATCTCGATCAAGACATTAAACTTTATTTTAGGGATGTACACTTACCCAAAAATAATGGGTTAGGTATTGTTGATGAACACACAAAGTTTCCAGGCGCAGCGCTGTTCATACGGAACGTTTTTTCCCTCAACAATTTGCATGTGATTGCAAGATGTGAACACAACAGCAGCTATTTTCGCTATGTTCTTTCCGTAGCTCATAAGTAAGGGGCGGATTTCTATGTCCTAAAAAATAAGAAAAGTGCACCGCTGTGGTCTCGAGGTAGCGTGCTGTCTTGTCACGCAGCGGGCCCGGGTTCGATCCCCGGTCGGGACAGTTTCCTGGGTGAGGTTTTTATCGGGTTTTTTCCTCACCCGTAAGACAAATGTCATGAAACTTTAAGGCCCAAACGATCCCCGAACATCATATTATCATTCATATTCATCTTAGATTAAACTTAGGATTAAGGATTCTCCTGGAGCACCACTATCACCATCATCATCATCACCCATCGTATCATCGGGGCCCCAACCTCAGAAGTGGTTTACAATTTCGCCAATGCCAGGAGAAAACACCAGAAATGTCCAAAAGGACAACCTGTGCATTAAAAAAATAAGAAAATGTGCAGATATTTTGACCTAAAAATAGCTTAAATATAACCCAAAAGCTAAAAATATAACCTAATAATTTAATGAATCTATTAAACACTTTGTACCGTGCGATAGTCGAGCAGTTTAAGTCATAGTGCTTGATGTTGAGCTGCGGGACTTGCGCTGGTTCCCATGAGGAAGACATTTCCTCGTGCAATTTCAGTCAGTGTGCTCACCCAGCGTCGTGAGGATTTTAGGTAGTTACGATAAGTAGCGGCTCCAGGGTTGAGAAAATTAGCTATAACGGCTGTGGGACCCACAAGATGACCAGATGTCAACCCTACACTGGCGACATGACCGTCCATCTCTGTGATTAACATATGTGGATAGGAGGCCAGCAGCCGGATGGTAGACCAAAGGCCTTCTAGGCCTGTTGATTCAGGGAGTTTATTGTTAAAAGTTTTACAACAATAGTTCATCCATATACATTTTTCAGCTTATCACCACACAGTGAAACGAGGGTTGTAACGGTCCGGTCGTTCAATGAATATCCGAAAATATAAAGCGACCTTCCAACAAATGACCATGCAAGCGCGGCTTACATACATTATATTGGTTGTTTAAACTTTGGCGACAACTTATAACATTCCCCGAAATATTACAAAAACATGAATTTATTACAAAAATTAGAATAAATATGATCACAAATCTAAAAACATGAGAGACATGACTTTTAAGACACATTAAAAATCAATAATTTTTTATGGATCTACTTAAATGTTATTTAGTAAATATAAACTCAAAATAAAAGTGTAAATATGACATGCCATAGAAATCCGTCCGCACTCACAAGTCATAACTAGAGTCCGGATGTTAGGCACTTACAAAATTAAAAATAGGCAGCAAAAAGGCACTAAAATCATTAATATAGGCACTAAAAATTCAAAAGAGGCTCTTACAAAAAATGAACAACATAACTTTTTACAGCCTTACGTAAAGAATATAAACATATGCTATCAATAGCATACGGAGAAATCAGAAATAATTTTGGAACTTGTTTTGCCTTTTTACAAAGAACAGACTTATGTTTTGCAGTGTGTAAGTGTTGCGAAACATGATACTTTTTTCGCGCAATTCACTGTATTTTACATACTTTGCAAAACAATATTGAACCGTCACTTGAGAATATTTCCGCATCAAATTCTTTCACGAAATTGGCCAGTTTGTCTTTTACTGTTGACCCTTCTTAGGCACCGTAAAATAACTGTTCTAAAGGTATATAAATAAGCCACATACACTTGTCGCACCACTTTATCTTTGAAGCACCTGCCTGTGAATGAGGACTACAGACTAAATTCAGTGTTACCAACATCAAAAATAATATTGGCGGTCACTTAAACGTTTCAGCACCAGGTGTAAGACAGAGAAAGAAAGCTTGAACCATATACCCTCTTTATCACACAGCAACGTTTGTATTCAAAAGAAGCAAAACTGTACTATAGAACTTTCTTCAAGCCCAGACCCAAAGCATAATACAGTGGGACATAGTTTAGGGCTATTTCACTTAACGGGAGTGCATGAGCTGAAAAATACATTAGCTGGTACTTGTTATTTCGCCTATCGAGAGTGCATTGAGGGGAAAACCATCTACCTGCTAGGTTATTGGTTATTGCCACCCTTACCCTAAAATATTCTAACAAAATTTATAAAAGGAACACTTGAAAATTTCTGTGCAATGATATGTGTCATGAAGTTTGTCCATTTTAATTAATTTCATTGAAATACTAAGGTTATTTATAGAAAAAATGGCAAATAGACATTTATAGGCATTGTAAGCTGAAATAGGCATTTATAGGCAAAATAAACTTCATGGAAAACAGCTCCAGGGCCGTCGGTATGAACTTATATGAAGTCACTATTACAATATTTGTATAAATAACTGTAGGCATTTCCCCTAACATCCGGTCTCTAGTCATAACATAGAGAAACCGGTAACCGGGAGTTTCATGTTTGATCCTACATTAAATCTTTTTATAGTATTATTTTTATTTACGCGGTATTTTTAAATAGCCTAATAATAAAATAATAAGCTAATAATGGGATAATTTATGCATGAATCTGACAAAAGAAGAAACTACTTTGAAATGACTGGTCTTCTGCAAGCATCAAAATAAACAAAAATAAAAAATTGCCCCATAATAAAATACTGTACAAACAATAGAACTGTCCAATCCCTCAATTGTTTTTGAACTAATATCACTTAAATGTAATTACAGAATGTTGACATGCCAGGAAGATGTGATACACCATATATACAGAGTTTTAAGACTACCAGAAGTGTATTGTGGTGGCTCTGTTCCAAAGCATCATACAAAACTTAGCACCATGGATTTGAATCCATGATATGTGTATTAGTCTTTTTTTAATAAGCGTTTTAACACATGTTAACATAAACAATTTGTGATTTATCATTTAATAAAATTAATTAAAATGTTTTAATTTTTAATTTAATATATTTTACTTCACATTTTTTATGTTAAAAAGAGAATGTATAAACGGCAGCTAGAAAAAAATTATGCACTATCTTGAACTTTTGCTTGTAGAGGTTGGGCATATGCAATCTTGGGAATCTAGTCTTTTGTCCACCGCTGTGGTCTCGAGGTAGCGTGCTGCCTTGTCACGCAGCGGGCCCGGGTTCGATCCCGGTCGGGACAGTTTTTCTGGGTGAGGTTTTTATCGGGGTTTTTCCTCACCTGTAAGACAAATGTCAGGAAAACTTTAAGGCCCTAACGGTCCCCGAAATCATATGGTCATCACTATCATCATCATTCATATTCATCTTAGATTAAGCTTAGGATTAGGGACTCTCCGGTCACACCACTATCACCATCACCCATAATATCATCGGGGTAACGTAACCCTGCCTTCCTGGCGCCCCAACCTCAGAAGTGGGTTACAAGTACTCCATGCCAGGAGAGAACACCAGGAATATCGAAAGACAACTTGGGGCATTTGCAAAAAAAAAAGTATTAATAATAGGTATTATTGCAGCCAATGGCCATGTAGAAAGAACTGTTTTCATGCCTGTTATCGATGTTCAACGAATACCTAAGGCAAGGCAGCATTCCGGACAAGTGGAGAATAGCAACGCTGAAGGTGCTGTACAAAGCCAAAGGAGACACGAAGGACCCAAACTCATACAGGGGAATAGCCCTAGAGTGCACAACACTAAGAATAATGACCAGCATACTCACAGAGAGATTAGGAGCGGTGACAGTCCACGTCATAACGGAACAACAGTTCGGGTTCGTAAAAGGGAAATCGACGACACAAGCTGTCTACAAGAGAGCATTGAAATAGCTTTATAACAACCGAGAGGAAAACTACATGCCATCTTCATAGACTACAAGAAGGCTTTCGACCTCTTAAACAGGCAGCTGATAATAAGAAGAATAGAAGAAGCAGCAGGGAGAAACCAAATAACTAGATTAGTTGAGAACATCCTCTCCAGAAACCAAGTGCAGATAGACGACGGAGTTTCAAAAACAGAACAGATAGATCAGACAAACGGCGTACTCCAAGGTGACCCGTTGAGCCCCCTACTCTTCATAATAGCAACAGCAAAAATACCCACAGAGATAGAAACAGAAAACGTCCAAATCTTGGCATACGCTGATGACATGGTGATTACATCCCAAGACATCGAAAAAGCTCAAACAGCGTTCGACAAACTCGTAGCATGGGCCGAAAAGAACGACCTCGAAATAAATGAGAAGAAAACAATAAAAATGACCTTCAGGAAAGGAGGAAGACTCGCAGCGAATGACTGCATCGGCATAAAGGAAACCCACTGCAAAATGTAAACCAGTTCAAATATCTGGTGATCACACTGCAAAGCCGAGGTGACACCTTCGATAAGCACATCAAAGAACGCGCTTTAGCGGCCAGAATAGCAACGAACAGTATTAAAAACCTGAGTAAACTATCCCCGGAGACAGCAATGACCATCTTCCGCTTAAAAATAGCACCAATGGAATAGAAGTGATTTGGAAGAACCTAAATAAGGCAAACCTAGAGGAAATAGAGAAAGTCAAAGCACACTATTTAAAGATAGCGCTAAGCGTATCAAAATACACCCCTTCACGCCTAACACACATACTGACAAAGGAATCATTCTTCATAGAAGAACTCCACCTGGACCTTTTCGTGCCGGCAACAGATGCCTACAAAGAACTGCTGTGGGAACTCAACGAGAAGAGAGAACAGATATGGCCTGAGTTCTACGCAACGGATGCGATGATCTACAGGGAATGGACAGCAGCCAGATACGACCTCAGACACATCGTGACGAGAGTTGCGGTCCATGGTTTCCACCACAGGATATGCACAACAGTGAAGCACCAAAAAAATATGTTTGTGACAGATTATTTCTTTTTTGGTGGGAATGGTAAGAGTACATACAAGATAAAAATATTCTTCTTCTTCTACTTCATGAAATTAGGCCTTTTGACCTGTTTTCACATCAAGTAGGATTTAATTAATCTTCCCATCTAGTAAATGGGCGTCCAACACATCTATGTCTTATTGGTTTGTACTTTAATAACAGCTGGGGGATTCTATCTATAGGCATTCTTTCAACGTGTTCATACCAGTTTATTCTCATATTGTCAATTCTATTTGTTAAATTAAAAATATTTTAAGTCTTTTCTAATATCTTCATTTCTTTTTCTGTCCAAAATTGTCACACCTGCTACTGAACGTAAGAACTTCATTTCTGCAGTTTCTATTTTTTTCTGTCTGAACGTTTAAGAGTCCAATTTTCACTTGCATATGTTAAGACAGGCACTGCCATAATTTTATAAAATTTTAATTGTGTACTCCTCAAAGTTTTATTTTTCAGTGTCCGTTTTATAGCACATGCAGTTTTATAGTTTTTTTTATAGATAAAAAATATTTGTATAAATCCGGGTCCTAATGTTAGGTGTCCTGCATTTAAATTTACACAGTGTATAACGGTAGAGTAAAAGAGGAGTAAGAGGGAAATTGCACTGCAAAGGAAGGATTGAAATTTCGTGTGCAGGTTGTAGGTCCAGATATGTGGCGCATTCTCGTGGGTGTAGCGAACTCCCAATTCAACTTTACGGCGTGTCGCTCCCATCACCTTGTCATTCATTTCAAATCTAGCTTACTTATTTACTTTTTCAATCTTAATTCTTTTTTACGATAAAATCCAGACAAGGCAACTTAATACATTTGTGTTTTACAATTCCTTTTAATTAAAGTGAATGGATTATTTCATAGCAGATAAAGCGGGTCTGTTGAATTAGCTTTTACGAATAGTTTTGCTTCTCGTCCCCTCGGCATTGTCTAATGAAATCTCGTAAAATGTCACATTTATTTCCTTGAACTCAGAAATTCTATATAATGTTGATTGTCAGATACGTTATTGAAAAATAGCTCAATTTTACCTTCATATCTGTGAAAAACCCATGTTTATAAGTGCTATAGTTCCCGATATTTATATTTATTTTTTAATTAAAACGACTTATCAAAAGGCGTTTAGGCAAAGAGTTTTCGGACACTTGAAATCCAGAATGGGTTGAAGCAAGGAGATGCACTATCTCCTCTACTATTTAATTTTGTACTACAGCATGCCATTAAATCTTTAGAGAATGAGGAAGGCTTACAACTGAATGGTATTAATAAACTGTTAGTTTATGCTGATCATGTAGTATTATTGGCTGATAGTGAGGAGATACTAAAGGACAATACGCACGCACTATTGAGTAACACTAAGAACTTAGGACTGGAAGTAAATATCAATAAAACTAAATATATGGTCACACGTAGAAATTCATTAAATAATGGAAATGGACAGCTAATGACAAATGAGAGAAATTTTGAGGAAGTGGCTGAATTCAAATACCTAGGAACAATAATCACAAATAGGAATGAGATGCACAAAGAAATTAAACATAGGCTCAATTCTGGAAATGCGTGCTATTATGCATTGCAGAGACTCTTGATGTCCCAACTCCTTTCAAAAAACGTTAAACTGAAAATATATAAAACTATTATTCTACCAGTTATACTATATGGGTGCAAAACATGGACTCTTACTTTAAGGGAGGAAAGGAGATTACAAGTATTTGAGAATAAAGTACCTAGGAAAATTTTTGGACCAAAGAGAGATGAACAGACAGGTGAATGGATAAGACTACATAACAATGAACTACGTGGTCTTTATAGGAAGCCAGATATAATAAGAACAGTTAAGTCTCGTAGACTGCGATGGGCAGGACATGTTGCACGTATGGGGAATGAAAGACTTGCATGGAAGCTTCTTGTAGGGAAGCCAGAGGGAAAACGCCCAGTTGGTAGACCAAGAATGAGATGGGAGAATAACATTAACTATGATTTGAGGGAAGTAGATTGTACAGGGAATGATTGGAAAGCATTAGCTCAGGATAGGGATGTATGGAGAGCTTATGTCCGCGCTGCCATGAACCTACGGGTTCGATAGTGCCAGTGAGTAAGTAAGTAAGTATCAAAAGGCGTTTAGCATTTTATACAGGAGTGATGAGAATTAGAAGCAAACATATCAGTTTGTTATAAAATAAAAATGTATTCTAAAATACATTAGTCTGCACATTAGTAAGGTTAAGTGTAAATGTTAACTGTGGAGTTACAAAGCGAGAGAAGTCTGACAATAGTGTAAACAATTGTAGGCTTTCACGGCCGGCGTCTTGATCCATATTTGGTTCGTCTTCCGGGCTTATAGGCCGTGGTCTGGTTGTCTTCTTACTCGACGTTTCGTCTACTGCTGCGGTAGACCTCATCAGGAGATACTGCGTGCTCTCTGTGAACTCCTCAACAGTCGGCTGCAGACTGGCTGGTGGTTGGAAACTGTCTCTCTTTTTATAGCTAAACCCTGGGTGGTGGGGGGGTTTTCTGCGTTTGCTGTTGTGCCGATTGCAGAAGTCATAGGCTTCGTTGTCGTGTTATGCAGTGTTGGGATCCAAATTTTGTTTATCTTCATGGTTTCTTCTTTTTTGTTGAAGGAATTTTTATGTTTATATATTTCAATGGCTTCTCTGTATAGTCTGGTGTAGTAATGTGATGTTTGTGATAATACCTGAGTATCTTCGAATCTTATAATATGTTGTTGGTTGTTCATCAAGTGTTCCGCTACGGCCGATTTTTCATTTTGTTTTAGTCTGCAGTGTCTCATGTGTTCTTGTAATCTTGTGTTGATCATTCTTTTTGTTGTGCCGATGTACACCTCTCCACAACTGCACGGGATACGATATATACCGGCATGACTTAAAGGATCTCTAGTGTCTTTGGCTGGGCGAAGTATATTGCTGATTTTTTGTGTTGGTTTGTAGGTTCCTTCAACAAAAAAGAAGAAACCATGAAGATAAACAAAATTTGGATCCCAACACTGCATAACACGACAACGAAGCCTATGACTTCTGCAATCGGCACAACAGCAAACGCAGAAAACCCCCCCCCACACCCAGGGTTTAGCTATAAAAAGAGAGACAGTTTCCAACCACCAGCCAGTCTGCAGCCGACTGTTGAGGAGTTCACAGAGAGCACGCAGTATCTCCTGATGAGGTCTACCGCAGCAGTAGACGAAACGTCGAGTAAGAAGACAACCAGACCACGGCCTATAAGCCCGGAAGACGAACCAAATATGGATTAATAGTGTAAACGTTTACGATTAGCATTAACGCATCTGTTAGTATAATGCAGCTACAAGCATTCAAATATAGGATACTAACTAACTCACTGGCTCCATCGAACCCATAGGTTCTGGCAGCGCGGAAATAACCTCTCCATACATCCCTATCCTGAGCTAACGTTTTCCAATCACCCCCTGTAAAATTTAATTCCCTCAAATCATGGTTAATGTCATTCTCCCACCTCATTCTTGGTATACCAACTGGGCTTTTTCCCTCTGGTTTTCCTACAAGTAGCTTCTATGACCCTCTTTTTTCCCCACCCGTGCCACATGTCCTGCTCATAGCAGCATACGAGACTTAACTATTTATTATTATTGTTATTATCATTATCATTATCATTATCATTATTATCATCATCGTCATCGTCGTCGTCGTCGTTATTTATTATTGTTGTTGTAGTTGTTGTTATTATTATTATTTTATTATTTTATTATTATTTTATTATTATTATTATTATTAGAATTATTATTATTAGTATTATGAGTATTATTAGTATTAGTATTATTATTATTGTTATTATTATTATTACTTACTTACTTACTTACTTACTTACTTACTCACTCACTGGCACTATCGAACCCGTAGGGGCATGGCCACACGGACATAAGCTCTCCATACATCCCTGATCCGCAGCCAATGCTTTCCAAGCATGGCCCGGGAGAAGCGACGTCCAGCAAAGGAGAGGAGGAGGAGGAGGAGGAGGAGGAGGAGGAGGAGGAGGAGGAGGGGGAGGAGGAGGAGGACGGATTATGAGGGAGGAGGGGGGAGGGAGGAGGAGGAGGGGGTGGAGGAGGAGGACGAGGGGGGAGGAGGGAGGGGACGAGGGGAGGAGGGGGGAGGAGGGGAGGAGGAGGGGGGAGGATGGGAGGGAGGAGGAGTGGAGGGAGGGGAGGAGGAGGAGGAGAGGAGGAGTTTATTATTATGATATTATTATTTTATTATTATTATCTATATTATTTATTATTATTATATTATTATTATTATTATATTATTATTATTATTATTATTATTATTATTATTGTTATTGGTTTCCTACAAATATGATGTAGCTCACTGTTATGAAGTCTTCTCCATTGGTTTGTCTGTTCATCTCTCTCTGGTTAAAAAATGTTCCTAAGAATTTTATTCTCAAATACTCGTAATCTTGTCTCTTTCTTATTTGTCCATGTTTTCCATCCGTATAACATAACTGGGAGTATAATAGCTGTATATATTTCCAGTTTAACGTTTTTTGAGAAAAGTTGGGACGTCAAGAGTATTGCAGAAATGGAGGAAGCTTCCCTGTAATGCACAATAGCTTGCATTTCCAGAATTGAGTCTATGATCTATGTTTAATTTCTTTGCGCATCTCATTCCTATTTGTAATTATTGTTACCTAGAATTTGAATTCAGTCACGTCTTCAAAATTTCTCTAATTTGTCATTAACTGTACATTTCCATTACCGGTTATAATGTGAACATGTATTTAGTTTTATTGATTTTTTCCAGTCCCAATTTCTTAGTATTTTTCAATGCATTGTGTGTGTTTGCGATTCGAGTATAGGATACTCACATTAATATTGAATCCTACAAGGGATCATTGTAGAAATGGAGGAAGTTTCACAATTAAGAACTCCATAACTTATATGGTTGTCCTATTATGGTTATGTTAAATATAGGAGATTAAGGTGGACATGACATATAGCTCGATTGTGTGACAGTAGAAATGTTTTCAATATTTTTATTGGTATAGCATTAGAGAACCTAAGCATAGATGGGCGCTCTTTAACAAATCCCTTCATTAGCGTCGCAATTCAAATATGAGAGTGAAAGTGTCCTGCAAATATTGTTCTGATATTTTTTATTTAAGGTTTAAAGTTCTTTAATACGTTGTAAGTCTACAAGAGTGAACCCAAGGCTTTACTCTTCTTCCGAAATCCATCAACTCCGTCGGGTTTGAATCTGCAAACTATGCAATCAGAAGCGAACATGGTAATAACTCGACAATTAGAACCGACGCGACGGATGGGGGACAGATGCATTCAGAAACGTAGGTATAATAAAAGTACAAGTAAAATAAATTGGTATATCCGTTGACGAAAAATCAAAGGGGAAAACTCCCAGTAGGCGGATCAAGTATGAGGTGAGAGAATGACATTAAACATAATGTGAGGGAAGTAGTTTATACAGGAGATGATTCGAAAATATTAACTCAGGATAGGGATGCATGGAGGGCTTACATCCGCACGACCAAGAACCCACGGGTTCGATATTGCCAGTGAGTTAGTTAGTTGATTTTTTTTGGTATTGTAGATCATTTGATCAGAAGAAAGTATGAACAATAGCGAAAAATTAATTAGAAGTGACAATAGAAATAACCTAAAAACGTGATATAAACTTTATGGATTCTTTATAGATAGCTATGGGTTATCATTAAAACAGAATAGCTAACTTAGAGGGATGTTGATTCATATCTGCCAGCTATATTGGTTCAGTCGCTATCGGTGTCGTCCTGAATTCAGTCAAGGTAGATTCCGATGTCGCGATGACGCGTTGTTGAGATGAGGTCATTTTCGAAACGTGACCTAACTATAGTTAACTTAACGATCTGATTTTCGAAATGTAACTTAACTAATGGTAAATACAATGAAAATTAAATATATTATTGTTACAAGAAAAGTAATGGGACAACAATACTCAGATTGGAGATCAGAACTTCAAAGGAGTGAAGAAATTTAAATACTTGGGCTCAATTATCATTGCAGACAATAAAACCCTTGATGAAATATCAGAAATATTTAAGAAAGGGCGTTGTCTGGGGATTCAGAATTGGATAAGGTTAGCAGAATCGAGGTTTGATTTCGGAAACAACTAGTCGACAAGGCCCTTTTTGTCAATGGACCGAAGCGCCGGATATTATGATGATGATGATTTAAGAAAGGATATAGAAGTTACTGGGTACTCATACCTTTAATGAAATATAGATACCTATCGATGAATGAGAAGAAGAAAATATGTAGAACAATAATAAGATCAATTGTGACGTATGCATCGGAAACTTGGATCTTATTAAATAACGAAGAAAGAAGAATAGCTATTTAGGAGAGAGAGATTCTGAGAAGGAATATGGTCCGATTAGGAAAAATGGAGAGTTAGAACCTATAATGTGGTACCGTACTTAAACTATCACAGATAATTGGTGAAATTAAAAGTTCAAGAATAAATTGGTTGGGACATGTAGAAAGAAGTAATGAGAGATCACGACTAAGAAAAATAAACCCCATATAAAGGGCATCCGAGGAAGAAGTAGGAGGAGGATATTGAGAACAATATGAAGGAAATTGGAAACGACGGACACAGGATAGAAAAAGTGGACTATAATTGAACGTCAGGCTCTGGTACTTTAAGGATGTAACACCACAGGAAAAAGAAGAAAAATAACTTGACTAATGGTATGAATATTGATTGATGAATATTTTGTTCCATAAAATCAATTGACTTAACGATGTAGGATGTAGTACCGAATTATGTCACTATATGTCGCAATATAAGGAAGAAAACAAACACACATTGGCAACATAAGATGTTAATGGAAGGTATAATTTATAACTTGCGGCCCGATGTAACAGTCATTTGCTCTACAGTAACCTACTGTATTTTTTAAGTTTAGCGTACATATAACCCTTATCATTCCCAGTGTAGTCTCCGAACTAATATTTAAATCTGTGATATAGGTTACTATGTCCACCAATATTTGAAATGTCTTTGTTGCTGAGCAGCAAGTTTCTGGTATCGAGTTATACCATAAGATGGTGCATACATCTATTTCAGATGTTCTCCAATATATTATGTAAATAAATTGTATGACAAAAATTATTTATTTATTTATTGTTCTCTGCATTGTTTGGGAATTTTAATAAAATGATCCTACATAAATTCGAAAGAGAATACAACGCACAATTTTTTTTCAGTAACTGAAAAAAAAATCCAAAAAAATACGGAAAATACCTGAAAATTGAACGAGATGTTCAGATAGAATAACCTAAAAAAGTCATTCAACAATACATAAAGTTAGAAGACAGCTATGAATTATGGACATACGGGAATACCGTACTTTAAAAGCTAAAATAACAATTCCATCAGTTTTAAACTCAATAAGCTAATCAAAAGCTACCACACCTACACAATTCCTTAGTAAAGCTGCAAGCATACCATGAAAATGCTATGATTGCAGTGAAGGACCTGCCCTCGGGCAGAATTACTATGGATGGATGGAAGCTAATCAAAATAACTCATCCCGATCTTACATTTGTCCATTTTGTGTAGCATATTTTATTGTTAATTATTATGAATCTAAACATCATGTGATAAGTATATGGCGGAAACATGAATAAACATGTTGACATGGGATGTGCCAGTAACCGATGTGAACCAAGAAGTAAGCTAACTCTTTTCCGTTTCAAGATTCATAGTATAATATTCACTAGAATAACTCATTGTAGGCCTATTAAAAGAGAAAATATCCATAAAACAATTCATCTACTTGAATTTACGTATAATGAAAGGGTTAAGTGATGCGTGCACTGACCTGAAGCAACGGATGTAGAACTCGGTGTGGAGCTGCCTTGAACATAGAAAGCCACTTCTGGCTTGGAATGTATCCTAGATGTTTCAGGTTGGTACAGAGAGCCATTGTCCTCTAGTCCCTGCAAATATTAATAGCACGGTGCCCTAATTTTTGCAACGTGCCGAGAACACAAGGCAGTCTGCAAGCAAGTCGACTGCAGGAAAATTCTTATGTACACAAAGTTGGATTTTTCATTATATTGCATATTTTATTATGTCTAGGTGATTTAAAAAATATATAGTTTACAATTATTTAAAACTTCATAAAAATAAATATGGTACAGAACTTTATTGCAAATGTTAGTCTGTTGCCATGGAATTCACCTGTAGAGTGTGTTTAAATTACTTTACAACGTTACTTACTCTGTGTTGCTGAAACTGACGTCGACTATTCCTGGCGTATCCTAAATGGTCACAAGTACACTGACATCTGGGGATGTGGTCGTTAATTTCAAAATTGGTGATTTCTTGTTCCTCATCTTCACTTTCTGAGTTTTCGCAAGTAGATCGCGTTCTCCACTCAGGACCAGCGCTGTACGTTCTTACAATTGGATCATGAAGAGGCGCGCGATCTGCGCTGTACGTTCTTCTTGCTTTCTGCTTACCAGATTTCTTTTGTTGAACCGACCAAGTATTACTCCATCTGAAAAAAAAAAAAAAAGAAATGAAAAGAAGAAGCATGCAATGGCGTAAACTAAGTGAATTCCTCAACAAATCGAATTAATGGTCAGATTTTGCTTGTTTACGGAATGTTAATTAAATCTTATGAATATGTAGCCAGTTTAATTGTGTGGGAACTGAAATTGGGGTCGTTAGAAAAATTGTCTAGTTTTTTACTTGCATGTAATCCTCCGCTCCTAATAGTCCGATTTTGTTGGATTAAGGATTATGACTTATCTTATAATAATTAAATCGTATACACCAATTTTCGTTACGAGAAAGCTAGAACGTTAAATATCAGGTTGAGAAAACCAGCTATAACGGCTGGGGAACCCGACATGCTGATCACATGTCACCTCTACACTAGCAGGATGATCGTATACCTCTGTGATTAACACATGTAGATATGAGGCTAGCAGCCGACTCGTAGGCCAAGACCCTTCAAGGCCTACTGCGTCATGGAGTTTAGTTAGTTTTTTAGAGCGTTAAATATGTCGCCACTAAAATGCCACGTTTCAGGTCAACATGCACTCCTAATGTCCAGATTTTACTGATTAATGAACTCGGTTTTAATTTTCTTATTAAAATGTTACAAGACGAGTTTCGTTATGAAAAAATGGCGGCCAATACAGCGATTTTTAAATTTCGGATTTCAGGCAAACCTCCGGATCCTAACGGCTTGATTTCGCTGATTTGTAAACTAAATAATCTGATTGATTTAGTTTTTGCACATTTTGTAGTTCATCAAATTTAATGTAAAACTGAATAACTAGGACAAGGGATTTGGAGTACTATAAAGTACGGTGAAATACATATGCTCGCGTAACTCAGTCACTGCCAGGCGAACTAGTCACGGACATGAAGAAGTACATGCACTCATAGTAAATGACATGCATTTTGCTGCAACTTATTTCAGAATATCGTACATAGTTTGCAGTATGGTCTGGTATTTTCAATAAGAAACACGTCACCAAATTCTGAATGCATGCTTTTAATTGTGTAACTTATGTAAGTGGTTTAATTTGCGGCATATCTCAGCAAAACAAATAGCTATATGAATTGCTGAGTGACAGATTTACGACATAGCTGCACTGTTTACTTGTAAGTGTATTTTCTGAAGGAGTACTGTACTCCCAGAGAAAGAAAGTCCCAAGAAGGAATGCGGCTGAGCCGAAAGTCAGCGAGTGTAGGTTGTATTTGCACACTTAAAAAAAACATAGTTTGGCAATGCTCTGTAACATAGTTAAAAACGAATATAACATTTAAAACTAGTATGACGTCATATGAGTGTAATAGTATAACACAATAAATATTCCTCGATAGCAAGAATCTGTACAAATCAATAGAATGTGTCAAGTATATCACATCGGAAGACAATCGTCATGTCGTCACTAGCCAATGATATTCGAAGAATCCACCTGTAAACTCAACACCTCCGTTCCGCACTAGACGTCATCCCCACGGGGAGATTTTCTTCAGTGGAAGTACAGTAAGGTTTACATCGTTCTGTGAAATACCATGTACCACTATCATAATATTCGCAAAAGAACGTATAGGGAAACTTTCGTCAACGGGACATTATATACGAAATCGGCAAAAAAATTGTGAAAATTGAACTCACATCTTTAAAAGTTTACAATTTTTTTTACAGTGAAACTTTATGATATACTGAATATCTGAACCGAATTTCAAGTCTTCGCTTGGTATAATTAAAGAGTAATAGAGCTGTCAAATTATCGTATTGTTTTAAATAGTCTCTTTTATAAAATACATTTCTCGAAGTATGGCTATTCCCTCAACTTGAAAAGATAGTCATATTATAGATGATTTCATGCTCTATTGCTTGAAAATTAGTATGTTAATATTTACGTTTTTCTGAAGGGCGTAAATGCAATTAATACGCAATTGACCTTCCTCACCAAAAATTTTATAAAATCAAAAAATGCCACATTATTACCTGAACACCAGTTAATTTTTTGTAATTAGTATTAAAGTGGATTCTTGAAAGGAAACTACCAAAAATAATTATTTTTCCTAAAATCTCCTATGTGTAGACTGCCCGCAATACCTTTCGCGTGAGTGGAGATCGCTCGCTCGTACAAACAATGACGGAGCCTCTGCGCACTTACAAATATTTTTTATTGTTATTATCATCATTACATTATTTTTATTATCATTATTACAATTATTACATCATCATCATCATCGTGGACAAGTGGTTACTCTGTACGCCTCCGATTCCGAGGTTCGCGGGTTCAAACTCGATAGGAATCAATGACATTTTAAAGGCGTAACAATTCTGAATGTAGCTTTCTCCAGAAGGAAGGAAATCCGTGAGTCCCGTGTCGTAAATTTATGGTACGTAGGAGAACCTCGCGCTTGAAATAAATTGCTACATAATAAACGCCATTAAATATAACAATCTTTATTGATATATTCAGTAGGCGGTTAATTTTGTGATGATTTGGCTAATGTATAGTTTAATTTAAATTACTAAACACCTACGAATTCAAACTGGTAGGCCTATTAAAAATATTTTCTACAGAGTAGTTTTGTAATGTGTTGTAATATTTTGTACTTGTACCCTACGCCAATGTCTGATGTTGAATATTGTGAGTAATGTTAAACTATCGATAATAATTTATAACAATTTTCATGCTGTTACAAGTAATATTTAAGAGGTATAAATATATTTCATTGGCTTGGTATCACTTACTGATCTTGTATCCCCTACTCATGACATATCTAAGATGATATTAAAATGCACGATAATATTAGCTTTTATTATAAGCTAAATTATTGTTATAGTGTTTAATTTAATGTCTAAACTTCCCATTATTCTCCTTTTATAACACAAAATGTATACCTCAACGATTATTCTCTCATTCCAGAAACATTTAAGAAATTGTAAAATTATATATTAACACATAATATTGTTAATAACTATTGCATACTAATATATGCATAATTAAAATTATATTTAACTTCTAACTCACCAATTCAGTCTTTGTAGATCTGCAAACTTGTGAGTTAAAAACAATAAGATATTATTTTAAATTTGACTGTGGCACTTAAAATGACGAGATGCACTAAACATACTGATGTAAATCAACTGTCTGAACTTGAGAATTGTTGATGTAAAACAGATGTTTAAGGAAGACTCGCAGATGCTGCATTATTATTGTTTGGTAGGAAGTGGTAAGAGTATTAAAACATTGGGTTTTATTTGGAAGTGATATCTTATAACAATACTATTTCGTCAAATTTTTCAGGGTACAATAAAATACACTGAAAAAAAAGTTATTTTAAGACTGAAATTAGTAATTATAAGATAATAAAAATTTATACCAGTTTATTCAATTAATGATGAGAGTTTTTATTATATAATATTACATTTAAACTGTAAGAAGATTACGAGTATTTGAGAATAAAGTTTTTAGGAAAATTTTTGGATCAAAAAGAGATGAACAGTAGGTGAATGGAGAAAATTACATAATAGTGAGCTACATGATTTGTATAGGAAGCCAGATATAATAAAAACAATTAAGTCTTGTAGGCTGCGATGGGCAGGAAATGTGGCACGTATGGAAGATGAAAGAGGTGCTTGGAAATTTCTGGTAGAAAAACCGGAGGGAAAACGCCCAGTTGGAAGACTAAGAATGAGGTGGGAGAATAACATTATACATGATTTGAGGGAAGTAGATTATACAGGGGATAATTGGAAAACTTTAGCTCGGGATGGGATGTATGGCGAGCTTATGTCCGCGCTGCCATGAACCTACAGGTTCCACAAAGCAGTGAGTGAGTGAGTTAGTTATAAATAATTTGTTTAATAATTCACAGTAAACGTAAGTAACAGAGCTCTTTACTTCTCACTTCAGCAATAAAATTTGATAAATAAATATCTACTGCGTAAGAATTAAAATATCGCCACTTTTATAAATCTACGGTACTGTTCCATTAAGCAGAACATATAATAATCTACCGTATTCGATTTAATGGCAGTTGAAAAAGTCACTGATGAAGCTCTTTCAATAAAGTACGCGCGCGACCTTGGTCGTGAAATGAATCTGCTGCGCCATGGACCCGCGATTTTTTTACGAAAATAGAACAAAAAACATTTATATTGTCTGAACTATTCAACTCTCCAAAAGGGTAATTGCTGGAAATTAACCCTTATTACGTGAATAGTATCCTGTATTTTTTCCGTTTTCATTTTTTGATATGTACTACAGTAAACTGCCATAAAACAGAAAATTGACACCGAAAATAAAAATATCCTAATTATAAAAATATCACCCTTAAACTACATGATATCACCTATATAAATATGTTTGAAACAAATTTTTGCTGTTTACTGTTTCAGAAATATTAGTTAGTAAACGTTTTAGTTTACCATATTTACGATAATTTTAGATCATCATAACTACGAACCTATAAATCATAAAAATTAAATTTCTGTATTAATACGTTTATAAATGTATTCACTATATTTAGGGATACACAAAATTAAAAAAATAAATTGCAAGATATTTTGCTGTCCGATTTGATATGGATTGTCCCCAACATGGAATTAATAATATACCAGTAGGGGACTGTGGGGTCTTCTGAACACGGAGTAAGGATATATATTCTATTATCGGGAGTTTAGACGAATTTATAAAACATTTTTAATCCTTGCAATGCAGGCCTACATAATTTTATTTCATATTATGTCGAATTTTATCATTTTTAACAAGTATATGTTAACCTATGCTAATTTAACAAATGACACAAAGTAGCTAAACAACGCCTCTGAATATGATCATAATTAACTTGTTCGTAGAGCAGGTTATTATAACTATTTCAAGATAAAATACGAATAAGGATAAAAGAAGTAGCCTACTTTATATCCAAAATACATCCCAACGGAAATATGTAGCAGCCATTTATCACTTATAATAATAAAACACATTATATATACAGGGTGTAACAGGACCTCACCGACAAAATGATAGGGATGATAGGTCATGCAGAGAGGATTTTTTTTGTGAAAGAACATATAGTCGCAAACACGTCGTTTATGAGTTATGGGCAGATAAAGATGTACACCCGTAAGGGTAGGAATTGAATACAAACAATTGTACACGTATCGTTTTATTGAAAAAAACATGTTTTTATAATAAGTTCAAACAATGAGTGTTTTGACGACCTCAAAAAGAATCCTGCCATGATCGGCTGTACTAGCTGATGGTTGCTGCGACGATATCAAACATGCAGTGAGGTACAGGTTGACAGGTTTCTCCCATTATCCTCTGCCAAAAATGTAATTCCACCACTTCTCCACACGTTCCATTTAATTTGATCTGCTCCAATGATGGTTCTATAGGCCTAGTTAGCCGGAATTCTTGTATATCACATACTTTCCTAAAGGGAGTCAGCTGTGATGAAGGGAGGGGTAAAAGGTAACTCGTAATAAAAACGTATATATCTCATTCTAATTACCTGCCAATAATTGTTTATTGTGTAGTAAAAGGATCCACGTAGCTTAAAAATCATATTGATTAGATATTTTAAACCATTCAGCCTGAATTATTTTATATGTAATTGAAGTTTGGAAATCGCATACCTGTACTGAGGACATCTTGTGTAATAAATAAGAAATGAAATTTTAACTATGCCATCTCGGTGGTCGCGTTGCTAGCGCGTGCAGTTGCCCCGACTGGGATCTCAGGTTCGAATCCTGATTCCGGTGGGTAATGGTAGTGTGCTACATCGGATTTTTTTCTGTTTTTCTCGGGGTTCTCCAGTTTTCTGAATTTCATTCCACTAACACTCTCCACTCATCTTCCTTCCCATCATGTCATTTCATCTTCATTCATTCACTTCATATCACCTTTCAGATCAGCTCATGTTAAGCAAAACATAGCCTGGTTAATCAAACCACAAGTGTTTAAAATATATGATTGTGGTGACCTAATGGAGTCAACACTCATGTACTTTCTTATGATTCCGAGCCTATGTGTCAACTTAGGGCAGAATAGGGCAAAAGGGAGGATTGTAAGCCTATCCACGAGACCTTGGACCCAGCCCAAAGAAATGGCGGTATGAGTAATATACGTGAATGCTTGATGTGTGTCGAACCAGGAACACCACAACAGATTACATATCGCCGTAGAGTATATTTCATCTCATTCATTCCATAAGCGTAAAGATGGGTAATAGAATGAACTTAAAATCAGGTTGCCGTGAGGATCTTAAAACCCGATCCCATCTCTACTAATTTAATCTAAAATTTTAACTTCAATTATTCATTATGTATAAAAATCTGAACTAGCAGTTTCATTATTGTATTTGTAATATTTTGAATACAGGGTATGATTGAATTTTAACTTAGATTTTTTATTATAAACCATTAATGAAACTATTTTTTTCATTAAACTATTGATAAAATATTGTTTTGAAAGACTGCTTTACTGAATTTACTACATGTGCTTCATCATAAAGAGAGTACAAGTATCCTGAAAATTTTGTAACCTAACTCGAATAGCGATTGACTGAAATGTACCAATTATTTCATGAATTATTTTTAAATTAGTTCCGACCAAACGGATTCAGATATAAATAAATAAATATTTTTAAAGCGAAACATACTCTTAATACAATACATTCAAAATTATCAGGTTACTAGAATCAGATAATATTTTTTTGATGACGGAGTTACTTAATACATTTCTTCACAGCCAATTCCCTTAAAATTGAAGAAATCCGTTTTTAAAACTTGAAGTTGTTACATTGATTGATTGAAGTATATGCTATCTAGTTATACATGACATGGTTCGATCCCTGTGCGATACAGTCTCCAGTATTGTGTACATTCATGTGCATGGAAGTAACTCAATTGGACTTACTTCATCCTACCTCAGTATACAGTAAGATATGGCAGTAACCCTTGTACTCAGAATTAAGACAGTAACTGAGATTTGTGAGGAAAGATTGAAGAATTATTTTTCAGTTAATGATATAATGCGAGTATGAAACATCTCTGATAATAGTCAGTGCCTTCCAAACAATTTTTGCAATGAGAAATGATTCAAATTATTATTTTATTTCAAACTAGCCTCCGTCTAATTTTAATACTTTACTATTTTACGCCAAAAATATTACATTACCATGTACACCACTGTAATATTCTAAATATAACTAAGGAAACTTTCGTCAATGTGGAATTAATAATATTACGGATATGGGACTATGGGATTTTCTGAACACGGAGTCATCATCATCATCATCATCATCATCATCATCATCATCATCATCATCATCATCATATTCTTATTCTTCTTCTTCTTCTTCTTCTTCTTCGTCCTTTATGGATTATGTCTTTGCCTGTTCCGATCTCACATCTGTTCAGCCCAGAGCTTTCTTGGTCTTCCTACCGATCTTCGTACTCCAGGATTATACATCAGTCCATCTTTGGTATCCTATCCTCTGTCATTCTTTGCAGATGTTCTATCCAATTGTTCCTGTTTTATTCTATTTGTTGAAGAATGGTTGTACTTTTAGTTCCTCTCTAATATTCTCATTTCTAATATGTTCTTCTCTTGTACAATCTTACACAGCCCATAGGAAGCTCATTCCCGCTGCCTGAACTTTACTTTTTCCTTCAGGACCCAGGCCTCACTTCTATACATCACCACTGGTAGAGCCATCCTTATGAGTAAAATCTTTGCTGCGTATCCTTTCTTACTTTGTTCCCCAGTGTTCGTCTGATTGTTTCACAACTATGTTGAAATTTCTGCATTTTCTTATTTACATTTTGTTCTTCTTCATAAGTTATATCGCAGCCCAAATACTGGAAGTATGAAACCTGTTACAACACTTTATCTTCTAATACTATTTCTGTTTTTATGAATACCTTCCATGGAACGCCATTACTTTAGTTTTTTATTTTGAACATGGAATAATGGTATATTCTAGTATCGGAATTTAAACGAATTTATAAAACATGTTTAATCTTTGCAATGCTGGCCTACATAATTTTATTTCATATTATGTCGAATTGTATTATTTTAACAAGTTGGCCTATATATCTACCTGTACTGTACATAGCCTATTCAACAAATTATATAAAGTAACGAAACAACGTCCCTAAATATCCTCACATATAACTTGCTCGTAGGAGAGGTTATTACAACTATTTTAAGATAAAATACGAATAAAAATAAAAGTAGCACTGATATTGTATATCCAAAATACAAGTCAACAGAAATGTGTACAAGCCAATTATTACTTACAGTAATAAATTTAACAAATTAAATGCATTTAGAAAACCACCTAATACAAAAAAAAAACATATCCAGAAATATTTTAGCTAATTCCGAAGGAATAAAGCTATTGAGGTTGTTTTACAAATCTTCAACTAGTAGATGCATAATATGAACATTATATATATATATATATATATATATAATGTGTGTGTGTGTGTGTTAACTCTCCAGCAGCCCCAATTTTTGCGAAATCATATTCGGCATCAATTAAAAAAATGAGTTCGTTAATGAGCAAAATCGAACCATTAATAGTGAGGAATTACCTGGAGAGAAAATTTAAAGCCCAACGAAAAAATCAGCGAAAGCCTTCATTTTAAAATTAATTAATAAAAAGTCAACGAAATCCGACCTTTAGGAATGGGACTTCACCTGAAAGCCTTAATTTAAAAATTGCTCTAGCGGCCGCCATATTTATTTTCTTGCAATGTAACTAGATACCTACGATTTCATTAACAAAGGAATTGTATTCCTAAACAAGCAAATTCGGTCCATAAATACGAATTGCTGAAGAATTTGTTTAGTTTATGCAGATCATACCTGAAGGGCATTTATTTTTATTTAGCCTCATAAGCACTGATGATATGAACTTTATATTTAGACGTGTTTGTTTATTTTCTTTCTTTCTATCTTTCTTTCTTTACCTTCGTTTAACGTTTACCTTTGTAGGTACTTTTACGTTCCCCACGCCACTCGGATCTGACGGAACATGACATATCGGGAAGCATTTTATATCTGCACCACATATAAACTTTTTTGACCATACAAAGACGTGAAATTCCTCCCAGGATGAATGAGTACCTCATTGTCAGAGTCCCCTCCAAGTCAACACAAATATTGAAGCCAAGACATACCATTCACTCATACATTTACACTAAAAAGGCGACTAT
>JASPKZ010007430.1:1667500-1937500 GCA_030220185.1 Diploptera punctata | reverse complement strand
TTGTCTTTCATTGATGCCAAGAAGATCGAGACAGATACGTAGATTCCTGTGTAAGCATAGCAGCACATGACGGATATTCTTTTACGGATAACTTACAATAACGAATTTTGTCTTTTAACTCATTTATGCCAAGAAGATCGAGATAAGTAGATTCCCGGGCAACACCGGGTAATCAGCACGGGGAATCTTAAAATAATTAGATATACATTTACAATTATTTTTCATGTTACTTATTCAACTAATCATACGAAGTAGGCTACATTAATTTTTGTCTTTCAGCTCATTTATGCCAAGAAGATCGAGATGAGTAGATTCCCGGGCAACGCCGGGTAATCAGCACGGGGTATCTACAAAATATAAATTTATAATTATTTTTCCTTTTACTTATTCAACTAAACATAAAAGCACATTAATTTTCATTTATTTAGACGTAGCAGTGCAGCTGGGTATTAGCTAGTCTAATATATAAAAATGAATGTTTGTTTGTTTGTATTTTATATGCTGCACATACCGTTCATTCGATTGTGATGGGTGTTTTTTTTTGCAAAATGTTCAGAAGATTCCCGGGAACAACATAGGCTATAAAAGAGTTGTGATGTTCAACTCTGACACCTTTAGAAGTCACCCTTTTTAGTGAAAATCTCTTTTTTGACGCTTGAATTGCTTACTCTGCCTAAACCATAACGCCGTAGCGTAGTAGTTAAGGCACTGCGCTAAAAGCCGGAAGATCGAGGGTTCGAGTCCCGGTGGGGTCAGGATTTTTAAATTGACCCAAACCTTCTGGCGGCACTATGGCCCAGGAGTCGACTCAGCCTTTAACTAAAATGAGTACCAGACTCTTGTTCTGGGGTAAAGGCGGCCGTCACGCAGGGCTGACAATCCGGCTGACACCAAGTTCCGATTGTCTAGAAAAAGTGGGAGCCTTAACCTCCTGCTACCCCAAGGGCCTCCTGAGGCCTGTAGTGGGATCACTTTACTTTACTTTACTTTGCCTAAACCATAACAAATACACAAAATTAATGTGCACAGAATTGAATATCTCAAAAAAACTCTACAAAAAGTCTGCAACAGCATATCTTTTTTTTTTTACGAATAACTCACAATAACCCTTTTTGTCATTCATTGATGCCAAGAAGATCGGGATAAGTAGATTCCCGGGCAAGTATAACAGCGCACGGCAGATATTCCTTTACGGATAATTTAAAATAACGAACTTTGCCTTTCATCTCATTTATGCTAAGTACATCGGGATACGTAGATTCCCGGGTAAACAGCACCGGGTATCTAAAAATAATTACGATATCACTTTACTTATAGTGATTGCTTGAATATCAAATTTTGGAAGATGAAATTCTATTTACTATTGGAAATATAATTAATTACTTTACTCTTCGTTTTAGCTACAATAACGAAGAGAGCAAATTTATAATTATTTTTCCTTCTACTATTCAAATAAATATAGAAACACAATTTTCGCCTTTCAGCTAATTTATGCCAAGAAGATCGGGATATGTATATTTTTGGGCAACGCCGGGTAAGCAGCACGGGGTATCTAAAAATGATAACGATATAAATTTATAATTATTTTTCCTTTTACTTATTCAACTAAACGCAAAAACACATCATTTATCTAGGCGTAGTAGCGCACGCCGTGTATTAGCTAGTATACAACAACGTAGTGTTTTACATGATCTTGTTTTCTTTGCGGTCCGGGACATTTAAATAACAGGCAGGAGAAATTACTGTTCATCTAATTTAAGGTTAGGATTATTCAACGACTATATAATTATGGAACTGAATCAGACTGTGATGATATTGTTAGAATTGGCACATCCTATCAGCGAGTGCCAAACAGTAAAATTGACATTATTTTATAACCGTTTACTTTATGGGCTCATGTTTAATGGGATTATATAAACATAATATCCAGGAAGAAGTAAATAAAAGAATACAAAATGCTAAGAAATTTTATTTTTTCAATAAATATAGTATTTAAATTCAAAATATTTGACACATGAAACAAAAACCAAATTGTATGAAACACTAATTAAACCGGTGTTAACTTAGAGGAGTGAAAACTGGGTTCTGACTGAACATGACAAATCCCAAGTGGCTGATTTTAAAAGAAAGATATTCAGAAGGATATATGGACCAATTAAGGAAAAATTCAATATATAATGAAAATAAGACTAAGAAATTGGGACTGTAAGTAAACATTAATACTTACTTAATACAGGCTTTCCACTTTACAGCAGTTCACCCTTGATTCCTGCTTTCCAGAGATTCCTATCTTCCCATTGTCCTTCTTCCATACCCTTCATCATGACATCATATATTCTCTCATACCATGCGCTTCTACTTCTCCCCCTCTTTCTTCTGCCTGGTACCATCCAATCTAACACTTGTTTAGGCCACTAGTCTTCCGACATTCGTTGTACATGTCCATACCACTGTAAAGCTCTCTTTGTTATCCCATCGATAACAGTTTCTTGTGCATCCATTTCTTGTCTTATATATGTATTTCGAATAGGCCTATGTTGTAACCTGGATATTCTCATACTTCTCCGTAATCCATCCATTTCTGTCGCCAAGATAATTTTCTGCATCCTTTAATTTATTGTCCAGCTTTCTGATCCATATGTAAGTATAGGCTACTTTCTATTATTGTCCGTATAATCTCTTTTTTTTTCTGGTAAAATTTCTATTCCATAAAAGCCCATTCAGGGACCTAATCGCCTTCCTTGCACAATTTGCTCTGTTAATAATATATTTTTCACAAGTACCAGATTTATCTGTTATAGATCCAAGATATTTAAATTCTTCAACACGTTTAATTATCATATTATTTATTTGTAGGTCTTCTGAATTTCCTCCGATTACCATATATTCTGTTTTAATATAATTTATCTTCAGTCCATCTACCTCAAATGTATCTACCAACTTCCTAATCATATATTCTATATAATCTTTATCTTGTCCTATTATAATCTGGTCATCAGCGAATAATAAATTGTGCAGTAAATGGCCATTAATGTTGATTCCCATTCCCCTACATGACTTATTCCATTTCATTACTACATCTTCTAAATATATCTTGAACAATGTTGGTGACATCCCACATCCTTGTCTTAATCCTTTTGATATATCAAATTCTGAGAATACTCAATTTCCAACTTTAATACCTGCTTTACAATTATACATTATTTTTTATAAAATGTATAAGAGTTTAGGTATTCCAAACTTCTCCATTGCCACCCAAAGCTTGTTGATGGGTACAGAGTCATATGCCTTTTCCAGATCTATAAATGCCTTACTTACTTACTTACTCACTGGCACTATCGAACCCGTAGGTTCATGGCCGCACGGACATAAACTCTCCATACATCCCTATCCTGTGCTAATGTTTTCCAATCATTCCCTGTATAATCTACTTCCCTCAAATCATAGTTAATGTTGTTCTCCCACCTAATTCTTGGTCTACCAACTGGGCGTTTTCCTTCCGTCCATAAATGCCATATGAACTTATTTTCCTTTAGCTAACATTTTTCTGTAATCTGCCTAATCACAAATATATTATCAAGGTACGATTTACCTGCTGTAAAACCTGTTTGTTCTTCTGATATTTTATTTTGTATTAGTTCCTCCAATCTGATTTTAATAGTTGTACTTAACATTCTACTAATTGCTGCCATAACACAGGTCTCTCTATAGTTTGCTGGATCTCTTAAACATTAATAAAACAAAATATATGCTCACATATAGAAGTACATTATATAATGAAAATGAACAGTTAATGGACAGATGAGGGAAATTTTGAAGAAGTACATCCAAGATGTTTCAGACAAAACATATTCTAAGTTATAAGCTGTTTATTTTTTTTAAACTCACGCCCCATCATTAATGTAGGTGTAGGCTTACTAAATGTTATGAAATGCTTCGGACTATAATTAGGTATTCGATTAAACTCGATGATTATCAAGAAATAACCAACTATATTTACAAAATTTAGGCTTTACAGAATATTTCAGTAAATAACGAACTATACATTCAAAATGTACATTTTCAAAATGGGTTGGCTAAATTTTATCAATTAGGTTTTCCTGCAATCTCTAAATAAAGTCTGAAGCTACCCCATCCATTCTATACATCAACTTAATTTAATGCTGGATTATGTGTATCACCTATAAACGACTCCAGCAACCGATAGATTAATTTCAGTATGTTTCGTTAATGTGGTGCACAAATAAAATAAACACGGGCTCAATTCTGGAAATGCGTGTTATTATGCATTACAGAGTTTCTTGACGTCCCAATTCCTTTCAAAAAACAAACTGAAAATACATAAACCTGATATTCTACCAATTATATTATATGGATGAGAAACATTGACTGATTCTTACTTTAATTGAGGAGAGGAGATTACGAGTATTTGAGAATAAAATTCTTAGGACAATTTTTGGACCAAAGAGAGATGAACAGACAGATGTATGGAGAAGACTTCATAACAGTGAACTATATGGTCTTTATAAAAAGTCAGATGTAATAAGAACAGTTAAGTCTCGTAGACTTGCGATGGGCAGGACATGTGGCACGGATGGGGGATGAAAGACGTGCATGGAAGCTTCTTGTAGGAAAACCAGAGAGAAAGAGCCAAGTTTGTACACCAAGATTGAGGTGGGAGAATAACATTAACTATGATTTCAGTTAACTAAATTATACAGGGAATGATTGGAAAACATTAGATCAGCATACGGATGTATGGAGAGCTTATGTACGCGCGGCCATGAACCTATGGGTTCGATAGTGCCAGTGAGTTAGAGTTAGTTACGTTCGTTTCGTTTAACTAGGTTCCTTACCAGTTCTAAAATTCTTAAGTTGCAACACATACATACTTACTTACTTACTCACTAGCACTATCGAACCCATAGGTTCATGGCCGCGCGGACATAAGCTATCCATACATCCCTATCCTGAGATAATGCTTTCCAATCATTCCCTGTATAATCTACTTCCCACAAATCATAGTTAATGTTGTTCTCCCACCTTATTCTTGGTCTACCAACTGGGCGTTTTCTTTCTGGCTTTCCTACAAGAAGTTTCCATGCACGTCTTTCATTCCCCATACGCGCAACATGTCCTGCCCATCGCAGTCTACGAGACTTAACTGTTCTTATTATATCTGGCTTCCTATAAAGACCATGTAGTTCATTGTTATGTAGTCTTCTCCATTCACCTGTCTGTTCATCTCTCTTTGGTCCAAAAATTTTCCTAAGAACTTTATTCTCAAATACTCGTAATCTCCTTTCCTCCCTTAAAGTAAGAGTCCATGTTTCGCACCCATATAATATAACTGGTAGAATAATAGTTTTATATATTTTCAGCTTAACGTTTTTTGAAAGGAGTTGGGACATCAAAAGTCTCTGCAATGCATAATAGCATGCATTTCCAGAATTGAGCCTATGTTTAATTTCTTTGTGCATCTCATTCCTATTTGTGATTATTGTTCCTAGGTATTTGAATTCAGCCACTTCCTCAAAATTTCCCTCACCCGTCATTAGCCGTCCATTTCCATTATATACTGAATTTCTACGTGTGACCATATATTTAGTTTTACTGATATTTACTTCCAGTCCTAATTTCTTAGTGTTACTCAATAGTGTGTGCGTGTTGGCCTTTAGTATCTCCTCGCTATCGGCCAATAATACTACATCATCAGCATAAACTAACAGCTTATTAACGCCATTCAGTTGTAAGCCTTCCTCATTCTCTAAAGATTTAATGGCATGCTCTAGTACAAAATTAAATAGTAGAGGAGATAGTGCATCTCCTTGCTTCAACCCATTCTGGATTTCAAAAGTGTCTGAAAACTGTTTGCCTACACGCACCCTACTCTTTGAACCATTTAGACACATTCGTATAAGTCTAACTAACTTTTTAGGAATTCCGAACTCCAGCAGGATACTATACAATTTCTCCCTCTTAATTGAATCATATGCTTTTTTTAAGTCTACATATAGTTGATGTACAGTATCATTATATTCCCATTTCTTTTCTAAAATCTGTCTTATACTAAAAATCTGATCTGTTGTAGACCTGTTTCTTCTAAATGCACATTGATGATCTCCTAGAATGTCATTAATATAGGGAGTAAGTCTGCTTACTAATATATTTGTTAGAATTTTGTACGAAGTTGAAAGTAATGAGATACTCCTGTAGTTGTTGCAATCAGTTTTATCTCCTTTCTTATAAATTGGTACGATAATTGATTCCTTCCATTCATCTGGAAGAGCTTATTTTTCCCAAATCATACTAAGCAACCAGCGTATCTTGTCCATAATTTTTTCTCCCCCTGATTTCATCAGTTCTTCTGGGATCTCATCTGAATCTGATGCTTTATACATCTTCAATTTTTCAATCGCCATTTCAACCTCTAATGCACTTGACTCTGCGACTAGCATTTCTGCTGTCTGTAACTTATCCTCCTCAACGTCCTGTTCTGTATGTACATTTAATAGCTGATTAAAGTAACATTTCCATCTATTTAATATACTCCTAGAATCTGCAATCATATCCCCATTTTCATTCCGAATTATGTTTGTTCTAGCCTGAAACCCTTTCTTCTCTATATTAATTCCCTGATATAATTCACTAACGCTCCTATTTTTTGCATTCATTTCAAGATCATTAATCTTCTCTCTCAAATATTCCCTCTTTTTACTCTTTAGTAACTTGGTGGTTTCCCGTCTAACACTACCCAATTGCTCTAAATTTACCTCATTTGGCTCGTGTAACCATTTCATTTTTGCTAACTTTCTTTTCTTTACAATGTCGGCACATTCCTCATCAAACCATTTCTTGTTTTGCCTCTTTTTTAAACAACCAATGCTTTCTGATGCTGACAATTTAATAGTATTTCTTATAGTCTTCCATTCTTTATTTATATCAGTTTCTTCTTCGTTTGCCACATTGTCATCTGAAGATTCCAGTACTTCAAATCTATTAGCAATTTTGATTTGGTATTCTTGCCGCATTTCATCATTTTTCAAGTTTTTTAATTCAAACTTTACAGAATCATCTTTAGCGTTTGTTCCTCTCATAAGCGATAGCCGTTGTCTGATTTTCACTCTGACCAGATGATGATCCGAATTGCAGTCTGTCCCTCTACCTGATCTAACATCAATGATGCTACTCTGCCAGCGTTTATCCACTAATATATGATCTATCTGGTTCCGAGTTTCTCCATCTGGGGACGTCCAGGTGTATTTATGAATATCCTTATGCTGAAATGTTGTGCTCTTAACAATGAAATTCTTCGATGTGGCAAATGTGACTAATCTAACCCCGTTGTCGTTACGCTCTTCATGAAGACTGAATTTGCCTATTGTTGGTTTGAATATATCTTCCCGCCCCACATTTGCATTAAAATCTCCTAAGACAATTTTCATATGATATCGTGAAAGGCTATCAAATAAGCATTCTAATTCTTCATAGAACTCATCCTTTATCTTGTCATCTTTATCTTCTGTGGGGGTATGTACATTTACAATTATAAAATCATGTCGTTTACCCTTTAGAATTATGTATGATATCCTATCACTAATAAACTTAAAATATCTCGGATAGCGGATAGGATCCTCCTTCTGACTAAAAAAACCCGTTCCAAATGCAGGTCTTTCTGCACCCCCATAGTATAATGCAAAGCTTCCTGATTCCTGACTACCTACTCCTGGCCACCTAATTTCCTGTAAAGCGACTATATCCAAGGGCGATTTATCTACTCATGGCCACCTAATTTCCTGTAAAGCGACTATATCCAAGGGCGATTTATCTAATTCCCGCGTTAATATCTCTAGTGCCCCGCTATTGTATAAAGTCCTAACATTCCATGTTCCTAGGAACATGTTCCTGTGTTTGAGCCTTTGGCATGGGTTCCCTGAAGTAGTCCCCGCCCGGAGAACCGAATGTCGGACTATTTGACCTCCGGAAAATTTTACCCCAGATGAACCCATGTCCGCATTTCTTGACGGTTGTATTTTTACGGTGAAAGATCGTCACTCTTTCGCCCAAGGTACTTTTTTCGTCTGGCTTATCGCCTTCGACCAGTCCGGCATGGGTAACCCTATCGGCAGCAATGCTACCGCCGGCATAGCTCTCAGGATCATTTAAGCACGCAAGCCACTCCACCACGACAAGGTAAAGATACCATGGAGGGGCAACACATCCATAACCACATAAATGTCTCCGTTTTAATTAATTTAGATCATATATATATATATATAATGTCCACCGCTGTGGTCTCGAGGTAGCGTGCTTCCTTGTCATGCAGCGGCCCGGGTTCGATTCCCGGTCGGGACAGGCTCCTGGGTGAGGTTTTTCTTTCGGGTTTTTTTCCTCACCTGTAAGACAAATGTCAGGAGCTTAGGGCCCAAGGGCTCCCGAAAATCATCCGACTATCATCATCCTTATCAACATCATCATCATTCTTCACCGGTGTGGAAAGCAACGGGAAGCTACCACACCCATAATTTCCTAGTAAAGCTGCAAAGCATAGCATAAATATGCTATGATTGCAGTGAATGAACTGCCCTCGGGCAGAATTATTATGCATGGAATATATATATATATACGTGTCTTGTCACTCTACTCCTACTAAACGACTGGACCGATTTTGATTAACTTTTTGTGGATGTTTGGTTGGGTCTCTCGATGGTTAATATTCACAATTGGACCCACTAAAACCATTACGTGTAGGAGTTCACCTGAAGAGAAAGTTTGAAAGCAGCTCTAGAGGTCACATTTTTCGATGTTTCGCAACGAAACTCAATATATCCCATTAAAATAAATTGAGGTAGGTATTATCCAAAAATAAGCAAAATCCGACTATTAGAAGTGAAAGTTTATCTGAAATCCGAAATTAAAAACTAACATACTAATGTTTGGTTCGTCTTAGCGTAGGCCTATAACATTAAATTTTATTAACCTTTAATATTGCATTTATTTAGGCGTAGCAACGCACGCCTGGCATTAGCTAGTAATATAAAATAAGTCAATGTGCATTATAGTGAAACCATGCACTGTCTGCTATTGGTTTAACTTAAAGAGAGTCTGTTTTCAAGGTTCTAGAAAGTCCCTGAAAGAATCTCTAATTCTAATCACCTGATAAAATTTTCGCAGTTTCTGTAACTAATTATTTCTTATAATATGTGCATTTATGTGAATACTCTTAGTGAAACGAAATAGCATTTAACTGATTGCATCCTGCCAGAAACATATGAAGAGTTAATTGATGCATATATTAAATAAATATAACATCATATGAGATAAGTCCCCTCTCCATGCAACTACATTTTCTAACATAAATGTTTAATGTATTGCAATGTAAATTACCTGGCATTATTTAATTATAGCTATGTTATTGTTTTATAGATCTGTCTTTGCTTTTGTTATATCATAATTTCCTTTTATAAAATACCTTCAACAGCGGTGGACAGGATACGTGGCACGAATAGGGAATGAAAAGGGGCATAAAAACTCCTTGTAGGAAAACCAGAGGGAAAGCGTCCAGTAGGTAGGCCAAGAGTTAGGTGGAAGAAAAACATTAACCATAATTTGAGGGAGGTGAATTATTCAGGGGATGATTGGAAAACTTTCGCTTAATAGAGAGATATAACTTATGGATAACTTATATATGCGCGGCTATGAACTTCCGGGTTCGATATTACCAATGAGTTAACTAACTAACTCACTAGCACTATCGAACCAGTAGGTTCATGGCCGCGCGGACATAAGCTCTCCATACATTCGTATCCTAAGCTAATATTTTCCAATCATTCCCTGTATAATCTACTTTCATCAAATCATGGTTAATGTTATTCTCCCATCTCATTCTTGGTCTACCAACTGGGCATTTTCCCTCTGGTTTTCCTACAAGAAGCTTCCATACATGTCTTTCATTCCCCATTCGTACCACATGTCCAGCCCATCGCACTCTACGAGACTCAACTGTTCTTATTATATCTGGCTTCCTATAAAGACTATATAATAATAATAATAATAATAATAATAATAATAATAATAATAATAATAATAATAATAATAATAATAATAATAATAATAATAATAATAATAGCTTTATTTTACCTGGCAGAGTTAAGGCCTTAAGGCCTTGTCTACCACTCAACCAGGTTTAAAAAATACAAACAAAAAAATAGTCTTAAATCTAAATTACAATATATACATAAACGATTACAAGTTATGAATACAATACAATTAATATTTATAATGTATTTTGATTTACTCTAAATTTAACGAATTAAATATATAAAATGTACAAGATATATCAAAAAACGAGGAAAAGATTAATGACATAGTATAAAATTAAATAAATAGAGAAAAATTAATTATTAGACAACAGGTAACTGTATAAGCGTGACTTAAAGGTACCAAGTGTGCGGCAACCCCTGATATCTTGAGGAAGGAGATTCCAGGAGCGGGCAGAGGCTACTGTGAAGGAAGTAGAATAGGAGGAAGTGCTATGAAGAGAAATTGTTAGCAGACTGCTATCTTGTGACCTAGTGTCAATATTGTGGTAAGAGGATAACTTCTCAAATCTGGACGCCAGGTAAGTAGTGATGTAGGAATTCAGAAGCTTGAAAAGTAGTGAAAGAGAGTGCAATTTACGTCTGTCAATAAGACGGAGCCAAGAGAGTTCACTGTTATGTGGTCTCCTCCATTCACCTGTCTGTTTATCTCTCTTTGGTCCAAAAAAATTTCCTAAGAACTTTACCCTATTCTCAAATACTCGTAAATTCCTTTCCTCCCTTAAAGTAAGAGTCCATGCTTCGCATCCATATAACTGGTGGAATAACAGTTTATATATTTCCAGTTTAACATTTTTTTTAATGAGTTGGGACGATTACCAGTGAGCTAGGTTGTTAAAATAGTTTCATTTTATTTCCTAAAATGTATCCAAACTTCTGTAACTAGATTTCATTTTCTCTTGGTGCAATTTGCTTGGTTATTTAATTTTTTGGGGGGGGGGCATAGGCATGTATTTAAATTTGTTTCACAGATTAGAGTACTATACAGATTGTAGCCTATCAAAATAGCAGTAAGCCATAGATAATATAACCAATGCTATATGAGGGAAGAAATCTGCTGGTTCGAGTTCTTTTTCTGTAACGGTTTGTATCTTTCGATTTTCCGTGCGAAATGATGTAGTCACATGTTAAATATGATAAACACATTTGTATAATATCCAGGTATAATAGAGTAGAATCTGAACCTAATCCCAAATCTGAAAATTAGTCAGTATAATAAAAAATCAAACCAATTTTTTTCCTTCATGCAGAATCTTCGTACCGGCATTTCTTCTCTGTGCATTTCACTGCCTGCTCTGTGTACAACTCGTAAATTAAATTAAGTAAAAATTTTAATTCTATGTAATAATTTGTGAAAGTATACTCTAAATAGTTCTTTGTGTACTATTAAAACTGAATAATGCATTTATGAACGCATTACGAACATAGGCTCATTTCTGGAAATGCGCATGATAGGAACTTCTCTAAAAAATTCAAACTGAAATATACAAAACTGTTATTCTCCCAGTTATATGATACGGATGCGACATGTACTCTAACTTTTAGGAAGGAGAAGAGATTACGAATATTTGAGAAAAAGTTCTTAGGAAAATGTTTGGACCAAAGAGTGACCAACAGACAGGTAAATCAAAAATACTGTTATAACATTGAGCCACATGATCTTTATGTGAAGCCAGATGTACTAGGAACAGTTAAGTCTCATAGATTACGATGGGCAGAACATGTGGCATGAATGGAGAGTGAAAGAGGGGCAATAAAACTGCTTGTCGGAAAAGTAGTTTGACTTTCATATACCTATACCATCTCTCATCTTTTACGATAAATAATATTCCATAATAAATCTGGTAAGCAGTTTTATTATTGTAGGTGTAATATTTTAATGCAGAATATGATTGAATTTTAGCTTCAAAAATATGGTTTTAATGGCTTAATTAACTGAATCTTAAACAGAAGTTTAATCATATAGTGTATGACTTCGAAACACAATCTCAAGATCTCAAGTAATTCCTGAAAAAAGTTTACCAATAAGTTGAAAAAAATGTTTTTTTTAATTATTTAAAAATTAATTATACCATTACATATAAGTCCACCGCTGTGGTCTCGAGGTAGCGTGCTGCCTTGTCACGCAGCGGGCCCGGGTTCGATCCCCGGTCGGGGCAGTTTTTCTAGGTGAGGTTTTTATCGGGGTTTTTCCTCACCTGTAAGACAAATGTCAGGAAAACTTTAAGGTCCAAACGGTCCCCGAAATCATATGGCCATCATCATCATCCTTATCATTATCATCATCATCCTTCACCGGTGTGGAAAGCAACGGGAACCTACCACACCTACAATTCCCTAGTAAAGCGGCAAAGCATAGCATGATAATGCTATGATTGCAGTGAAAACCCTCAGATAGAATTACTATGGATGGATATACATATTTGGCGTTCATTGCTTAATTTCAAAATTTAATTGTAACACACACACACACATATATATATATATATATATATATATATATATGTGTGTGTGTGTGTGTGTGTGTGTGTGTGTGTGTTACAATTAAATATGAATATATATATATAAAGTTAAATTTACCCATATTTAACAAAAAGTAATAGTATCAGGCAATTAGAATCAGATGTGTATAAATATTGTTTTTGTATCGAGCTTGTCTTCCCTTCTCTTTATAGCCTAACCGACTTTCCTTAAATAGGCTATCATGTTTATGTATTACTATACGTTATCAACAAACTTTACAATTTGTCCGGTAATGATCTTATAGGCCTCTAGCCAAAATGAGGTAACGGTGCGCCAATATTAATTCTTGATTCGAATTTATGTTAATAATGATTTATACTCCGTGGCGCAAGCGGTTGGACGCTGGCCTCTCACCGCAGGGGCCTCGAGATCGAGTTTAGGTTACTTCATGTAAATTTCGTGATGAACGAAACGGAGCATGATCAGGTTTTTCTCGGAATTTCTTCCGTTATCCCCTGCCACAAATTTAATTCCACCATTTCTCCATACTCATCCATTTTGTTCATCCGCCCTTGCGGAGTAAGAAATTAGGTCTGGGAGTAAGTATTCATGATCATATGTAGAAATATATTATTAAATAGAACTGAATACTTAAATTACGGAATTGTTGAAGAACTGGCAGAATTCAAACACTAGGAACAAAAATTAATAATGTGAAGCAACATTGGGCGTGGTTAGTACTTGAAGGGTGACCGCTTGAGAACAACACGTACTGTTGGCAAATATTTTGGTCCAGCGCTGTGATTTACAAGAAAGCGTGCTGCTTTCTCACTCAGCGGGCTCGAGTTCGATCCTCGGTCGGGACATGTTTCCTGGGTGAGGTTTTTTCGGGGTTTTTCCTCACCTATAAGACAAATGTCAAGAAACTTTAAGGCTAAATGGTCCTCGAACACCATCTGGCCATCATTATCATCACTATCGTATTCGCCTCATTTAGAGTAAGTGTACATTAAGTCCTCTCCTGACGCATCATTACCACCATCATCAATTTTTATATCATCAGGGCAGCGTAACCCCGCCTTCCAGTTGTCCCAACCTCTGAAGTATGTTACAAGTACGCCATGCTAGGAGATAATACCAGAAATGTTGTAATGACAACCTGGTGGCATTGATAAAAATATTAATTACAAACAGGGAATGATGAACATAAAGAAATTAAACTTAGATTAAACTATGGACACGCTTTCCGTTATGCATTTTAAGAACTCTTGTCATCCAACTTATCTAAAAAAATGTTTAACTAAAAATATAGGGCTGTAAAACGTTTATTCTTCCAATTACTTATCCTTAGCTGTCCTTTTATTATTAAGATTCATAATCTTTGGATACATTAATAACACTCAACATATATTTGCTCATCTAGTTCCCATAGGGTTAAGGATCCGAAGAATGGTATCTTACTTTAAGATGAAAAGATTTCGAGTGTTTGAGAATAGAATACTTTCGAAAATATTTTTATCAAAGAGAGGTGGGCAGATAGGTGAATGTGTAAACTACACGACATTGTAGCACTATCAAAAATCCAAGTCCTTAGCCGAACGGACATAACCTTTCCATACATCCATCAACTGAGATAAAATTTTCCAAGAATTCCTTGCATAATTCAGCGCTTTCATATCATGGTTGAGGTTATTTTTCCATCCTATTTTTGGCCTTCCTACTAGGTGATTTCCCTCTAATTATCCTAGAATAGTTTTTCATTCCCCACTTTCATTTCCCATTCGTGCCACGTGTTCTTGTGTTTCTGTTACGAGTGACTGAATCAGAGTGAGAAGTTGATGTGACAAGAGTTCGGTGTAATTAATAAAATTTGCGTTTTCAGTGTTCAGCCTAATTTATTTTTATAATATTATAATGGTGTTGTGAAAAAATTAATGTCTAAACCAGGAATCGAACCGTGGATCTCTAGTTCTCCAGACTGGTGTGCAGCCCACTACACCATTCGAGACTTGGCACAAACATTCACAATTCTTTCCACATATACAAATCTATAATTCTCGTTTCGTCCGCTGTTAGGTAGGTGTCACTACCATCGCCAACGGCCGGCTTCACCTACCTGACAGCGGACGAAACGAGAATTATTGATTTGTATATGTGGAAAGAATTGTTAATGTTTGTGCCAAGTCTCGAATGGTGTAGGGGGCTGCACACTAATCTGGAGAACTAGAGGTCCACGGTTTGATTCCTGGTTCAGACATTAATTTTTATTTTCGCAATATCATTATAATATGATCGATTATTGGAACTGTGTTAAAATAACAGTATTAGAAAATGTTAAATAATTTATTTTTGCATTTTATTTCTGTTTGTAAATGAATTAATCTTCCTAAGTAATTGAATTCCACCATTTCTTCATCATTTCCCTCTTTGTTGTTAAATGTTCATTCCCTTCAAGTTTCAGTTATGTATTTATACGTATGAAAACACTGAAAGTAATAATGTGAGACGATTCAGTTACTCGAGAGTTAAAAGGAAATTTAAATATCTAAGTCGAAATTATTGAAAATAAAGTGAGTGTAACATAGTGAGGCATAAGTTATTTTATTCGTACGTTAAGAGAGAATAATAAACATAAAACTGTGATATAAACTGTAAATTGTATTATGAAACAGACTATAAAAAATAAACATAACTAAAATTTACAACTCCAGTTAGAAGTACAGCTTTGTATGGCTCAGAAACTTTCCAACTAAAAAAATATATAAACAGAAACTTTTACGAATTGAAGTTAAATATTGGCGACGTTCTGCTGGAGTTTCAGGAAGAGAAAAAAAAAACTAAAATTCGCATTACAATACATAGAATGGAAATTAAGGGGAGTCGACTGTGTAGAAGGACAACTCGCAATCAAAAAAATGTATATCCATGGTTCTAATTACCTGACATTATTGAAATTTATGTTAATTCCATGTCATTCCATTAACATAGTTTAATCATTCACCTTATAGGTACTTTTTACATACCACACGATATCCGGGCTTTGTCGGGAGAGGGAACTTCAACTATGGATCACACACATAATTTTTGACACACGAGGACATATAGCTCCCGGAACGAATGAGTGATCAGCTCAATGTCAGAGGTTCTTCCGATACAACGCAATACTAAACATGGTAAATATGATAATAATGATTATGAAGGCCAGATGATGTTCAGGAACCGTTTGGGTTCTGATATTTGTCTTAAAGGCGAGCAAGAAACCCGAAAAAAAAAAACACTCAGGAAACTTGTCGAGATCAAAGCCGGCGGGGCGGGGGGGCATGAGGCAGCGACGCTACTACGAGACCACAACGGTGGACTGTTACGTTAATTATGATGTATTCACGTTTAAAATGTATATATATTTTTATATATATTTAAATATGCTCGCTGAATTATATTTTAATTAATTTAATTTTGGGCTTCACATACTATAGTGAAACACAGTTTTCTCATCTTGTATAATAAACTAGCTAATACCCGGCGCGGCGTGCGCTGTTACGCCTAAATAAATTAAATTTGTTTTATGTTTAGTTGAATAAGTAAGAAGAAAAATATTTATAAATTGATATCTTAATAATATTTAGATACCCCGTACTGATTATCTGGCGTTGCCTGGGAATCTACTTAGAATCAATGAGCTGAAAGACAAAAATGGTTATTGTGAGTTATCCTTAAAATATAGACATATGCTGTCGCGGACGTTTTTGTAGAATTTTTTTAGATATTCAATTCTGAGTAGATTAATTGGTGTCTAAGCATTAAAAAAGCTATTTTTTAGTGCACCGTGCCTTTTTTTTAACTCCGGACCTGTAGTACGTATCGTAATATGTTGTATACGTTAATCGGCCCATAAAAGTTCTCTAAATGATGGTAAAAACAACATTCAAATTGGTCAAGTAGTTTTTTAGTCCATAAAGGATAGACAGATAGATTCACAACACTCATTTTCATATAATACGAAATTGAAGTTTTAACCAAAAATAGTCATTATATATATATATAATATCCTTAGAACTTTAATTACTGTACGTGCAATATTTTGAATACGCAATGTTATTAAATTTTAACTAATACAATACTTTTTTATTATTTACAATGTATTTACATTACATAGAAAAAATGCAGATATTATTTTTCATGTATATAGATTGTGATATATATTTGCCATATTTTGTAATAAGCTAAGGAATGTCTGAAACAACACTGCTAGTGGTGTGCAGTAGAAGATCGGCTCTTAGATGTCTGTCTGTCATTTATAATCGATGTCTCAATTTTCAAAGTTTTAAGGTTGAGGAAAATTGTTCCCATAAATATGTAAAATCAAACATGCACATTATAGATTTCGCAAATAGTTCAGGAAAGCCATTCCGTGAAAGATATGAATAAACCGATTGATGTCATTCGATATTCTAAACTTCTCCTTAATAAAGATGAAAATCTATTAATTCTAACTGCACTTCTGCGGACGCAGTTATGGCATAACCGAAAATTCTGACATGAAGATTTAAAAATTAGGTTCAAGTGACCTCTTTTCGAGAATGTTACATTTAGATTACAGAGAGACGGAATGAACAGCTCAAGAAGATTATTATTATTATTGTTGGTCGAGAATTTCGTCACATTCGGAAGATGCGTGACTATACGGTCCTTAGAATAGATTTCTCCATAGCTCCAATTCAATTTACATTGCACGAATTTTAGAAAACAGAGATACATTTAATTGACTTTTTCACTACAAAGAAGCATTAGAAGCATTCAATATGACTCGTTATACCAGTAACAAATGCTAGATTTATAATTGTCCAAGGTAAAAAAACTCAGGAACACACCTTTCTTTCATATCTATAAAAAGTTTTACTCCGTAAAAGGTTTTACCCTTACTTATCTGACTAATATAGGGTATATAATTGAAATTAGATTCCAATGAATACATTAACTCTCGAAACTGTCTCTGATTCAATCCTGCATATCCATGAAATCTGCATTCCTAGCAACAACATCCAAATCCATGTGAAATTGCACTGTCTTAGCACAAAGTGCCTCTTGATGAATGACACATTACACCAAGTGAAACCTCTGTCTTGGGGTGAACTTAGTTTTTGGAAGTCCCAAAAATCCCACATCTCAGCCTATTATATCTGGAGAGCCATCAGTGGCGACAGAAGCCAACTTATTCAAAGGCATATTCATATTATCAATAACATATTCAACAGCACGGAATATCTTTGCCAGTATATGTATCGGTCATGAGGATTACACCCAGAATCTCTTCTGCGATATTTATATCTACTAGTATAACCGCTTCTTGGACGAAAATATCTAATTGTGCTGTATCAGTAACCTCGGTACTTTCATCAAGACACGGTGGTTTATTTGGAGGACATACTAATTCACTGGCAATGTTGTGGCTTTCTTTCACAAAGGCCCAATGGAAAATGGTCGATTTTGCCGAGAAATTAGGTGGACACTTTTAAAGCTTGCTCTCACCGCATTGTCGTTTTTAGCTGCAAACCCCTAGAAATAAAATTGCCAGGTAAATAAGATTATACAATAAACCCTAATAATATTGATAGTTGTTATCAAGTATATTGACATAAAAGAATTTACCTATCATTTCCGACTGTTTCTTTTAAATATGCAATTAGTTGCAATCGCTCGTCTCCCTGAACACTGTTATACACGTCAGCATGTTTTGAAATTGTCGCTCAACTTATATTTTTTGCTAAAACAGAATGTACACAAACTAAACATTTTGCACGTTCTCAAATTTGCACAAACCCTTCCAATGGAATTCTTGTCGCACGTTATTTGCATAGAACCTGGTCTCTTCTCCACCGAATCCACATTCATGGCACCAGGCGTCACTGCAGCGAGATAACAGGTTTGTTTACACAGTCAAGACTGACAACACGCAACTATTCCGCCCGCCCGTGTACTGTACCGGGCGCCCACCAGGCGAAATGCCCGGTGTGGGCAAACCTGGTTTAATAATGCCTAAACCGGATTTGAACCCAAGAACTCCAACTCAACGCGTTAGTGCATTACCGACCTCTTTATCCTTGTATACAATTCTCAAATCATCAGAGGCAGCGGGAGGCATCCGCACTGCCATCTTATTTCCTCTATAACAAGAAAGAATTATAATGAGAACATGTTTACTTTATAGCAATGACGCTATATATTCTCATTAAAACTGTTTATTGTTATAGAGGCCGTACGATGACAGTGTGGACGCCTCTCGCGTAAAACCCTACTCCTAATGATCCGATTTTGCTGATTTACGGAAGATGTCTTTGTGTTGATACTTAACTAGTATGTAGGGTACCAAATTTACTTACATATTTAAAGCATCAAGTTGTCATTTCGACATTTCTGGTGTTCTCTTCTGGCATTGGCGTAATTGTAACCCACTTCTGAGGTTGGGCGCCTGGAAAGCGGGTTACGCTACCCCGATGATATGACGGGTGACGGTGATAGTGGTGCTCCAGGAGATTCCTTAATCCTAAATTTAATATAGGACGAATAGGAATGGCGATGATTATGATGCCCAAATGATGTTCGGGGACAGTTTGGGCCTTAAAGTTTCCTGACATTTGTCATACAGGTGAGGAAAAAACCCGAAAAAAGCCTTAACCAGGAAATTTGCTCCGACCGGAGATCGAACCCGAGCCCGTTGCGTGACAAGGCAGCACACTACCTCGATACTACAGCGGTGGACAGTTGCGAGAAAAATAAACTGTGTCCGGTAGAGCGCTGAAAATGTTCCCACTAAAATTTCATCCCCCTGACTAACCCCCATTCCTAATGATCCGTTTTTTCTAGTTTGCAGAATATATTTCTTTTGACTATTTAACTCATTCCCCATATGGGAGTCAATGACCAATCACATTTCAATGATTTTAGATTTACAACCAATCACAGTCGTGTTTCGCCTACAATTTACCAACTAATGTTTATGATAATAAAGAAAGCATCTCCTTTTTAACATTCTGAATAGGTATTATTTTGCAGTGACCGACCCCGTAAGAAATACGGCTACCAGATTGTATATATAGTCCATGAATGTCAGCAGAAAGCGCATGCAGGAAATATAAAAAACATTTGTAGCAATTCATTATACCACAAAAAAAACCACTGTTTGCACTTTCTTAAATATATTTTTTCCCAGGTAATAATCCAGAAAAATATAATTGTCATATTTACATCACACGACATCAGAAATGAATTAATATACAGTTTGATGTGTTTCATTTTTTCTCCACTAGAGTGCAATCTTACAATATTGCGTTCCTTTGGCAATATGATCTGGTTGCAGTGATGAACAAAAGAAGCAAATGAAGCGTACCAACCGTTTCTCATTTGTTTTCAAACACCGCCGTTTACATTAAATATATAAATATTTTAAAATAACTATATTTATATTGTGAGTAAACACCTTAATTTTATTCGTTAAATAGTCCTAACAAATGTCACTCTTGATTTCCAAATTCTCTAGATAAATTGGAAATCACTCGTGGCATTACTTATGATAATTAAATCTTATATTTCAAGATTCGTCGCAAGAAAAACTGCTTCCGATAGAGCGTTGAAAATGTTCCTACTAAAATGTTGGTCCAATTTTACAGTTTAACGAATTTGATCTATCTTTTCATATCTAAATGCTACATGCCGACTTTCTTTGCGAGAAAACAGAAATCGCGGCATCTAGAGAGATTATTAAATTTAAGCCTTCAGGTAAACCTTCACCACCCAAGTATCCAATTTCGCTTATTTTCGGAGAATAACCAACTGTAACTCAGAAACACATTGAACCCGAATGTTCATGACCGCGCGGATATAAGCTCTCCTTACATTTCTATCCTGAGTAAATGTTTTCCAATCATCTCCTGTATAATTTTTCTCCATCAAATCATGGTTAATGTTATTCTCCCACATTTTCTTGACCTACCTACTAGGCGCTTTCCCTCTGATTTTCCTACCAAGTTTCCATACCCCTCATTCATTCCTTATTCGTGCCACATGTCATGCACATCTCATTCTACGAGACTAAACTGTTCTTATTACGGTACGTCTGACTTCCCTTGTATACCATTTACTTCGTTAAGTAGTTTTTTTAATCACCTGTCTTGATCATCTCTCTTTGAACCAAAATGTTCCTACGACTTTATTTGCAAATACTTGTGAATATCGTTCATACTTTATTTTAATGGCATATGTTGAATTTCGTTAAGAAAAACGATAACTGTGGCCGCTAGAACGTTAAAAATATTCCTATTCTTATTGCTCTTAAACTCAACAAACTCAAGAGGCTGTTTTCATAAGTAATGTCACAAATTATTGCCAAATCATCGATAAATTCACGAGTCACGAAGTGAAGAGTGAATTTATCTAGATATCAAGAGGATTTGGAAATCAAGAGTAGCATGTGTTAGGTCTATTTAACGAATAAAATTAAGCTGTTTACTCAAAAATCATTATTTAAATAGTTACCGGTATTTTAAAACATTTATATATTTAATGTAAACGGCGCGATGAAGTTTAAAAAAATAAATCAGAAATGTGTGGTTATGTTTCATTGGTTTATTCACTGCAACCTGATCATATTATTTATTGTCAAATAGGATCGCAATATTGTAAGAATGCAGCCAAGTGGAGAAAAAATTGAAACACATCGAACTGTAAATTATAACCAACATTATAGATTATTAATTCATTTTTTAGTAAACAACTCAGGAAATCATTATTCCAAACACAATTATTGAACACACAATCATCAAATGTGTAGTTCGAAGGAATCTGTTCATTATTTGCTATACGGTATTCATGTATTTGCAAAATAATACTCTGATCTGTCCAGAATATTAAAGGGAGGAGTTTTATATATCACAAAAGCAGGAGGTGGTAAAGAGAATTCGATACAGAATGAGTAAAAGAATCGTATAGTATGACTCTCTTATAAGTTATTATGCATATAGACAAATTGTTATCGACTTTATATACTTGAAGTCTTAAATTACGGATATTTCATTTCCTCGAGTTTAAACTATGGCTTGAAAAAGTTTTTAATTTCACACGGAATCCCACTAACATAATGACATTCTGAGGTTGGCATTAATTTAGAGCGAGAAGTTAGAGTTGATGGTAAAAGCAGAACCTTCTTTTTCTAATGGCTTATTTGTGTTCATGATTATTGTAAAATCCGATTGGAGTCTGATGAAAAGGTAGGTTTATTATTTTTGGTCTTGACCTATTTATACCTATAGTATGAATTGATTGTTCACATTTTCAAGTATAGTTCCTACCCAATACTTTGGATGATTGCATTTATTAATATACCGCTTCCATTCACTATCTTTATACATAGATCGAAAAACTGTACCCGTAAACCACCGATTCACAAACATCTTGAATACAAGACCTCCTTTTCGAGAATGAAATTATTGGTGAACGCTTCCATTCACTTTACTGCTTAATGATGATGTCAATGAATATAATGATGATGATGATTATGATAATAATAATAATAATAATAATAATTAATAATAATAATAAACAAATTTGTATGTTCGCGCACACACTTCAACAATGCGATTAAACGTAATCCAATTCAATAAAATTATTAATATTAGTAATAACAATATTATTATTATTATTATTATTATATTATTATTATTACATTATTAACTAACTAACTCACTGGCACTATCGAACCCATAGGTTCATGGCCGTGCGGAATAAGCTCTCCATACATCCCTATCCTGAGCCAATGTTTTCCAATCATCCCCTGCATAATCTACTTCCCTCAAATCATAGTTAATGTTATTCTCCCACCTCATTTTTGGTCTACCAACTGGCGTTTTCCCTTTGGTTTTCCTACAAGAAGCTTCCATGCACGTCTTTCATTCCCCATTCGTGCCACATGTCTTGCCCCAGTCTACGAGACTTAACTGTTCTCATTATATCTGGCTTCCTATAAAGACCATGTAATTCACTGTTATGCAGTCTTCTCCATTCACCTGTCTGTTCATCTCTCTTTGGTCCAAAAACTTTCCTAAGAACTTTATTCTCAAATACTCGTAATCTCCTTTCCTCCCTTAAAGTAAGAGTCCATGTTTCGCATCCATATAATATAATTGGTAGAATAATAGTTTCATATATTTTCAGTTTTTTTTTTTTAAAGGAGTTGGGAAGTCAAGAGTCTCTGTAATGCATAATAGCATGCATTTCCAGAATTGAGCCTATGTTTAATTTACTTTGTGCATCTCATTCCTGTTTGTGATTATTGTTCCTAGGTATTTGAATTCAGCCACTTCCTCAAAATTTCCCTCATTTGTCATTAGCTGTCCATTTCCATTATATAATGTATTTTATGTGTGACCATATATTTAGTTTTATTTATATTTACTTCCAGTCCCAATTTCTTAGTGTTACTCAGTAGTGTGTGCGTGTTGGCCTTTAGTATCTCCTCGCTATCGGCCAATAGTACTACATCATCAGCATAAACTAACAGCTTATTAATACCATTGAGTTGTAGGCCTTCTCATCCTCTAAAGATTTGATGGCATGCTCTAGTACAAAATTAAATAGTAGAGGAGATAGTGCATCTCCTTGCTTCAACTCATTCTGGATTTCAAAAGTATCCAAAAACTGTTTGCCTACATGTACCCTACTCTTTGTGCCATTTAGACACATTCGTATAAGTCTAACTAACTTTTGAGGAATTCCGAACTCTAGCAGGATACTATATAACTTCTCCCTCTTAATTGAATCGTATGCCTTTTGGAAGTCTACGTATAGTTGGTGTACAGTACCATTATATTCCCATTTCTTTTCTAAAATCTGTCTTAAGCTAAAAATCTGATCTGTTGTAGACCTGTTTTTTCTAAATCCACATTGATGATCTCCTAGAATCTCATCAATATAAGGAGTAAGTCTGCTTACTAATATATTTGTTAGAATTTTGTACGAAGTTGAAAGTAATGAGATGCCTCTATAGTTGTTGCAATCAGTTTTATCTCCTTTCTTATAAATTGGTATGATAATCGATTCTTTCCATTCATCTGGAAGAGCTTCTTTATCCCAAATCATATTAAGCAACTGGCGTATCTTGTCCATCAATTTTTCTCCACCTGATTTTATCAGTTCTGCTGGGATCTCATCTGAACCTGATGCTTTATACAGCTTCAATTTTTCTATCGCCATTTCAACCTCTAATGCACTTTGTTCTACGATTAACATTCCTGCTGTCTGTAAATTATCCTCTTCAATATCCTGTTCTGTATGTACATTTAATAATTGATTAAAGTAACTTTTCCATCTATTTAATATACTTCTGGAATCTGCAATCATATCCCCACTTTCATTCCTAATTATGTTTGTTCTAGCCTAAAACCCTTTCTTCTCTATCCTGATTCCCTGATATAATTCTCTAATATTCCTATTTTTGACATTCATTTCAAGATCATTAATCTTCTCTCTCAGATATTCCCTCTTTTTACTCTTTAGTAACCTTGTGGTTTCCCGTCTAACACTACCCAATTGCTCCAAATTTACCTCATTTGGCTCGTGTAACCATTTCATTTTTGCTAGCTTTCTTTTATTTACACTGTTGGCACATTCCTCATCAAACCATTTCTTGTTTTGCCTCTTTTTAAAATAACCAATGATGCTGACAATTTAATAGTATCTCTTATAGCCTCCCATTCTTTATTTATATCAGTTTCTTCTTCGTTTGCCACATTGTCATCTGAAGATTTCAGTACTTCAAATCTATTAGCAATTTTAATTTGGTATTCTTGCTGCATTTCATCATTTTTCAAGTTTTTTAAATCAAATTTTTCAGAATCATCTTTAGCGTTTGTTCCTCTCATTAGCGATAGCTGTTGTCTGATTTTCACCCTGACCAGATGATGATCCGAATTGCAGTCTATCCCTCTTACTGATCTAACATCGATGATGCTACTGTGCCAGCGTTTGTCCACTAATACGTATTCTATCTGGTTTCGAGTTTTGCCATTTGGAAATGTTCACGTGTATTTATGAATATCCTTATGCTGAAATGTTGTGCTCTTAACAATGAGATTCTTTGATGTGGCAAAGGTGACTAATCTAACCCCATTGTCGTTACTATCTTCATGAAGACTGAATTTGCTTATTGTTGGTTTGAATATATCTTCCCGCCCCACTTTTGCATTAAAATCTTCTAAGACAATTTTCATATGATATCGTGAAAGGCTATCAAATACGCATTCTAATTCTTCATAGAACTCATCCTTGATCTTGTCATCTTTATCTTCTGTGGGAGCATGTACATTTATGATTACAAAATGATGCCGTTTACCCTTTAGAATTATGTATGATATCCTATCACTGACAAACTTAATATCTCGGATAGCGGATAAGATCCTCCTTCGGACTAAAAAACCCAGTTCCAAATTCAGGTCTTTTTGCACCCCCGTAGTATAATGCAAAGCTTCCTGATTCCTGACTACCTTCTTTTGGCCATCTAACTTCCTATAAAGCGACTATATCTAAGGGTGATTTATCTAATTCACCGGTTAATACCTCTAGCGCCCCGCTATTGTATAGAGTCCTAACATTCCATGTTCCTAGGAACATATCCCTACGTTTGAGCCTTTGGCATGGGTTCCCTGAAATAGGCCCCGCCCGGAGAACCGAATGGGAGAATTATTATATTATTATATTATATTATTTTATTATTATATTATTACTAATACTACTACTATTATGATGATTGTGATGATGATGATGATTGTGATGATGATGATGATTGTGACGATGATGATTGTTGTTATTGTTGTTTATGTTGTTATTGTTTATTATTGTTGTTATTATTATGATTATGAAGATTATGATTATGATGATTGTGATTATTATTATTATTATTATTATTATTATTATTATTATTATTAGCCCCTATTTTACGAGTATATCCTATACTTTCATTACACCCTTCTACAATTTAAAACTTACTTTTTTGTTTTTTTTTTAATCTGATAGGTGATTCTAAACGGATTTTTTGTGCTGAATTAGAAAATTATCTCCATTTTCTCCCATCACGTAAGTTTTTTCATGAATAACTAGAAATGAAACTATAGCTTTGTGAAACTTAATAAAAATTACTTTCAACAAGAATTGTGTGTGAAAAACTGGGCCAGACTTTATTTGCCACTAATTAATCATTACTTAATAAAAATTATAAGTACATTCATAACCTTAACTCAATAACGCATTTCAAATTTTCTCCTCTTTCACCTTCTCGCATGTTGTTCAGAACAATCCCTTTTTAACATCCAGCATCGTTTAACACTCCGCTTCCCTTGATATCTCATTTCCATATTTTTTATACCTTGGTGAAATCTTTCACCTTTTCCTCACTAAAATCGCCTAAATTATCTGGGAAATAATTTAGATGGGCATGAAGGAAATGCACTTCGACACTCATGTTGCAATCAATCTGTTTGCAATTTTGTAGCATCACTTTCACTATGTTAACATAATTTGGGTCTTTTTTATTTCCAAGGAAATTAAAAACAACATTTTTTAAAGCATTCCAGCCATACTTCACTCCTCGACTCATGGTATTCTCGAACTGACTGTCCGTCATCAGTTTTCGGATTTGTGGGCCAATGAATACACCAGCTTTAATTTTTTATAGGATAATGAAGGAAATGTAGCACAAAGATATTTAAAGCACTCACTGTCTTTATCTAGAGTTTTCAAAAATTGTTTCATTAAACCTAATTTTACATGGAGAGGTAGCATCAATACTTTTGAGGGATCAATAAGAGATTTACTTCTTATATTTTTCGCCCGGTATTAAATTAGTCCTACGTGGCCACTGTTCCCTTTCCCAGTGTTCTGCTATTCCTTTCACATAAGCAACAAGGGTACTTTGTGAAACCAGCTTGCTGACCAAATAATAGTCCAATAATCTTGAAATCTCTACAGACTAGCCATAGATGGTTTTCATACTGCAGTTTTTTGTAACAAAAACTTTACTTTTTTATATGTCTCCTTTAAAACAAATGAGTGGGCTACAGGAATGGAAGGATGAATGTTTCCATTATGAAGCAAAACACCTTTAAGACTTTTTTTTGAGAAGAATCTGTGAAGAACCTGCACTCTTTGGAATTATAGTTTGTGTTATAAAATTTTAAGACAGCAAGGATGTCTTGGCAATACACTAATTTTCTTCTTCAGAAAAAAAAGGACAAGTTCCTTCTCACGACACCTGTATCATGAAAAATATGTACCCTCAGTCAATACTTTATTTTCTTTTAACCTAGGATTTAACAGTTCTGCTGATTCTTTAGGCAAATTTAAATCCCTCACACAGTCTCGCATGTGTCACTAAATGGAGTTCAAATTCCTTATAGTGAGACAGTAAAAATTCTAGGAGTATTTATTAACAACAACTTAAATTGGAATACACAAATAAACCATACATGCAAAACAGTCTTCTCAATAATATATTCATTAAATCGCGTATGAAATTGTCTGCCATTCGCTCTTAGGAAAATGTTAGTAGAAACACTTGCAATGCCCCATTTTGATTATTGTGACACTCTTTTTACAGACTTAAATATTATTTCCACTCAAAGACTTCAACGTGTTCATAATTCTTGCGCACGTTTTATTTGTGGTATTCGCAAATTTGACCATGTTACACCGTCCCTGGAACAATTATCGTGGCTTCGTCTAAGGGATCGTAGAACTGTCCATTCCTTATCCTTTCTCTATAAAATACTTCACACATCATCGCCTGATTATTTATCACGCCGCTTCATCAGACTATCCGACACATATAATCTTGACACTCGATCCCATTGTCCTTTATATCCCTCCTCATCACACTGTATATTATTCATTATCTTTTACGGTCTCACTTACCAAAACATGGAATTCCCTTCCGCCCTATGTCAGAGACTGTCAAACTATAAAATCCTTCAAAAACAAACTAAAGAATTATTTAATAACAAACTAACTTATACACCTCATTGATAATATTCTTTTAACAATTAATAAATATAATTATTTATGAAAATAATATTAAGAATAACAAATACTTTCATTTGTTTTGTTTTAAATATTGTAAAATCGTAAAATTAGTTTTCTATATCTCATTATTTTCTTTTGTTTTTTCTATACTCTAGACAGGGACAATTTAATATGTCTTGCTTGTATACATTTTATTATTAGTTTTAGTCTTAATTTTAACTAACATTAACTGGTTGAATTATAGATCGTAATATCTAACTCCTTTCAAAAAACGTTAAACTGAAAATATATAAAACTATTATTCTACCAGTTATATTATATGGATGCGAAACATGGACTCTTACTTTAAGGGAGGAAAGGAGATTAAAAGTATTTGAGAATAAAGTACTTAGGAAAATTTTTGGACCAAAGAGAGATGAAGAGACAGGTGAATGGAGAAGACTACATAACAATGAACTACATGGTCTTTATAGGAAGCCAGATATAATAAGAACAGTTAAGTCTCATAGACTGCGATGGGCAGGACATGTTGCACGTATGGGGAATGAAAGACTTGCATGGAAGCTTCTTGTAGGAAAGCCAGAGGGAAGACGCCCAGTTGGTAGACCAAGAATGAGGTGGGAAAATAACATTAACTATGATTTGAGGGAAGTAGATTATACAGGGAATGATTGGAAAGCATTATCTCAGGATAGGGATGTATGGAGAGCGTATGTCCGTGCGGCCATGAACCTACGGTTTCGATAGTGCCAGTGAGTAAGTAAGTAAGTAATATATTAGATAGGCCTATTATCTTTTTGATCAAATTTTTACTTAGTATTTAATATTAGAGTTAATTGAGATTGTTATATTCTGCTGTAATATATGTTTGTCCTGGTGAGTGGAAGAGAAGGCCACGTGGCCTTAACTCCACCAGGCTAAATAAATCTAATCTAATCTAATCTAAATCATTATGCTCACTTTGATTAAAACATCTATCATGACCAGAATTATATGGTTCATCATCCATTGGAGATTCAGTTTCAGTGTTACTGGATGCAGAAGGCAATGTATCTGATTCAGGGTGCAAGGGAACCGGAATATCAGGACCGTGAGGTTCGGGCCGAATGGCAGAGGGAATGTTAGGATATACAATGTATTTCTTGTTTTTAGCATTATATCCTGCTACCTTAACTGTGCAAAAATAACAATTGTCTCCATGATTTGAAGGTTCCCTCCAACTCATGGGGATGCCTAAGGGCAATGACTTTTTTTTTTTTTCATTTTTCTAATTCCTCAACTACGCAACACAAGTACGACACACTTTGTGAGGGCACTACGATTTATCCTGGTCTCCTAACTTAATGCCAAAATATTGAAAGTAAATATTCTTTACAAAAGCTGTTATATTCTGTCTCTGTTTTACTAATGTATATGGCCCACATATATAGCAAATCAGATTTGGACTATATACTTTACACAACCACGTTTCATCATTTCTGAGAAAACTATTGAGTTGTATTCTCGCAGAAAAATGAGAACACACACACTTCACGTTTACACGACAACGAACAGCGCAAGACTGGTCTCCAATTTGAAAACAACTTTTAAAATGGGATAGGTTTATTATCTCAGAAAGATTTTTTTAGCCTGTTATGCTGGGTTGCACTTCGATATATGCAGGGACCTTCTGTAAGTTCTCTAATGCATTATTTGTTTTAATATCAATCTGTAAGAGTAAATACTTCTTTCAATAAATTGTTATGGCCTGAGACACTAAACATTTCAACTTTTGTTTATAGATAAGATGAATGCAGATAGATAAACATCTCCAAGAATAACAACGGATATCTTAACCCCTGTTCATTTTAAGGGGAAGACAAATTTTTGTACGGACCTAGGGCGGATATAGTTAGTAGATTATAATAAATATAAAAATAAACATAATGTAAAATATAAACATAATAATAGTTATATTATTTCACATTTTAAGTAATAAAGTTGAAATTATAAACAGTTGGGACTTTTTAACAAACGATAAGCTCACTGTAATATTACTATTGTACGTACACCCTTCGACAAAAAAAAGTCATCCCTTGAACGCACATTTCTTCTAAGTCATACTCGGCACAGCGCTGGGTTCAAACTAGGAAACTAGTCATAATTGTGCAGTCCCTCAGCTACTGTGTTATGTGGCATTAACTGAAGACTCTCCTACGTGTCCTAATAGGTCAGCGGTAAAGCATGCGGTCACTGTTTCTGTTAGTGAAGATCGCAAGTTCGCGTCTTCAATTACGCAATTTTTTCGTGATATTTGTATTAAAACGTTTTATGAATTAAATACATTTTATTTCGTCATTTGAATTAATCTATACTTTTTAAGTTCATAAATTTTTTATACCGTTGAGGTTATAACAATGTTAAATTATGTATTTTCATACGTGTTATATTACTCGTATCTCCTCGCTATCGGCCAATAGTAAGTACTACATCATCAGCATAAACTAACAGCTTATTAATACCATTGAGTTGTAGGCCTTCCTCATCCTCTAAAGATTTGATGGCATGCTCTAGTACAAAATTAAATAGTAGAGGAGATAGTGCATGTCCTTGCTTCAACCCATTCTGGATTTCAAAAGTGTCCGAAAACTGTTTGCCTACACGCACCCTACTCTTTGTGCCATTTAGACACATTCGTATAAGTATTTATTATTATTATTATTATTATTATTATTATTATTATTATTATTATTATTATTATTATTATTATTATTATTATTATTATTATTATATATTTATTTATTTACTAGCGGACCCGGCAGAAGTTGTCCTGTCCGAACGTTCAATTCTCGTGTCATGGCCGGACGATAAAAATATCAGTTACGTTTCTACCATAAAATTAATTAATTAAGACGTATTAAATAAGTTCGCAAGAAAACTCCAGGATACAAGATCGAAGTTCTACAAAACAATGGAGGTACCGGTACTTTTATACGGTAGTGAGTCCTGGGTAACAAATAAGAGGAGTTCGAGTAGAATACAAAGTGCAGAAATGGCCTTTCTAAGAAGGATCAAAGGATCCACAAAATTGGACCACATAAGAAATGAAGAAATAAGAAATGAATTAGAAATATGTATTCAATAAATGACAGAATTCAACAACACCGCGTTGGCTGGGAACAGCAAGTTCAGAGAATGGAAGAAACAAGATTGCCCAAGATAGCATACCATTATAAACCAAAGGGATTAAGGGATATAGGAAGACCTAGGAAGAGATGGAAGGAATCATTGTGAATTCGGAACAGACGAATCACCTAAACCTTGAAGTGAAGGTGATTATAATTATTATGATAAAATAAGAATATAACAAGAAATTTCCGTAACAACTAATATCCGAGGGAATGAAAATAAGTGGAAATTTGACATATAACTATTTGTTCCTTGGTAACTGAATTGCAAATAAAAATGTAAAAAAAATCATTATAAAATTACGTAACAATGGAAACATTTCCTAGCAACTGTTATTTCAGATTGTATTTTATGGACGAAATCACGAAATGGAAGTGCATCAACGAAGAAGATATTAACAGAAGAATGTGGGATATATTTATACAGGAATGATTTACATTAGGATAATTTAGTTTTAAGAAACTGTGAGATAACATCTAGTTCCGGTAAAGGCTCTGACCGCAGGGCGGGACCAGTAAATTGTCTGTGGTGATCTCGGTTTATGAAGTGGAGCCATCTTCTTCCACAGAGGGGAATTAAACGCACCGCTGATGTTAATTTACATGTGTGGTGTGGGGATAGATGCTTAGCATGAGATAGTGTTAGTTCCGAGTATCTGGCAGCTGTCATTTGGTCAGTGAGTCCCCAGGACACAGTTAGTGAGCTTGTGGTTATCTCAGCGCGTTGGCGCAGCCCACTTATTGAGAGGCTCATGTAAAACAGTGACAGGCGGGCACTGCTGGGCCACAGATTGCGAAATTTCCCGGGTCTTGCCACAACAGGTCGGCCAGGAGTTTATTATATCCTCGCGAGTGTAACAGTGTCCGTAAGTTAGGTTTACTACAGAATTGAGATAGGGATTCAGGTTGTTATCTTAACAGTTTAAAACGAACGATCTTGGCCTAATTAATTATGGTATTTGTTAATACACACATTTTCCAAATTTGACGCTTATGTCGCTGAAGATATTAGAAACCAGCGACAATGACCAATCGGCGGATTGGGATACCCTTCCAATGTTAAAGGCAACGGAGTAATACGGTTTATTTCTTGATACTTGGTAAATATCCAGAAATAAACCGGGGGACTGGGCGCACTACTATCTTCAAGCGACTTTGAGAGAAATGTAGTACACACCAAATTATATTACATAAAAACTATATTTATTACGGAATATTAATTACATTTAAATATATTCTCTCTGCCTCTCTTTATCTTTGTTTAGTTTCTCCATTTATAGGTACTTTTACACTATTTGTAATTATTTTTTCTAGATATTTGAAAACTAGGGACATGTTCCTAGGAACATGGAATGTTAGGACTTTATACAATAGCGGGGCACTAGAGATATTAACGCGGGAATTAGATAAATCGCCCTTGGATATAGTCACTTTACAGGAAGTTAGATGGCCAGGAGAAGATAGTCAGGAATCAGGAAGCTTTCCATTATACTACGGGGGTGCAGAGAGACCTGAATTTGGAACGGGTTTTTTAGTCATAAGGAGGATCCTGTCCGCTATCCGAGATATTAAATTTGTCAGTGATAGGATATCATACATAATTCTATAAGGGTAAACGCACATGATTTTATAGAAGATCAAGATGACAAGTTCAAGGATGAGTTCTATGAAGAAATAGAATGCTTATTTGATAGCCTTTCACGGTATTAAATATGAAAATTGTATTAGTACGTAACTTGACCTGTATCTGTCTATGTAACGGACCTGTATCTATGTAACGGAATCTTTGAACACGATTTTCACCCAATTAAAAACATTGGATCGACTTGAAACGTTGTATTATTGTAGAGGATCCATGACAATACAATCATTTCATTTTTTCTTTCTAAAATCCTGGCCAGAATCATCAGAAAATAAAAAAATAAAAACCGGTGTAATAGGTTGCGGACTTACCGACTTTTTAGTCAATCGTTGTAAGAACTCAGTTGGTAGAGCGGTGGACTGTAGTGGTATATAATTTCAGTAATCCATAGGTCGCTGGTTCAAATCCAGGCTCGAAGGATTTTTTTAGAAGAGTATTAAGCAATTACATTTTCGTGGGATTCCGGTTTATGACAATCAATTAAACTAAAAATTAAAAAAATAAATAATACTTTAAAAAACTAGAACAACACGCTTTATTAGAAAACCATACTAAAAAATCAAAAATAAATAATAGTTTAAAAAAAACTAAAACAACACGCTTTATTAGAAAACCGAACTAAAAAAATAGGAATAATTTTAATTTCCGACATGCTTGAGATAAAATTAAAGTGGTCAACAAAAAAATAATCTCCAACACTTCTAGAATAAAATTAGAGTTATCTACAAAAAAAATAATTTTACCATCAAAAGCGTGGAGTGCTTTTTATGGTTTTTAGTTTTCTTCTTAGATATTTTAATTTTACCAATATCTGTTTGTTATCAAATATATTAATTGATATAGGGCACCCCACGCTTTTGATGGTAAAATTATTTTTTTTGTAGATAACTCTAGTTTTATTCTAGATATGTTGGAGATGATTTTTTGTTGACAACTTTAATTTTATCCCAAGCGTATTGGAAATTAAAACTATTTTTCATTTTTAGTTCGGGTTTCTAATAAAGCGTGTTGTTTTAGTTTTTTAAACTATTATTTATTTTTACCTTGTATACTACCGTCTTCCTCAACTATTTAAAATTTTCGTTGATTTCACTTTAGGCCTTTCGATGCATGCTTCATCTTCTGGAGTTGTTGTAGTAGTATTGAATTAACTGTATGTCTAATAGAGGGTTTTGCTCATTAGGCATATTTTCGTTGAGAATGTTTGTATTTTTGGCCTTCTTGATAATTTCGATTTCTTCTAAAATGTTAATTTTGTGTCTGTTGTTTTCCTTGTGTATAATTGACATTGTATTATCGATATTGTTGAAACTGTGGCCGCTTTCTGGAATGTGTTTAGCTAAATTTGATTTGATTGTTAAAGGAGAAGGCAAATCAAATTTCGCTGTTCACCTGATTTGAATCCAATCGAAAATGTGTGAGCTAAGATGAAAATAGATATGAACTCTAATTGGCCTGCAGATGCACGAAAGACGAAAGATCGCTTATGGCACAAATTCAAGACGCCTGGGATGCTCTAGACGATTGTCCACGTGCCTGTAGAAATTTGATTGCATCAATACCCCGAGGATTGAGGGCGGTAATAGATGCTGAGGGTTCATACACCCGATATTAATTTTGTTAAAGTTTTCATTTTAGAAGATATTATTTTCTTTCTTCATTTAATTATTAGAAGGTTTTCATTTAATGTGTTTTGTGTGTGCATTAAAGCCATAAAACTCAAATATAAAATTAAATATGAAACTATATTACAGGCGAAATGCTATCCTAACATTCAGTAAAAAAAAAAGTAGAACGGGAATCGAACCCGTGAGGTTACGAACGCAGATGTGTGTTAAACCTCTCGAGCACGGAAACACACAAAGGCAAGCTTTCTCTTTTTTTTTCTCTTTTATGTTACTTGAGTGTACACTGCGTTAACTAGCAAACACCACAGTACAATTACTGAAAACGTGTTAATGTGAATAAGGCTTCTGCGAGTGCTCACGAAGTTCCCCGATCGGTTGATAGAATCAAGAGATGACTAATCTTTTTTTTTTTTTTGTCTAAAGGTACGTACACACTAGCGCGCCGCGCGCGCGCACCATGTTCGTCAGATTTGGACGGGGTTTTAAGGTGCGCGCGAACGGCGCGCGCGCCGCGCGCGAGTCTCGCACCACGATCCACTCATTGTCGGTTTTTTCCACGAACACTTTGATGGTTCGCTGTTTAGATTTGGACGTGTACCTGAGAGGTTCGTTGTTTTCGGTGCGCACCTATTATTTGTGTATGGAGCGGTCAGAGGAAAACATGTTAAAACTTATTGATATTTATAGAAGCAAGCAATTATTGTGGGATCCTCAACATAAGGATCATTTTAAAAAATCATTGAAAGGAGATGCCTGTTTTTTTTTCAATGTTATGTGTTTTTTTTTGTGTACTGTAATTGTATGAATAAATTATAATTATTTAGAAAACATTATTTATTTAAGACATTCATTTCATAATATTATGTATGAAGTATCACAAAACAATACAATATATAAACACATTTATTACTAATTATTTATTTATCTCTTCAAAGACTCCAAAGAGCAAGACTGCTCATGTTAAGGGGCAATATACAAAAAATAATGGCCATAAAACAATTAACAATAAAAACAAGAAAACAAATTCAGGCATAAGTTTAAGTAATACAAACTACTATAGATGCACAATATATATATACACATATAAATACAATATTTAAACAGGATAATATTAATAATAATAATAATAAAATTAACAAAATTAACTAAGAAAGCAATGAGAAAAAATATTTTTTAATACAATTAGAAAAATGTTTAACATTCGTGAAATGTTGATATTCAATAGGTAAGTAGTTATTTTAATGGTTGATTAATGCATAACGAATCCCTTTTATACTTTTTTTTTTTAGAAACTAGTATCTTTGTGCAATAAAGTACAACCTCTAGTATAATAATCATGTACATTTTTATTAAAAATTAAGGCCATGTTATGGTGAGATAGATTCTTAATAATTTTAAACATATATATACAAATCATGTCCACCGCTGTAGTCTCGAGGTAGCGTGCTGTCTTGTCACGCAGCGGGGCCCGTGTTCGATCCCCGGTCGGGGCGGTTTTTCTGGGTGAGGTTTTTATCGGGGTTTTTCCTCACCTGTAAGACAAATGTCAGGAAAACTTTAAGGCCCAAACGGTCCCCGAAATCATATGGCCATCATCATCATCCTTATCATTATCATCTCATCATCATCATCTCATCATCCTTCACCGGTGTGGAAAGCAACGGGAAGCTACCACACCTACACAATTCCCTAGTAAAGCTGCAAGCATAGCATGAAAATGCTATGATTGCAGTGAAGGACCTGCCTTCGGGCAGAATTACTATGGATGTATATACAAATCATATATTTTTTTTAATTCTTTTAATGCTATAATATTTGAAAAAGTATAAATAAAGTTATAAGATGTAATAAGTAATAAGCGTGACCAGACGTCCCGATTTTGGCGGGACAGTCCCGATTTTTAACAATTTGTCCCGCGGCATTTAAAAAAAGTCCCTATTTTTGGGAAAGAATGCAGGACAAGCGGGAGAACGGAAAGGGAATAGACATGGTTGGTTACACCTGCTCTGCAAAATGTCTACTGAAGGTTTGTGGGTTTCCTATGGATCGCAGGAGGTTCGTTGAAATTAATAATTTCGACGAACATAACACGCGCCGCGCGTGTTCGCGGCGCGCATATGTGTACGTACCTTAAGGGTGTACATTACGAAAAATATTCAAAACATACAATTTTGAATTTTATAAAATTCTGACGTGGTACTCGAAAACGGATTTCATTTTTGTAATCATTGTGAAATTATGATTCAGAAACCCTGATGAATTAAAAAAATCGAAATCCATGCAGAACGGTGTTATCAATTCAATAATTTAATTAAGTTCTAAGTTATGTTATTATTATTATTTTATCATTGCTTCATTTATATATATATATATATATATATATATATATATGTTGTATTTTCTTAGCACCCCTATATTGTGAATTATTTAACTGTATAATTTTATTTCGATAAAGTGTCTGAAAAGACTTTCCGGCCTTAACATCAGGTAAATTAAATAATAATAATAATAATAATAATAATTATTATTATTATTATTATTATTATTAGTAGTAGTAGTAGTAGTAGTAGTAGTAGTAGTAGTAGTAGTAGTAGTAGTAGTAGTAGTAGTAGTAGTAGTAGTAGTAGTAGTAGTAGTATTTGTTTATTTTTTGGTGTTGTATTATTTTAGTTTATGCTTTCCTTATCAGTTCTATATTGTGTATCATGTCTTAATTTTTAACTATAGATAACACATTATTATTGTTAATATCTGTATATTTTATCCCTGGTGAAGTGGAAGAGAAGATATCAAGGTCTACATTTCCATAGTTCAAACTATCTTTAATTTTTTCCTGCACATCATATGTGTGTAATAATTATTAGTCCAGGTACTATATTTCAACAATTTCTTTTTTCTTTGCTTTTCTTTCTCAAAAGTTCCCCCTTATTTGTTTAGGCCCTATATATTTGTTCACCCAGTTAATATGGATGTACAATTAGGTCTCTCTGTTTTAAGCACAGGTTTAGGAAGAAAGTTATTGGCGAGTATTTGAAAAATAAGTTTTCTTAAGAACATTTTTTAACCAAAGAAAAGCGAAAAGACAATTAAATGGAGAAGAATACCTATCAACAAACTACATGATTTTTTATAGGAAACCAGATGTAATAAGAACAATTATGTCTCGTTGATTGCCATGGGGAGGGCATGTGACACGAATGGTGAATGAAAGGGAAGTATGAAAACTCCTTGCAGGAAAATCAAAGGTAAAGCGTCCAGTAGAAAGGCGAAGAATGAGGTGGGAGAATAATATTAATCATGATTTATGGGTGGTAAATTGTTTGGAAAACATTACCTCAGGATAGGGATCTATGGAGAGCTTATGTCCCCGCCATGAACCTACGGGTTCGTAGTGCCAGTTAGTCAATTAGTTAGGCATATATATATATATATATATATATATATATACCTATTTCTACAGTTATAGTAGGAACTATGTTCATTAAATATATAATTATACAAAACTATTTACGTAAACTGCAAGAATCATTATTTGAATTTCAAACAATAATAATAATAATAATAATAATAATAATAATAATAATAATAATAATAATAATAATAATAATTAGTATTATATTAGTATTATTATTACTATTATTATCATTGTTTTTATTGTTATTATTATTAGTAGTAGTCTATTATTGTTATTATTAACTATTATTATTATTATTATTATTATTATTATTATTATTATTATTATTATTATTATTATTATTATTATTATTATTATTATTATTATTATTATTATTATTATAAAAGTAAATTAATCTCCTACAGGCAGTAGGAGGTTAAGGCTCCCACTTTTTAGACAATCGGTACGAGATGTCAGCCTCTCGTGACAGCCCCGTTACCCCCAGAATACGTGCCTGGTATTCATTTCCGTTAGAGGCTGAGTAAACCTCAGAGTCATAGTGCCACCAGAAAGTTTAGTTTAAAAATCCTGACCCCACCGGAACTCGATCCCCCGACCTTGCGGCTTGTAGTGTATTGCCTTAACGACATACGCTATGTCGTACCCAATAATAATAATAATAATAATAATAATAATAATAATAATAATAATACTTACTTACTTACTCACTGGCACTATCGAACCCGTAGGTTCATGGCCGCGCGGACATAAGCTCTCCATACATCCCTATCCTGAGCTAATGCTTTCCAATCATTCCCTGTATAATCTACTTCCCTCAAATCATAGTTAATGTTAATAATAATAATAATAATAATAATAACTTATTCTATGAAGTTAGAATACTGTTATATGTTACAGAGGCTCTCGTCATCCATCCTAATTTCTCTAAAATAAATGTTAAGCTATAAATCTATATGAAAAAGTTCTTCTTCTAGTTTTCCTGTATACGAAGTTAGCTTACTTTAAGAGAGGAGAAAATATTACGAGCATTTGAGAATAAACTGTTCAGGCAGATTTTTGGAGACGAACAGACAGGATAATGGAGAAAACTGAATAACAGTATGATCTTTATAGGAATTCAGATGTAATAATAGTTACGTTTCATTGACATATGACAAGATTGGGAAATGAAGGAGGGAAATTGGAAACTCCTTGCATGAAATCCAGAAACTTATTATAAACATGAATACTGTTACAGGAAAAACATATTATCGTGCAACTGTATGGTCTGGGGCGTGGGCCATGCAAAATACCTATAGAGTGAGAGTTTGAACTACGGTGAAGAAGAAATAAAATTACCTTTTCATGCCATTAATGACAGTATGTTAGATAAATATAGATTATTTAAAAGAAATAGCTAAAAGTGGCATTCCAAACTTAAAAATAGAAATGTTAACATTTGGTACTATCGCAGTTAGAGCTGGCCTATAGCATTTTAAAATCAAGTGTTGAGTTGAAGATATTTGAAAATTTTACGAAGGAAGTAATATCGGACTAAGTCAACAATCATTTATAGCACTGCAGACATATTGAGGCTTTCCTTTTTTTATGTATATCTCTTAATTTCTAATGTAATAAAGAGATATATATAAAAAGACATGTAAGGCCTCGCTGAATGAGGAATCAGCTTAATGCGGGCCCACCTCCGAGGCAACACAAACATTTAAGATAAGACTCACCATTCACTCACACATTCATACTAAACAAAGGGAATATGATGGGATAATTATGATGGCCAAATAATTATGTTGGGGACTATTTGGGCCTTAAAGTTTGCGGACATTTGTCTTACAGATGAGGAAAAACCCCTATAAACCCCACACATTAAACTAATATCGACCGAGGATCGAATCCGAATAATAATAATAATAATAATAATAATAATAAATAATAATAATAATAATAATAATAATAATAATAATTTTTATTATTATTGTTAAATTAAGTTAATATTATTAGAGAAATTAAATGTGAGGAACAATCAATCTGGTGAGAGTATAATCACGAAAGAAAAATATTTATATTTGTTTTAAACTATGGAAGTCTCAAATCTCTTGTGGTAGGAAGTTACAGAGTCTAGTAATGGGTACGATATAGGAATTCTTTGTTGTAGGACAGCGGTTCCCAACCTTTTTCGACTCGCGAACCCCTCCCACAACGATCTGAGTAGGTGAACCACTGACTTTTAAATATACATAGAGTAGACATGCATACAATTTAATTTCAAGCAAAAGGTTTAATAACCTTAAATTAACTTAACCCTTAACGGTTAAAACCTAAAGTTACTCTAGTTACAGCTTAAAAGTTACACAACGTGTTGGACTTTTAGCGAAATGAAATGCTTTCCTAAAGTTTTCACATAACTATAAATCAGGCATTCGCGGTAAATATTAATTTATTGTGGAAATAATTTGATAAATTTCCGATCTTACGTATATGTAACAAGGGGCATTATAGGGTTAATTTAATTTTAAAATAATAATAATAATAATAATAATAATAATAATAATAATAATAACAAATTATTATTTATTTATTTATTTATTTATATACAGAATTTTAATGTTTATACATCTTTCTGTGCCTAAAGTTTTATTTTTCTTCTCCACTCGTCTCTCTCCATCCAATCCATGTCCTCCAGTCCTCTTGCTCTCATTCCAGTTCTTATTTCCTGCATCCACGAGTTTCGAGGTCTTCCTCTCCTCCTCCTTCCAGGTGGACACCATTCCAATGTTTCCCTGGGCAATCTTTTTTCTTGCATTCGTCGTACGTGGCCATACCAACTTAATTGCTTATACCGTATATAGTCCACCGCTGTGGTCTCGAGGTAGCGTGCTGCCTTGTCACGCAGCGGGCCCGGGTTCGATCCCCGGTCGGGACAGTTTTTCTAGGTGAGGTTTTTATCGGGGTTTTTCCTCACCTGTAAGACAAATGTCAGGAAAACTTTAAGGCCCAAACGGTCCCCGAAATCATATGGCCATCATCATCATAATCATCCTTATCATATCATCATCATCCTTCACCGGTGTGGAAAGCAATGGGAAGCTACCACATCTACAATTCCCTAGTAAAGCTGCAAAGCACAGCATGAAAATGCTATGATTGCAGTGAAAGACTTGCCCTCGGGCAGAATTACTATGGATACCGTATATAATCTACTATTGAATAACCAATATTCATTTTTTTCTCTTATGACAGTATTTCTTATTTTGTCTAATTTTGAACATCTTGCTGCTCTCCTCAAGAAATCCATTTCCATCGACATAAATTTTTGTTGAATTTCCAAACTTCAGCTCCATATGCGACAGTACTTCTCACTATTGAATCTATTGAATTATATATTTGTAACTTATTTTTCCTGGTTATATGTCTGTTCCATAAGACTCCATTCATCATTGCTGTTATTGCTCTACCTTTATTATTCTGTTCATAATATCACTTTCTTGTTTCTCCTCTTTATCTAATTTTACTCCCAGATACTCAAATTCTTCACATCCCTTTTCATCTTCTAATATCAAATCTTCGGTTTCGGTCCACATCCCTTATAATTTTTTTTTCTAAATTTGTTTTCAAACCCCAGTTATCGTATTCGTCCAATAATTTTCTGAACATAAACAATAATAATAATAATAATAATAACAATATTATTAATATTATTATTGTTATTATTATTATGACAATGCCGCAGAAATTAAGGAAACAATAATAGGCCTAACCTCGAAACCCGTCATTCCGGAAAAGTTTTGGTGAATCCCTTGAACTATTTTTTGAAACCCGTGGGGGTTCGCGAACCACAGTTTGGGAAACGATGTTGTAGGATATCAAGTAGCAAGTTCTGGCGCGATCGTATACTCAAATTGTTTTTGGAAAATAAGAGATAAGTAGCTTGGTGTAGAAATATATAAAATTTTGAATAGCAAAGTAAGATAATGCATTTTTGCACGATTATGCAGACGGAGTCAGCATAGTCCACAGAAGAATTAAAAAAACACAACTGTGGGCAATAAATCTTGCTTGGACGCCTAATTTAGTGTATTATTGGATTATTTAAATAAATCAATTGTGAATTACCTGGAAACTCGGTCGTCTTGATAGGTGGAGGCAGCGTGAAGATATGCTTCGCTGAGGTTGAGGATGGCCTGCACGTGGTCAGCCTGTTGGTACCTGGGCCATGAAGTGCTACTGTACATATCTCCATATACCATAAGCTCGGTGTTGCTGTTGCTATTCTGGTAGGAAATTTCATCGTCGTCCATATAGTGTACTTCACTCATTCCCCTCCTTTCTATGTGCGTCTCCATAATCACTATATTATTGCTATTGTTTACGATACGACAGCCTGAACGTGTTTCCAGATCGCGCTCTGGAGTCTAACTGGATACAACACTCCTGTAAGTACACAGAACGCATGCTCGAAACCAATTGTCTTCTTTCCCAAGATCGTAATATGCGAACCCTTCGATATTATCACTATATAATCTATATTATATATTTAATATTTTCTTTTACGTCTTCTTCTTTATAGATGCTTTTTTATTTCTTCTTCTTCTTAGAAGCTTTAACATCAAAGTCATATCGCGACTTATGATATTTAGCTGTGATCATAGTCCGTGTGTTTCTATTTAGAATGGGTATGTATTTTTAAACAAGACGAAGTAATATGGATTGTTATGGTGGCCAGATGGTGCTTAGCACTACTTAAGTATTAACTTTTTCTGGTATTTGTTTTAAAGTTGAACAAAAACCTCGAAAAAATCTCATCCAGGAAACATTCCGACCGGGAAAATAACTCTGTCCCGCTTTATTATCACCAGACTACAGAGGTGGACTAAAATTGTCCTTATAGAATATATTAAAAGGAATCTAAGAATGACGGTATTGTGTACTAGTGATTACCACGCTCTCCTCCATTTCCATGGTTCGTGAGTTCAAACCTGACCGGGGTCAGTGGATTTTTTAGTATAATACGTAAATATCCTGAGTGTGGACTCCTTCGGAAAGGGGCTAAAACCATGGACTTGTTTCATAGGTTTTCGGCACGTAAAAAAAAATCTGGAAAAAAAGTATTTTAAGCATAATTTGTCGGTCCTTTTACGCTCAGATATGAATTGCGACATTAATGGACTTTAGCTGATTAAAGAGCTTCATTGAATTTAAGACTAACTGACCAATCCAACAATTCGAGAGAAGGTTTAAGCATTAAAATAACGAAGTTCGTCACGCTGGAACTGCGTAAAAACAAGCGAATTCCTCATCAAGTCAAATTAGTATTACCGTGTATAGGCCTATATATTGTTAAATTAAAAAACTCAATTTCTGATATCTGATTATTTGCGAGTGTCTCACTACAGAGAAAACAAACCATGCAGAACCGTAAGTTATTATTACCAATTTGTGTATTATACAATTTGATACCAATTTAAATTATATATAAATATATATATATATATATATATATATATATATATATATATATATATAAGTTTTCCAGCTTTATTAAAAGTATTAAATAAATTAAACTATTGCATTTTATAGGATATTTGCCAATTTAAGGGTTAATTAAATTGTGAGGTATACATTGCGACGAACACGGCGGTTGCTACAGTCAATTTTTAACTTCGGGTTCCAGGTAAACCCTCACTTCTAATAGTCGGATTTTTTTATTTTTGAAAAATATACTTCTCGATTTATGTAAATAGCATATACTGATTCTCGTTGTGAAATATCAAAATTTGTAGCCGATAAGGCGATTTTTAAATTTTCGTTTCACCTAATGATCCGATTTTGCTAGTTACTTTTATTGATCAATTGCTATATTAGAAGTTTGGTTTCGATTAAACTAAAACTGCGGCCACTAGAACGTTAACGGTCATTCACACACACACACACACACACACACACACACACATATATATATATATATATATATATATATATTCATCCATCCATAGTAATTCTGCCCGAGGGCAGGTCTTTCACTGCAAGCATTTGCATGCTATGCTTTGCAGCTTTACTAGGGAATTATAGGTATGGTAGCTTCCCGTTGCTTCCCATACCGATGAAGAATGATGATGATATAATGATAAGGATTATGGTGATGGCCGGATGATTTTCGGGGACCGTTGGGCCCTAAGCTTCCTGACATTTGTCTTATAGATGAGGAAAACCCCGAATAAAACCTCACCCAGGAGCCTGTCCCGATCGGGAATCGAATCCGAACCCGCTTGCGTGAAAGGGCAGCACGCTACCTTGAGACCACAATGGTGAACGTATATATATATATATATATATATATATAACTTTGATCATGGCTATTTTCAGTATCTACTAGATAACTCCATGGCACAACAGGCCTAGAAGATCATTTGCCTACTAGCCGGCTGCTGGCCTCAAATCTACATCTGTTAATCACAGAGATAGACGATCACCACGATAGTGTAGGGGTGACACGTGGTTAGCATGTCGGATCCCTCAGCCGTTATAGCTGGTTTTTCTCAACCTACAGCCGCTACTTATTGTAGCTACCCAAATCACTCACGATGCTGGGTGGGCACCGGTCCCATATTGGCCGATGTTCCACGAGAAGAAATGCTGCTCCCATGGAGACCCGAACCAGCGCAAGTCCCAAAGCTCTGTGTTAAGGCCTCTTACCTAAATCTCTCGGCTATGGCGCGGGACATCTACTAGATAGGACCGGTGAAAATCTGTAAAATACTTTCAAAAATATGTTCATGAAAATAGTCTCAATAGGTTCAATCCCTTGGAATTCGCTAAGAACCAAAGTAATTTTTAAAAAGGTCTGTTAAGCTTTATATTGTAAACCCATAATAAAGTTGATTAGGTACGAATTCAAGGACACTGAAAGTGTTGAATTATTATCATTTTCATCTATTAATCATTCTAGAGTGAACATATAAGGGAACGTCAGAATTTTTTCTGCTTCGTCTTCTCTAGAAGACAGATTAGATATGCCTTTCAGAATTTTCTGGTTGCTAATATAATGAAGAAACGTTCTGTGAATGATATAAGAATTATGTTCATTTGAACTACCTAGTGAATGGTGTTTAATATTCAGGTAACCAATTATTGTCACTGGTTTTATCGGTTTCAGTCATTTTCAATTTTGTGGCAATTTGGTTTATTATATTTCAGTTGTCCACCGCTGTGGTCTCGAGGTAGCGTGCTGCCTTGTCACGCAGCGGGCCCGGGTTCGATCCCCGGTCGGGGCAGTTTTTCTGGGTGAGGTTTTTATCGGGGTTTTTCCTCACCTGTAAGACAAATGTCAGGAAAACGTTAAGGCCCAAACGGTCCCCGAAATCATATGGCCGTCATCATACTTGTCATTATCATCATCATTATCATCATCATCCTTCACCGGTGTGGAAAGCAACGGGAAGCTACCACACCTACAATTCCCTCGTAAAGCTGCAAGCATAGCATGAAAATGCTATGATGTCAGTGAAGGACCTGCCTTCGGGCAGAATTACTATGGATGGATGGATATTTATAGGCATTTTTAAGGTTTGTTTAGCAGTTTGCGGGGTTGCGAGGGGCGAAACCCACTTCATTCACGCTTTCAAACACGAAACTTTCCTAATTTTAAACCATGTATCTCGCACTATGTCAGATTTTGTTTGTCATATATCGTCCCATTTTCGATGTATAAGAAATAATATCCGAGTTTTACATCAAATTTAAACATGTCGGTCTTGAATTTAAAAAACTAACAAAAATAAATCACCATAATTCCTTTTGTCTAGCTTTGGTTATCTTGTAAGATCACATTTCGATTAATATTTATTGCACAAATAGTTCAAATAATAGGCCAATTTTAATTTTTCTTCACACACATACATCGGTCATAAAATTTAAAAATTGACTAAAATAACTTACACTAACATTTTATTAATCATTTCTGTCTCGTATTGATTTTTAGGTCACATATAGGTATCGTTGTTGGTTAAGGCATACGCTACAAGCCGGAAGGTCGAGGATTCGAGTCCCGGTAGGGTCAGGATTTTTAAACTAACCCAAACCTTCTGACGACATAATAACACTGGTGTCAACTCAGCCTCTAACATATATGAGTATACCTGAGCTTGTTCTGGAGGAGAACGCGGCCATCACTCAGGGCTGACAACCCGACTGACACCAAGTGCCGATTGTCTAGAAAGAGTGGAATACTTAACCTCCTACTACCCCAAAGATCTCCTAAGGCCTGTAGGTTAGTTTTTTGTATTCCTTAAATTAGAAAATAAACTTAAAATAGAATCGGTGTGTAATCTTTACAAATACATCGTAAGAATGTCAATGACAAACGATGGGAATGAGTTACAGTTACGTCACGAATCCTACTTTTTAACCTATTTTATTCCTGTATACAGATTTTCTTTCCTAGATCCTGCAGCTCCATTTAGGAGCATAGGGGATTAGTAAGAGCTTTTCACCGGACACAACAGCTTCCACTTCATTCCAGAATTTTCCTATCCTCTTCGCCTCATCATAGACAGTTCGCTTCCAGGTACAACATGTATGTACCCTATTTCTGGCTCCATGAGATTTCCAATCAAGGGCAGGTATTTCCACAGAATAGGGGTTTTCTTAAAAGTGTGGTCTATCCAGAGCCATTGTCTCTTCCTAATTTGCACCTCCACGTGTTTCTCGCCAGCTTTATCCACAAAGCTTTGTTTCTTCAAACTTTAGGCCAGTGAATATTCAACGCAAATAGTGTATGTATTTTATTATTAAAATGCCTGGTTGACGCTCCATATAGTAATACAGATTTAACATTGCATCTAAATAATAGTAGTATCTTAGTATTTTAAGTTTAGTATATCTTGAATAGGGTTATAACTTTTCGAACTTTTGTGAAATAAAATATTTCCTGTGCAATGGATGGATGAACGTTTACTTAAAACATTGAAAAAGGCCTTCATTTCACTAAGCTTCAAGAAAAGGTAACCCCGAAATATATTTATATATCAATATTTAATATTGATTTGGGGGTGACCTTTTCTTAAAGCTCAGTGAAATTAAGGCCTTTTTCGGTGGTTTTAAGTAAAAGTTCACCCATCCATTGCACAGGAAATATTTTATTTCAACAAACAGTCCAAAAAGTTATAACCCTCTATGGTTATACATTTTTGGACTTTTGTGAAATAAAATATTACCTGTGCAATGAATGGGTGTAAAATTTTTCCCTGTGCAATGAATGGGTGAGGTTTTACTTAAAACCATTGAAAAAGCCCCTCATTTCATTAAGCTTTAAGAAAAGGTCATCCCCAAATATACTTATATATAAAAATATTTAATATTACTTTAGGGGGTGACCTTTTCTTGAAGCTCAGTGAACTGAAGGCCTTTTTCGATTATTTTATGCAAAAATTCACCCATTCATTGCACAGGAAATAATTTATTTCACAAAAGTCCAAAAAGTTATAATCCTAATCTTGAAATACTTTCATTTTCCCAGATATTTCTCAGGACCATAAAGACAATACATTTTTTTCCTAAAAACAAATAATTTAAGTTATTTTTCAATATGAGCAATATTTCACATGTGAAAAACCTTGAAATTCATGTTTTAATTTTTCATAAACCAAACCATAAATATAGAGCAAGAGAAAATGTTAAGTTTCATGTTTTAAACTATAAGAGCACTGAGACAAAATATTGTCTTTTACATTTTATGATGTGTAGAATCGAATAGCACTAAACACTGATATTTCATATCTTGAGGAAATGCCATATTTTAATGAATACTTCATATTCCTTCATAGTTTTCAATATTTCACATATTGATTTTTTTCAACTAAAGTTCTATAAAAGTTGAAATTATTAAAAAAATCTTTGAAGTTAATGTAGTTTTGGAAAATTTTCACATTGTGATATGGTAGACAAGTTGAAATTCCCCATTGACCCTTCCTGAATAAGATAAGTACATTAGATAACAATAAATAATTGATAGAGGAGACATGGAATGAAGTAAGATGGAAGGGTAATCCCCGGAATGAAAACACGAGTCTAGATGAATAAGTAGAAGAACAATGGTAGAATAATATTTTTCATAAACTTCTGTCATATTTTATTCTGAGGGTTCCATTTTTACATTATTTCCAACCATTTACAATTATTTCTAACGATTATTTCAAAATATATTTCTATGATATTTAACCACATACGTAGCATGAAAACGTGGCAGCCATATTGAATTTAACGAATATCTAAGAAAAAACAAAGTCGTGTTTCAGTGCAGCCAACATAGAGTATGTAATAGTTATCTGTACACACAAAGGTAAAGTGATCCCACTACAGACCATAGGAGACCATTGGGGTAGAAGGAGCTTAAGGTTCTCAATTTTTGTAGACAATCGGCACTTGAAGTCAGCCGGGTTATCAGCCCTGCGTGACCGCCACATTTACCCCCAGAACAAGTGTCTGCCACTACAGGCCATATGAGACCCTTGGGGTAGGAGGTGGTTAAGGCTCCCACTTTTTCTAGACAATCGGCACTTGATGTCAGCCGGATTGTCAGCCCTGCATGACGGCCGCCCTTACCCCAGAACAAGCGTCTGGTACTCGTTTCCGTTAGAGGCTGAGTCGACCCCAAGGTCATGGATCTGTACACATATACTTCAGAATTTCACAACTTACTATTTTATTTTTGGCGTTGAATTCTTTCACAGGTTAGAGTGCTTAAATTGATTTAGGGTCGCTTTAAGGTTGGTCTTTCACAGGTTAGAGTACTTAAATTGCGTTAGGTTAGCTTTTAGATTCGTCAAATATCATGTATATGTTGGCTACATCCCGTTATTCCATAGTGTAAACTGCTCCACGTTTGTTGGCGCATGTGCGTGGTGTATGATTGGAACTTAGATTTTTTTTTGCGTCACATGTTGCAAATAGTCCCCAATATTAATTTGAAGCATTATTTTCTACTACAACTAATTAGTAATTAATAAGAATAAATTTGAGTTTGTGAGACTTATAAAAATCGATATATGAATTTAAAGAATAAATAAAAAGCATTAGTTTGATCCTTCCGGGAAATTCTCGTATAAGACTTGAAAGCATAATAATATTCCCTTCGATTGGTTGCTGGCCAAAGGAAGGCAAGACCACTGATGGGGCTGCCATCTTATAGCCTCTGGCCAGGCTTTTCTGGAGAAGAAAAGAAAATAAAGGAAAGAAGAAATGGAAGAAAGGAAAGACTCCCTAGCCCATGGATGCCCTAATAGCGTCGGGGTCGAAAAAACAAGAGTTAACCAAGAGAGGTTGGACAGTAAAGTTAAAAGAGTGCAAAACACAAGTAAGTGGAAGAAATGTTTTGCTCAGCTTGGGCACCTTGTGGTCGCCATCCACATATCCCCTAGATGAGGAGGACGAAGATCACTGGGTCGTCCTGTGAAACACTGGAGGGAAAATTTTCTATAGGATCGTAACAGGCCTTGGCCCAATACTTGGAAGGAAGAAGAAGAAGAAGATAAAAAGCATCGTTTTACTTCTATTAGCGTGCTACTAAAATGTGTAGCTACAAAATATTAAATTTTTGCACGATAGTGCGTTCAGTCGTACTTACACAAATGGTGGCATTGATTGAAAATTTCGGGGTTGGCAACCTATAAATAAATAACTATACTGTATATTACCTAGGGCGGGAAGTAAAACTGACCTTTATGTATACTACATTCAATGTATGTACAAAAATATGACGGTAGGCAATGAAAACCTCGTAACTCCATTAGTCATTGAAAACCATATAACTCCAGTAGCCAAGACAGAAATTAAGTGATGCTTAACCTGTTGAGAATACGGACTTCAAATGTATTAACAACTTGTTTTGTATTCTGTAGTAAAATATGTGGGAACTATTGCTTATCAGTTTTCATAATTATTTAAAACAGTTATTTGTTTCTCCTGTAAAATTTACCAAAATGGAGTTACGATGTTTTCATTGCCCATCATCGTTTATCCAAAAGGTAGTGTTAATATACATTATACAAAACAAATCACTTCATTTTAAATTAACTGAACTTTATTTGAAACAATATTGAATGTTGACTTAACAAAATACAGTATCTTAATTACCATCATTCATACTTGCCGCCATTTTAGGCCTGATTGGTGTCACGGTCTACTGTAGTCTCTACTAAATTATTTTCGGCATTTAGCGTATATACATTGACCAGACTGCTAACGTCAGTCAATTGTTTATAATGAATGCAAATCTTTCCAACAACGATGTTATTATTTTACTATTATATATTATTTTGAAAACGCCATCGAGCAAAAAATAATGTACAACACACGTTTGTGAAGTGTTTAACAGAAGCGAGGAAATTATTAAAAACCGAGGGATAGCGAGGTTTTTAATAATTTCCTCGCTTCTGTAAAAACCACTTCACAGCCTCGCAATGTAATATAGGCTACTATTACCAAATTTGCCACAAAATAGAATAACAAATCAGTAAGAAAATTTACTTAAACAAAATATTTCAGTTGTACTGGTAGATAAAAAATTATCATAAGTAATGCCACGAGTGATTTCCAAATTATCGATAAATTCACTCCTCACTTCGTGAGTCGTGAATTTATCGATAATTTGGAAATCAAGAGTGGCATTTGTTAGGACTATTTAACGAATAAAATTAAGCTGTTTACTCACAAATCATTATTTAACTATAGTTATTTTAAAATATTTATAGCCTATATTTAATGTAAACGGCGATGTTTGAAAACAAATGAGAAACGATAGGTACGCTTCTACTGCTTCATTTGTTTATCACTGCAACCAGATCATACTATTTATTGCCAAAGGAACGCAATATTGTAAGGAGGAGCTTTCTTTAATATGGTAATTATAACACTGATAAATATTTGGTGAAACACGACTCTGATTGGTTGTAAAACAGAAATCATTGAAACGTGATTGGTCATTGACTCCCATTTGGGGAATGAGTTAAATAGTCATAATAAACATGAATTAAATACGAGCCTACTATATCGTATTTAATATAATATTGTACAGGTTTCGGAGGGGTACTAGTGGTGAGCCACACCGTTTTTTTTTTTTTTTTTAGATTTTTCTTGGTGTTCTCCCGTTTCACGAATTTCATCTCACCAATACTCTGTTCCCTCTCCCATCATGTAATTTAATCTCCATTCATTCATTCATATAATTCTAACTTCATCTCATGTTATGTAAAAAATAGTCTGGTTTAGCAAACCACGGATATTTAAAATATGTAGTTGTGATGATGTAATGGGACACACTCACGTACTTCCTCATGACTCTGAGCCTCTCTGTCAACTTTGGGCAGAATAAAGGTCAAAGGGAGGGTTGCACCACCTGTTACTGAATGAAATTAAATGAAATTACCGCTTAACACATAGGATTCAGTAACCTCGTGTAAAATTTGGTTCAATATTCACAATGAGGCTACCAACAAGCTTGAAGTTTTTTTAATTATAAATTATAAGACTTTTGTTAAATTATTATATAGAAGAATAATTTAATATTCTATTAAAAGTTTCATAATTTCATAAGTAAAATATTGTATTATTATATTTAACGTACTCGTTATTTGCACAATTTAAATTGACTTCAGTTTCACAACTTTTTAGAGTAATTTAAATTTACTTTAAATGCACCATCCTTTAGAAGAGCTATAATTATTGATTTTCTGTAATTACACAGAAATAGTAGAATATATATTCATTGAAGCATGATGGAAATTAGAAAGATTATTCTTTTTGAATGTCTTGGACTAGAAGAATAATAAAATAGGAATACAACAATAGTATGGCATTTCAAGGTGTAGATCCTGTCAGAAGTAAAATTGTACTGGACAATACAATTTTGGAGCAGGTGAATAATTTTACATATCTAGGATGCAATATCTCATATGAAGAAGAAAAGGATGTAAATGCAAAAATATGTAAATTTTTAAGAATTTTAGGGTTAGTAAATTATATCTTCAAGCCGCAGTTAGTCCAAAAGCATTCAAGACTAAAAGTGTATAAAACACTGGCTCTTCCAACTCTTTTATATGGAAGCCAAGTATGGACATTGAAACAGAAGGATATACAGAGACTTAGATCTGCTGAAATGAGATACCTTCGAAGGACTGCAGGATACACACTACTAGATCACAAAAAAGAAAAATGAAGACATCTTAGAAGAATTGCAGATGGAATCTTTAGAAAACAAAATTTTTGATTATAAGTCAAGATGGATGCAACATGTTCATCGAATGGAAGATCACAGAATACCCAAACAAATGTTAAGATATCAACCTGCAGAAAGAGGAAGACAGGACGTCCACTCAAAAGACTTTTGGATGGTGTTTCTCTTGAGACCGAAACAGGTCAACAAATGGCCTAAATTCGTGAATGATGATGATGAACAATAGTATAGAAAAAACAAAAATGGTGCACGTTTAGAAATATTGAGTGATTACATACTATATCATCTTCTGCTTTCATTTTGGTACTACATTTAATATTGTAGGTTAAAAATATAATCACGTCAGTTGACCAGGCATTTTTTTACAATTTTTCTCGTCAGATTTTAAATTTCGATTTGGAATTTAACACCCCCTCTAAGAGGCCATGGACCTGGTGGTATGAGTAATATGTGTGAATGCTTGATGTGTGTCGAACCAGGAACACCATAACAGACTAGGCCTGTATATCAACTTAGAGTGCATTTCATATAATTCATTCCATAGAGTAAAGATGGGTAATACAAATGAACTAAACAGAAGTTGTCGTTTAATGGTCTTAATACCCGATGGGGTTTTTACTAATCTATCCTAATCTAATATCGTATCATGGATTGTTCTAATGAAACTTGCAGTCTATGAATCTTCAAACGGAAAACAAGATAATAAATTTATCGATATTTCTCGGGTATTTCTCTTGCTACTGACATGTAGTTAATTCATGTGATTTTTTCTTCATACATAATAACACTTAATTACAAATGCTACATAACAAATGGCAAATATACGGTTATCGTTTTAAGTTAAGGACTGATGTAGGTTATTATTTAATTTTGTATCGTATTCCCTCCTATTGTACCCATAATTCATAGCTGTCTTACGAACTTACGTATTGTTAATAAGGAATTTTAAGGTTAGTTCTATCTCAACTTTCCATTAAATCCTCGAATATTTTCCGTATTTTCTTCGACAAAAGAAAAAAAAAGCACACGCCCAGTTTTATATATATATATATATATATATATATATATATATATAATGTGTGTGTGTTATATTGTAGATTTCCGCGGATATAAGTATGGTTAAAATGTTTTCTTGGGTTTTCCGCGTCATGGATTCAAGATCGGATGATGGTGATGATAAGGATGAAGATGATGGTCATATGATTTCGGGGACCGTTTGGGCCTTAAAGTTTTCCTGACATTTGTCTTACAGGTGAGGAAAAACCCCGATAAAAAACCTCACCCAGAAGAACTGCCCCGACCGGGGATCGAACCCGGGCCCGCTGCGTGACAAGGCAGCACGCTACCTCGAGACCACAACGGTGGACAATTATACATATGTTAGATCATTATTCACATTATACTAGAGTAATCTGCGCTTTTTTTGTTACTTTTATAGAATTACAAGACAGTGTTAAGTGGACTAGAATCCGCAATAGTATCGTCGAACAAGACACTGTCTAAATTTTAAGTAATTATTATTATTATCATCATCAAAAACAGAAAAAATAGAATTAAAACGAGTTTCAACTGCAGTTTATATTACTAGACCTCATTAAATGGGATGAGAATTAAGAACTTTTTCTCCTCTTTAATACAGAGGAACAAATTAATGTTCTTAGTACTCACCCTGATATCAATTTCATAATTTATGAATATCATGTACCGGTATACTAAGCAAATGTATTAAATTCTTTTTCTTCTTCTACGTCATGGAGTTAGGCCATATACATGTTTCCACATCAAGAGACTGTATCTCTCCATCTACGTAGTTAAGGGGCGCCCAACATTTCTTCTTCCTTTGGGTTGGTGATGAAGCAAAATTTGTGGGAATCTATTGGTGTCATTCTTTCTATACGTTGGAACCAGTTAGAACTTGAATTTTGAATTTTATCTTTAACACTGTAGATGTTTAATTCGGTTATAATTGTTCATTAAATTTCTTATCTAACGATGTATAGCCTGCTACTGAACTTAAGAATTTCATTTTAGCTACTTCTATTTTTATTTTATCTGATTTATTAAGTATCCAATTTTCACAAGTATATGTTAAAATAGGTTTTATATAGAATTTGATTAAAGAGCCACTTAATTTGGACTACATGCCGTTCAGTACGGTTTATTTTTTACTCCACTAGCATATGCGTGTGTGGATTTAGAGAAAATAGATCTACAATAGATCAGTTTTTTAAAATATAAGACAGGTAATATGATAGCACTGTACACATCAATTATATGTAGATTTAATAAAGACATACAATACATCAATTGAGAGGGAGACGTTGTACAGTATCCTGCTAGAAGTCGGAATTCCTAAAAAAATAGTTAGGCTATTCGAATGTTTCTGAATGGCACATGGGTAGGTTCCGGGTAACAAAACAAGTTTTCAGATACTTGCAATCAAATCTTTAGAAAGAGGACGAACAACCCAGTGGTATTAATCAATTGTTTTTATATATTGATGATGTATTATTAGGCTATACTAAGCCAACACACATTCTATTAAATGACACTAAGAAGTTGGTGCTGGGAGTCGATATAACTAAAATTAAAAACATAGTTACACGTAGAAATGCGTTATTAAATGGGAATGGACACTTTGTAACAAGTTGGGGAAATTTTAAAGAAGTGACCGAATTAATATATTTATGGACAATAATAATTACAAACAGGAATGAAGTGTAGAAATAAATTAAACATAGATTCAATTCTGGAAACATGCTAATGTGCATTACAAAGACTATTGTCTTCCCAAATTCTCTCAAATAATGTTAAATCAATTATATAGGCTATAAAATTTGTGATTTTTTTCGACAGTACTAAATGGATACGAAACATGGTATACCACTTTAAAACAGGGAAATAATACGAGGATTGCGAATAAAATACAAGTGAACGACACTCTCTTTATGAGAAACCAGATATAATAAGAATGGTTAAATATAATAGATAGTAATGGATAGAGCATGTGGCACGAATGGCGAATGAAAGAGGGGCACGGAAACTTATAGAAAAACCATAAGGAAAGCGCTTTGTAGAAAAATCATAGAGAACGCGCCCAGTTGGACGACCGAGAATGAGATGGGACAATAACCAGTATGTTCATAATTTTGGATTAAAATAAAATTTCATTCAAATCAATTACGCTTAAATATTAAAATTAAAAAATCCCACGCGCCAGCAGACATTTATCGCATTCAGCTTGACGGAGCCTTTTCCATTTACATAACTTCTTCTGTTATCCCTATCGACACCAGCTACTACGTTCTTAAATATGAATTCACGCAAACACATTTAATACATTTCTATACGTGACTGCTAAAAGACTAGCGATAACTCACATCTGACAGAGCATGTGTCTAAAATCATCGATTTTGTATTGATTACTAGTTTGCTGGACCTGGGTAACGACACAATTCGAAGTGTACTAGTTGATCGATCTAACCATGCCTTGTACGCAGGGTCGACCTCCGATTCATGAATCGTTACTTGGACGAAGAAATGTTATTGGCTGATGCGAGACGAGAAACGTGATTGGGCGATTTGAGAAGCGCCAATTCCTCAACAGTACAATTTTTCGAAATAATATTTTTTTAAATCATGGAGATTAAGAATGATGTAGATGATAAAAAAGTAAATATCTTAAATGGTTAAGTACAAAAAATTTGACGGACAAAATGGAGTATAAAAAAAGCACAAGCAAAGGTAAGAAAGAAGGTGACAGAAGAAAAGAATAAATATTGGGAAAGAACCTGTCAAAGAATTCAGACTTATATTGGAGGAAAAAGGTGTTCAGAGACATGGAGAACTTTGTAAAATTTAAGAAAGCCAGGACACAATAAAATCAATATTCAGGGAATTTCTTTAAATGAATGGAAATTCTATTTTAGCAAGCTATTGACTGAAGATCTTTTGGAATTTTTAAGTGGAATTGCAGAGGAAACTGATGATCAAAACAGAACGAGTATACGTTTAGATATTGAGACAGTAGAGATAGCAATTGGAAGTTTAAAAAAATGGAACGGCTTGTGGGGAAGGAGGAGTACAGCCAGAGTTATGGTACAAGGAAATTATTTGAATTGTTAAGGAGCCTTTTTGAGAGATGCCAAAACGGAGAAGATGTACCAGTAAAATGGAAAATTGGGTTGATATGAGTCATTCATAAAAAGGGAAGAAAGAATGAATGCAATAATTATAGAGGAATCACCGTAATGAATGTTTTTAGCCGTATATATGGAAAAATAATCAAATACTATTTGGAAGAAAATTATAAACATAAGGAGAATGAAGTACAAGCTGGCTTTAGGTCTGAGAGATCTACAATTTATGACATATTTGTGGTAAAACAATTGATTGAAAAGACAAATGATAACAACCAACAAGTTAATTTCACATTTGTGGATTTAGTAAAGGCATACGACACTGTACCTTTACAAAAGTTGTGGGAAGCATTAGAAGATATGGCCATAAACAATTCAATTATTAATGCAATAAAAAATTTGTATAAAAATGCAGTATCTAAAATTAAAATTGGAAAATATATATCAGAAGTAATTAAAGTAACAAAAGGCCTTCGTCAAGGTTGTAGCATATCACCAACATTATTTAAGATATTTATACATAAAGCACTATCAAACTGGAGCAAAAAATGTTCCGGAATGGGAGTACCAATTGGAGATGGATCAACAGATACAATATATACACTGTTATTTGCGGATGACCAGATAATAATTGCTCAAGAATATGAAGAGATGGAGTTTATGTTCAGAAAATTATTGGACGAATACGATAACTGGGGTTTGAAAATAAATTTAGAAAAAAACATTTTATATGGGATGTGGAGCCGAAACCGAAAATTTGATATTAGAAGATGAAAAAGGGGTATATTAGAGGATGTGAAGAATTTGAGTATCAGGGAGTAAAATTAGATAAAGAGGATTAACAAGAAAGTGATATTCATCATCATCATCATCATCATAGTACATTCACGAATTTAGGCCATTTGTTGACCTGTTTCCGCCTCAAGAGAAACACCATCTAGAAGTCTTTTGAGTAGACGTCCTGGTCTTCTTCTTCCTGCAGGTTGATATCTTAACATTTGTTTGGGTATTCTGTGATCTTCCATTCAATGAACATGTTGCATCCATCTTGACTTATAATCAGACATTTTTTTTCTAAAGGTTCCATGTGTAATTCTTCTAAGATGTCTTCATTTTTTTTGTGATCTTGTAGTGTGTATCCTGCAGTCCTCAGAAGGTATCTCGGAGGACTGTGATATTAAGAACAGAATAAATAAAGGCAGAGCAATAACAGCAATGATGAATGGAGTCTTATGGAACAGACATATAACCAGGAAAAATAAGTTACAAATATATAATTCAATAGTGATAAGTACTGTCACATATGGAGCTGAAGTTTGGAAATTCAACAAAAACTTAGAACAAAATCTTATGTCGATGGAAATGGATTTCTTGTGGAGAGCAGCAAGATTTTCAAAATTAGACAAAATAAGAAATACTGTCATAAGAGAAAAATGAACATTGGTTATTCAATAATAGATTATATACGGTATAAGCAATTAAATTGGTATGGGCACCTACGACGAATGCAAGAAGAACGATTACCCAGGAAAACATTGGAATGGTGTCCACCTGCAAGAAGGAGGAGAGGAAGACCTCGAAACTCGTGGATGCAGGAAATAAGAACTGGAATGAGAGCAAGAGGACATGGATTGGATGGAGAGAGACGAGTGGAGAAGAAAAATAAAACTTTAGGCACAGAAAGATGTGTAAACATTAAAATTCTGTATATAAATAAAAAAATATTTAATTTATGCTAATTACATTTTTTACAAAACACAAAGAAACAATATAAAATAAAATTCTGTGGAACGCTTTGTTAGCTATAGCAACATAATAATTTAAGAAGCTTTATTCTTATTATTTAACTCAACACAAATTGAATGATTATGAACGTGTATTATTTATGAAAACCAACAGCTGAAATAATTTAATATCGGCACTGAGTTAATTCAAATGAGCCATTAATATATTTTCACAAGTTTTAGTTAAAGTGTTACTGATAAACGTGATTTGTCAAGTTAATGAAAATAGATGTGAGTGATTGTGTAATTTATAATATACACAAGAGACCATTTTTGTGCAGACCTTAAAAAAAAACTCTTATACAACAAGGAAATATACAATCTATTAGATATTAGCTTTTGAGAGCCTTTTCTGCTTCACATTTTAAGTGAATATCACTGCATGTATTTCTTATAAAAATATTACTGAATTGAGGATGCATGAGTATGAAATCTAAAATGTTAATTTTTATATACTGTACTATTATGGTAGATTTATAGAAACACATTTACAATAATAAATACTCATACTATCATAAACTGAACAATTTAGAAGTTAAGTTATGTAGTAGGAAATAATACTATGAGGTTTATTTTAATATTGTTTAATCTTTCTTCACTCACCTCATACTGGGAGTTAAGAAGTATGAGGTGAGTGAAGAAAAAGTTGTTATAAAATATAAGATATTTTTTGTCATACAACTGAGGTAATTGCAGTGACCACCGTACGCCACTGAGAATAACATTAACTATGATTTGAGGAACGTAATTGTAAGGGAATTATTAGAATGTATTAGCTCTGTATAGGGATGTATGGAATGATTATGCCATGAACCTCCAGGTTCGGGAGTGTCATAGAATTGGTTACTTAGCCAGCATATGCGTGTATCATGTCGATAAATATTTCTGAGCATACTTTCAGAAAAAAAAACAATAAATTTAAGCGTTGCATAAATAATGGTCAGAGTTCTCTTGGGAACTATGAAATAGCAATAAGAACCCCATAGACAAGAATATAACATACTAATGCCTTTCTCACATATATCCCCATATAATAAAACACGAATCCTATTGCTCCAAATGTTGTTTGCTACATGTTTTAATACTTTATTTAATCGTAGGTTATTTGGCGACGTTTGTGTTTACCTGTGCAATTAATTTCAATTTAGTAATATTAAATACAATGTCTGCAATCTAAATTCTAAATAGCGTATCAATTTCCTGTTATTTTTAAAACTGAAAAATCCCAGGTGCACATTCGCCAATCAATACTGATTGCGAATTTTAACAGAATGCCGTGGGGAACAGTTTGAACTTATGTAATATTGCATGTTTTCCTTTTGTTTTCTCGCAGCGAAACTTGGGATGTGCGATTTAATTATCATAACCAATGTGACGAAGTGACTCGTGAATTTATCTAGTAGGTTTGGAAATCAAGAGTGGCATTTGTTATGAGTATTTAACGAATAAAATTAAGCTATTCACTCAAAAATCATTATTTAAATATAGTTACCGGTATTTTAAAACATTATATATTTACAGTCTTACTAATAAAAATCTCTTATACAGGCTTTCATCAGTTGTTTAGTTATAGGCCTACAATGTATAAGCCTTATGTAGATCACGTATAATTTCCTTACTAATAATCGTTGTGCCGGAGCTATATAACAATACAACCGTTATACACATTACGTCACATATTCGTAGCATTTTCATGCTATATAACAATACAACCGTTATACACAATACGTCACATATTCGTCATCATTATGACGCCAGAATAATATTACGCGCAGTTTGTAACAGAAATGAAACAACATCAACTAGTGATTAATTGTGTAAGAAAAGAATCCATCCATAGTAATTCTGCCCGAAGGCAGGTCTTTCACTGCAATCATAACATTTTCATGATATGCTTTGCAGCTTTGCTAGGGAATTATAGGTGTGGTAGCTTCCCGTTGCTTTCCACACCGATGAAGGATGATGATGATAAGATGAATATGAATGATGATTATTGCGATGGCCATATGATTTCGGGGACCGTTTGGGCCTTAAAGTTTTCCTGACATTTGTCTTGCAGGTAAGTAAAAACCCCGATAAAAACCTAACCAAGAAAAACTGTCCCGAGCGGGGATCGAACCAGGGCCCGCTGCGTGACAAGGCAGTACGCTACCTCGAGACCACAGCTGGTTATGAATTAATAGATATTCTCTAATTGGGGAAGTACGGAAAAATAAGTGTGTTTTAATTTATTTACATTCTCCTTTACGCTATGTCAAATATATCGTAGAATTAGTTTCACAGACTATTTAACTCATGCCCCAAATGGGAGTCAATGACCAATCACGTTTCAATTATTTCTGTTTTACAACCAATCAGAGTCGTGTTTCACTAAATATTTATCAGTGTTATAATTACCATATTAAAGAAAGCTCCTCCTTACAATATTGCGTTCCTTTGGCAATAAATAGTATGATCTCGTTGCAGTGATAAACAAAAGAAGCAGTAGAAGCGTACCTATCGTTTCTCATTTGTTTTCAAACATCGCCGTTTACATTAAATATATAAATATTTTAAAATAACTATAGTTAAATAATGATTTGTGAGTAAACATCTTAATTTTATTCGTTAAATAGTCCTAACAAATGCCACTCTTGATTTCCAAATTCTCTAGATAAATTCACGACTCACTTCGTGAGTCGTGAATTTATCGATAATTTGGAAATCACTCGTGGCATTACTTATGACAATGTGCTGCCATCTAACGTCAAAAATTTCGAACAATTCTTGGAAACTATTAAAAGTTTTTCCCATTACTTATGAATTATATGCAGTGTTTTAAGATGCGTTAGAAAACGTTCAAAATAGTAGGAAATGTTACCGGCAGCAGAATAACGCTTTAAGTGAAAAAAAAAAATAATTGCAGTTTGATCGGGAGTCGACCTCACGAACCGTAATCGGAAGCTCTAAGCACAAGACTATCAAGCTAACACGTGCCTTGCTGCAATAATAGTACCTCTGTAATTAAATACATTTTATATCGGTATGTGTATTATGTATTAATGATGCAAGAAAGTTTTGTTAAAATAATATTATGAAGCATTTCAACTACATTCAGGTTAAATATTGTCTACAACAATTATTGTAGAACATATTATTTTGTGAATCAATGTTCAATTTAAATATATTATTAGGCCTAATCGAGAATGAATGTAACAAAAGGCATTTTATGATGCCTTTATTTTCCTACCCAGAGCTTTATTAATATTATTTATGTCCTGTGCATCCATCAAACAGTCGTTAGTGTTGCATTTTGCGTTAAATTTAAGGAAACTTTCATCAATATCGTAAAAAAAAAAACAATTAGTTGATCTTGAAGTCCGACATTTTGTCTAGTTATACATTCCTTAAATAAGGCTGGAGGCAAGTATAACGATTCCCATGTAAAGTTGTACACCTCTTATACACTGAACAGCTAATACAGTGTTTATTAGTAAGAATTTTCAACTGAGATCCGTATAAACCTTGTATAAAAGTTATATATGGATTATTAGTAAGAGGGTTAATGTAAACGGCGATGTTTGAAAACAAATCAGAAATGTGTAGTTATGTTTCATTTGTTTATTCACTGCAACTTGATCATATTATTTATTGCCAAATAGGATCGCAATATTGTAAGAATGCACCCTAGTGGGGAAAAATGAAACATATAAAATTGTATATTATAACCAACATTATAGGTTATTAATTTTTTTAGTAAACAACTCAGTAAAATCATTATTTAAACAACAATTATTGAACACACAATTATCAAATGTGTAGTTCGAATGAATCTGTTCATTATTTGCTACCGTATATTCAACGTATTTGTTGGAGACTCGGTCACAGCAAAGTAATGCTCTGACCTGTTCAGAATACTAAAATGGAGGAAGGGTTTCTTTACCAAAAAAGCAGGAGCTAGTGAAGGAAATCGATAAAGAGGACGTGAAGCAGACTGTGATTGGTTGTAAAACAAAATTCATTGAAATGTGGTTGATCTTTGACTCCCGTTTTGGGCATGAGTTAAATATTCAAAAGAAAGATATAGGCCTATTCCGTTAACCAGCAAAATCTGACCATTAAGAATGGAACCCAACATTTGAAAATTACTCTATCTACAGTGGCGTAATTACCCAATGTTGGGCCTTAGCATCTCCTTTGTTAGGAGTTTTTAGACAAAGACTTTATTATCCTAAAGGAAATCCATCGACCCCGGCCGGGTTTGAATCCGCGTCCCTCGGTACCAGCGACAAGGAATATAACCATTAGTCCACCACGGTCTGGCGGCTGCAATTTGTGTTTACTGGCAATAAAACTGATTTAATTGACAAAAGAAATATATAATTCGGCAAACAAACAAATTCGGGCTATAAATTAAGTTTGGCTGAGGAATTGGCATAGTTCACGCAGCTCCTACCTGATGGACTTCTTTTTTTAGGTTTTTTACTCGCCAAGACAAATTTTAGTTCAAGCATCATGGCCAGGAGCCATTTAATCAATAATAATTTCACAATTTATTTAATGGAATAATACCAGGAATTTTCATAAGGTAGATGGGTGCATACAACAGCTGAAATAGGCCTACGTTATAGAATTGTTGATGCGATATGTTAGAGCATCTAAAAATGTAATTAAAATATTTTTTTTAATTACACATATCGCCGTCTCAGTGCAAAACCACGATATATGTAAAATATTTAATTACCCACGTTTTATATTTATACAGGCTGGAAGTAACAGACCTAACTTAAAATTATGCAGATTTTAAGTATGAACTCCTCGTGGCAAATATGATAAAAATGTCTTGTGATCTTTGGATCGTAAATGTGCAGTTTTCTCAGGGGGAACACATACACAGATATTTATTGGTGCATTATTTTATAATGATTTTGGATATTTAACTAATTTTCACACAATACATAGGGGACATGAAATGAAACAACCTTTTCCTTTAGTATTTTTAATAAAATCCATAATACGCCCATTTCAATTGTAACCAATTATTCTTCTTGCGTAATACCAATAAACGCTTTTATTTCATGTCTCTTGTTCTTTAAGGAATGTAGGTACTGAGGTTATAACATGGAAATATTGTTGAATTTATCATACATACATATGTGATTGTGCTTTAGCGGTCAAATTGTTTTATTCTACGTCGCCATATTGCAATGAATTAAGAAAAATAAGATCGAGTTCGTTTACTCCAAGCGAACATTCAAAAATTGTTCTAGTGGCAGCATTTTTGTTTATTTTTTCGTGTTTTTCGTCAGTTATGAAAGCAAATGCTGGTTGGAATTTAATTACCGCGATGTATTTCGTCTAACAATATTTTTCATTTTTCATTTAAAATTAATAGTCAACAGATTTTCACAAGACAAAATACCCAACAATAAAAAATATATAAATAACCTCAACTTGTGTCCAAACTCAAGGTCGGGTTGAGAGATGAGATGAACCCCTATATATAAAGGTCTGTGAATGACAAGGGTGCTGACCGACCACGCCTGACGCACCATCAATGGGGCAGATGAACGAAATGAAACGAAATAGATGAGATGCATATGGAGTAATGGTTCAATGAAATTGTGGCAGGATAAAACGGGAGAAACTCCGAGAAAAACCTGCCCAAGCTACGTTTCGTCCACCACGAAACCTGCATGGAGCGACCGAGACTCGATCTCGGGACTCCAGCGGTAAGAGGCCAGCGTCTAACCGCTTGCACCACGGAGCCGCCTACAGAAGAGTAAACATTTTTTTATTGTCTACAAATAAATACACATAACAATAGACATAGTTCACTGATATAACCCAGTTATCATAAACGCGAAATGGCCGAAGATTTTTGAAATGTCTCAGAATGAAACTGAAAAAAATAAATGCGACTACGTTTTTTCTCGCAATGGAACTGGTATATATAATTTATTTGCATATATATATATATATATATACTCCAGTAAAATCTGATAGTTAGGACTGGAGGCTAACCTAGAACCAAAATTTGAAAATTGTTCTAGTGATTGTAACATCTATTTCCTCGCAATGAAACTAAATATAAACAATTTAATTGCCAAAATGAAGGTATTCGTAAACTACCAAAGTCGGATTATGAATTCAACTTGATGAGGAATTCGCTTAGTTTTTTTTTTTTTCGCAGCTCTCGCGTGACGGACTTTTATTTAATTTGTGCTAAAACAGACCATGGGATTAAAAAAATACCAAGGGTAAAAGTTATGTCAATTCATGTCCCTTATAACATATTTTACTGTGGGAAGAACAGACCAACACTTGCCATCATTAATAAAGTAATCCACCAAATACATTTATGTACTCTTATTTTTTAGAAACCAGCATTTCCAATTTTGTATAAGGGGTTTAAATATATTTGCTTAAAACTGCCCGCTTATGTTACTCCCACTCTGTATGTATAAACAGTATTATTTTTATTTATGATGTGTTATTAAATTAAACTATAAATTTTACTTGCATAAATTTAAGAAGCAGGATCAGATGTTGCAGGACCAGGATAAGAATGGAATGTTTTCCTCTAGCCCCTGAAATATGAGTCCCAAGGTGGAGATTTGCAGAGGATAAGTGAGAATTTGGTAGCTTTCACATACTATATAAATAGTTTATGTGTGCCCAGCATTTACTGCAATTACACAATACACCACCCCTACAAATAATCTACTTATATATTTCTCAGAACCAAATAATTTAGCACGTTAATTCAAGTATTATACCGCAGAGAATATTACTCAAGACAAAATGAGCCTTTCGGTAAAAAAAAAGAAAAAGAAAAAAGAAAGATCATGTCAACATATTCATAATTTAAGAAAAATCCATTTTCAATAATAACATATGTAATATATTATGCATGGGGTACTTGACAACAGATGACAGAGAAATATACATTTCTTTTATAGGGTCAATTATTTTCTTTAAAAGACACATTCTTGAAATAGCACAAAACACATTTAAATGTGGACATGGTCCACTGTTTTATTGAAGAGCTAAAATGTAGGTTTATAATGATCCATTTTATCGACAAATTTTACTATCTAACAATTTAACATGGGTAAATTAGAGAGAAGTAATGATATTTTTGTCTATTCTAACGCAATTCACAGTCAGTGAATCTTGGAACGGAGCTAAAATTACTAAATATATCTATAGTTCTCGGTTAACTTAGATTGCATCTCGTGCTGCTACATGTTTGCCAACATGTTTATACACGTTTTCGCAATATACTAACTCCACGTGATTTTTCCCCAAATTTTTAAAAATGCCGTAATAGGCCTATATGCTACAAAAATGGACAAATACAACGTTAGGATGAATTAATTTGGTTATCTCTTTTTAAGTTTAACCCTAATATGGATTATTCGTTTAGTTTTTAGCATATTACCGTAAAGTTTAACCCATAATTCATGGCTTCTTCCAACTTTACGTATAGTGAATATTGCATTTTTTATATTATTTCCATCTCAACTTCTCATTCAATTTTCAGGTATTTTCCGTACAATACATACACAGATGTGTGTTTATATATGGACCAATGAGGCCTATATACACACGTATTCTTTATTCACATACCGCTACAATAATTCATGGGTTTTTCTTTTGTTATTTTTTATATAAGTTACTGCAGATTTCAAACGTAATATTGAAATTCATATATTCAGGCCTGCTGTTCGCATCCAATAGTTAATACAACTAAAAAGAAAAATTTCTGCCTAAAACCAGCTTGTAAATCTGGATATCTTGTGTTTAAGTCTCGGTTCAGGCAGATTTTTTCTTTAGTTGTATTTACTGTAGAATGTCATTTGCATTAGAATCCATGACACTCCAACAAAATATCTCGGTACCGTATATCATTTTGGATTCATTGACTCGGCTGACTTGGAAAATAGGTAATTCAAATTGCATAGATACAACACGTTTGTACTAGTGTCTAATTTCAAAGGCAATTACATGACTTGTTCGCAATTCATGAAATGTCATCTCAGTTTAATGACTATTCCTGCATGGTGAAGAATCTCAGAAGAGACTATATATATTCTGGAAAACAATGTTCATTTGATGACTTCTTTATCTCTAGACAAAAATATTAAAACAGAATATAAATATTTATATATATATATATATTACAGACCTCAGTGCTCTAGGGGTTATGTTCCTTGGCTCCAAACCCGAGGGTCGCGGGTTCAAATCCGGTCGGCTCGATGCATTTTTTAGGATGGAAAAAATCCATGCGACAGGTCCTCCGAGAGGAATTATAAGCAATGGGCCCTGGGTCTAAAGATTTTCGGGCTCGTAAAGAACCTCAAGCCTAAAATAGAACCTCTGAGTAACATTTAATCTCCCTTTTTTCATCCAAGTAACACCTTAATTGTCTACGAAATGTCTCTTTTAGGCGATTAGCTAATCACTTGGCACTCACTGGCAGGGAAATAGCGTAACTAAATTAGCTTAGTTAAATATCACTTGTTCCACGTGTGGATGTAAGAGTATAGGCAGGCAGACTATTATTATTATTATTATTATTATTATTATTATTATTATTATTATTATTATTGCCAGACCCACATTATGTTACTAACTGCGGCAGAAATGAAATGTATGTGACGTACTGCTGCAGGTTACTCAAGAACAGACCATAAAAGGAATTCTGACATTCTCAAAGAACTACAAACAGAATCAGTCATGGAATATGTGCAAAAATACAGAAACAACGGAAATCTCATGTAAGAAGAATGAGCAGAACAAGAATACCACGTCAAATCTTAAATTACCAGCCACCAGGCAAGAGATCATTGGGCAGACCCTTCAAACGTTGGATTGAAACCGTAACAGGCTACAAGGTCTATCACATGAAAGGAAGAAGTAGAAGAAGAAGACTATTATTATTATTAGTATTTAGATTCGATTAGTAGACATTGGTTCGAGTTTTAAGAACTTAACACAGCAAACATATGAGCAGAAAAAGAATACCACGTCAAATCTTAAATTACCAGCCACCAGGCAAGAGATCATTGGGCAGACCCTTCAAACGTTGGATTGAAACCGTAACAGGCTACAAGGTCTATCACATGAAAGGAAGAAGTAGAAGAAGAAGACTATTATTATTATTAGTATTTAGATTCGATTAGTAGACATTGGTTCGAGTTTTAAGAACTTAACACAGCAAACATATGTTTAGTTCATTCTATTAGCCATCTTTACTTCATGGAATGAATGAGATGAAATCAACTCTACGACGATTTGTAGTCTGTTGTGATGTTCCAGGTTCGACACACTTTAGACATTTATACACGTCAATTATATCGTCATTTATTTGGACTGGGCCCAAAGCCTCGAGGAGGGGCTACAACCCTCAATTTGATTTTCTACCTTAAGTTGATACATAGGCTCGGAGTCAAGAGGAAGTGTGTGAGTGTGCCCCATTAGATCACCACAACCTCATATTTTAAAAACCAGTGGTTTGCTAATCCAGGTTTTTTTTAAGGTGATATGAAATGACATGATGGGGAGAGAGGAGGAGTCGAGTGTGTTGGTGGGATTAAATTCAGGAATCAGGAGAGCTCCGAGAAAAACCCAAGAAATCCTGATGTGGCCCAATGCCCCTTCGATGCTGCCAGGATTCGAACCTGAGATCCCAGCTGGGGCAACGCGAGCGCTAGCCACGTGTCTATGGAGACGGCTTATCATTAGTATATCTATTATTAGTAGTAATACTATTATTATCATTACACTTATAATTATTATTATTATTATTATTATTATTATTATTGTTATTATTATTACGGTAGTATTATTAATATTATTAGTATTAAGGACTCTTGGCATCCCAACTCCTATCAACAAACGTTAAACTAAAAATATATAAAACAATTACTCTACCAATTATATTATATGGATGCGAAACATTGAACTCTTACTTTAAGGGAGGAGAAAAGATTACGATTATTTGAGAATAAAGTTCTTAGCAGAATGTTTGGACCAAAGAGAGATGAACAGACAGGTGAATGGAGAAGACTACATAACAGTGAACTACATGGTCTTTATAGGAAGCCAGATATAATAAGAACCTGGAGGAGTATTTTGGAACCATTCAATTGAATTACTAGTTTGAGATGGGAATAGAAGTTGTTGGTTAGTAAATATTATTTCTCGCATAATGAAAATAAATATTACTACTCCAATGAAAGAAATTATTGACGCAATAGATGAAACTACATTTCACGCTGTATAAGCGTCTGGATAGTCTGAATACCGTCGAGGTGTTAGGTCTCCTAGACTGCGATGCGCAGGATATATGGCACGAATGGGGAATGAAAGACATGCATGGAAGCTTCTTGTAGGAAAACCAGAGGGAAAACGCCCAGTCGGTAGACCAAGAATGAGGTGGGAGAAGAACATTAACTATGATTTGAGAGAAGTAGATTATACAGGGAATGATTTGAGAACATTAGCTCAGGATAGGGATGTATGGAGAGCTTATGTCCGCGCGGCCATGAATCTATGGGTTTGATAGTGCCAGTGAGTTATTATTATTATTATTATTATTATTATTATTATTATTATTATTATTATTATTATTATTTGCATCAAACAAATATATTAGTAAACAGACTTACTCCCTACATTGATGACATTCTAGGAGATCATCAATGTGGATTTAGAAGAAATAGGTCTACAACAGATCTGATTTTTAGCTTAAGACAGATTTTAGAAAATAAATGGGAATATAATGGTACTATACATCAACTAACGGTATATGTAGACTTCAAAAAAGGCATACGATTCAGATCAGAGGAAAAAGTTATAAAGTAACCTTCTGGAATTTGGAATTCCTAAAAAGTTAGTTAGACTTATATGAATGTGCCTACATGGAACAAAGAGTAGGGTGCTTGTAGCAAACAGTTTTCGGATATTTTTTAAAAATTCACAATGGGTTAAAGCAAGGAGATGCATTATCTCCTCTACTATTCAATTTTGTATTAGAGCGTATCATTAAATCTTTAGTGGATTAAGAACGCCTACAACTCAATAGTATTAACAAGATGTTAGTCTGTGCTGATGATAGAGTACTATTAGGTGATAGCGAGGAGTTAGTAAGAACCAACGCACACACACACACACACACACACACACACACACATATTGAGTAAATCTAAGAAATAGGGTCCATAAGTGAATATCAATAAAACTAAACATATGGTCACACATAGAAGTACATTATATAATGGAAATGGACAGCTAATGACAAATGAGGGAAATTTTGAAGAAGTGGCTGAATTCAAATACTTAGGAACAGCAAGTACAAATAGGAATGAGATGTACAAATAAATTAAATATAGGCTCAATTCTGAAAATGCATGCTATTACGATAGTCTTTCACGATATCATGTAAAAATTGTCTTAGGAGAAATTAATACAAAAGTGGGACGGAAAGATATATTCATGCCAAAACCTGGACGTCTCCAGATGATGAAATGTGAAGCCAGATAGATGATGTATTAGTAGGTAAACTATGGCACAGTGCTATCAACGACGTTAGATCAGTTATAATGACAGACTGCAATTCGGATCATCATCTGATCAGGGTGAGAATCAGATTACGGTTATCGCTTTTGAGAGGAACAAATCCTAAAGATAATTCTGAATAATTATAATCTATAGAGGATAAAGAAGGTGTACAACTCCATTCCATTCAATTAACTTGGTTTAACTTCTCACCTTATAGGTAGTTCTTACATGGCATACGCCATTTGGGCCTACAGTGGCACGGCCTGTCGGGAGAGGGGTTTTAAACTACCGATCACAAACATACTTTTTTGACCACACAAGAACATGTACTCTCCGCGAATGATTCTTCAGCTCATCATCAAGGCCTTCCTCAAGACAACACAACATTAAGACGAAACACACTACCCATACCCCACATATTCATACAAAACATGACGAATATTATAATGATAATTATTATGACCAGATGATGTTCGGGGACAATTTTGGATCATAAAGTTTCCTGTCATTTGTCTTACAGATGAGAAAACCCCTATTTTTTTTAAATCACCCAGGAACCTTGTCCCGACTTGGGATCGAACCCGGGCCCGCTGCGTACGAGCCAGCGACGCTACCCCGATATTACGAACAGCGGTGGACAGGAGTACAATTCAACGGAATTAATAAGTTGTTCGTATATGTGATGAAGTAGTATTATTGGGCGATAGCGAGGAGATACTAAGGGCCAACACGCACAATCTATTAACACTAAGAAATCGGAGCTGGAAGTAAACATCAATAAAAATAAATATATGATCACACTTAGAAATACATTATACAATAGAAACGGACATTTTGAGGAAGTGGCAGAATTCAAGTACCTAGGAACTATAGTTACAAATAGGAATCGGGTGCAGAAAGAAATTAAACATATACTCAATTTTGGAAATGCTTGCTATACGCATTACAGGGATTCTTTTCACCCCAAATTGTCTCAAAAAGCGTTAAACTGAAAAAAATATATAAAACTGTTGTTCTCCCATTTATATTATATGTATGCGAAACATTGACTCTTGCTTTAAAGGATGACAAAAAAACATGAGTATTTGAGAATAAAGTTCTTAGAAAAATGTACCAAAGAGAGACGAATAGACAAGTGAAAGGAGAAGAATACGTAACTATGGGCTGTATAATCTTTATGGAAAACAATATATTACAAGAACAGTTATAAGTCACGTAGACTGCGACGGGAAGGGCATATGGCAAGAAAAGGGAATGAAAGAGGAGCATGGAATCCCAGAGGGAAAACGCCTAGTAGGTAGGCCAACAAACAGGTATGAGACCAATATTCGCCTTGATTTGAAGAAGGTAAACTATACAGTGGATGATGGAACTTTGTTTCAGGATAGGATGTATAGAGAGCTTAGGTGCTTGTGGCCATGAACCTACGGGTTCTAAGTGCCAGTGAGTTAGTTAGTAGCCTATCGGTTATTATTTCCGACAATCGAATTATGTATAGTAATGGTTCGATTACCGATTAACGAAACGTTCTGTTAGCTCTTTTTTTAAAGGAATTTAGTACATTTAAATTCGTTTATTATGACATTTTGCAAACATGACAATATAATTTTCACTAAAATACAATGTTCCTTCAATTTGAACCCTCCACTAAAGGCATACTACTCGCCATGTTTTCACCTTGTAAAAATGATAGTGACAGGTTACTATGTTCTTCCGAGGGCATATAAAATCCATCCATAGTTCTGCCCGAAGGCAGGTCCTTCACTGCAATCATAGCATTCTCATGCTATGCTTGCAGCTTTACTAGGGAATTGTGTAGGTGTGGTAGCTTCCCGTTGCTTTCCACACCGGTGAAGGATGATGATGATGATGATAATGATAAGGATGATCATGATGATGATGGCCATATGATTTCGGGGACCGTTTGGGCCTTAAAGTTTTCCTGACATTTGTCTTACAGGTGAGGAAAAACCCCGATAAAAACCTCACCCAGAAAAACTGCCCTGACCGGGGATCGAACCCGGGCCCGCTGCGTGACAAGGCAGCACGCTACCTCAAGACCACAGCGGTGGACGCATATAAAATAGTGGTTTAATATTTATTTTTCTGATTTGTTTCTGCATGATATGCATTTTTTCTGTTTTATTGTTGGAGCTGTCTAATGTTTATTTTAAACCCAAAAACCCAAGAAATTGAGAGGTCCATTTTTTCGTCGGATCCTCCATCATTCCCCTATAATTCACATCCCTCGTGTCATTGTTAACGTTCTTCTCCCACCTCATTCTTGGTCACCCTTTTGAGTGCTTTTGTTTTGGATTCCCTACTAGAAGTTCACCCTGTCGGGCGATTTTATTTTGGATTCCTTACAAGAAGTTTTCCATGTCCCTCTTTCATTCTCCATTCATACCATACAGTATGTCATGCCTCTGTCAGTCTACGAGACTATTCGTATTACATTGGTTTCCTATAAATATAATGTAGCTCACTGTTATGTTGTGTTTTTTTTTTTTTTTTCCGCCTGTCTGTTCGTCTCTCGTTGGATCAAAAATGTTCTTAAGCACTTAATTTAATTTAAAATCCTGCCTGGAAGATTTTAAGTTAAATTAAAACTATTAACTAGAGACCGGATGTTAGGGAAAATGCCTACAGCTATTATATATGTGTGTGTATATATATATATACGTATATATATTGTAATGGTGACTTCATATAAGTTCATACCAACGACCCTAGAGTTGTTTTCCATGAAGTTCATTTTGCCTATAAATGCCTATTTCAGCTTATAATGCATATAAATGCCTATTTGCAATTTTTTCTCGAAATTAACTCAGCATTTCAATGAAATCAATTGAAATGGACAAACTTCATGGCACAAATCATTTCATAGAAGTTTTCAAGTGTTCTTTTTATAAATTCCTTTTTGAATATTTTAGGATAAGGGCGGCAATAACCCAATAACCTAGAAGGTAAATGGTTTACCCCTCAATGCACCCCCGTTAGGTAAATGTATTTTTCCACCTCATGCATTCCCGTTTAGCGAAATAGTCCTAAGCAATGTCCCATTGCATTATGCTCCGACTCTAAGGCTTGGAGAAAAGTACTTTGCTTCTTTTCAATACAAACATTGCTGAGTGGCAAAGAGGGTTCTGCTCTTTGTAAAAAGGCAAAACAAATTCCAAAAGCATATCTGATATATTTGCATGCTATTGATAGCATATGTTTATATTCTTAGTGTAAGACTGTAAAAAGTTATGTTGTAGTCCATTTTTTGTAAGAGCCTATTTTGAATTTGTTGTGCCTATTATATGATTTTAGTGCCTTTTGCCTGCCTATTTTGAATGTTTTAAGTGCCTAACATCCGGACTCTACTAATAATATTCAAAGTTATAAATAGAGAAGCTTCTTTAAGTTACTTCGGGTATACAATTTATTAATGGGGATTGGTTGTAAAATCAATTTTATTTGAATTTCTGTAATAGTAGTGGGGGGGGGGGGACCTTGGTCAGATTGATTTGTGTACGTCAAACTGTCTTGAAGTCTTTGATTGTTTATTCTTCAGTGGCACATATAGAGATTATTCTCAAGTACTTATATTTTTTTCTCTTTTATTATAGTAAGTGACAGTTTTCACATCCATGGTGTATTTGGAAGAATCATAATTTTTCTAGAGAGCCAATTGATTACCGAAGAGAACTTGCAAGCTATGTTCTTTAAAACATTGCGAACATAAGCGAACCTTTTGGATTGGCGAGAGGTGCTAAGCACAGCCATCTATCTATTGAACAAAGCCCTGGCTTTGGGTGACTGGTCACGCTCATATATCCTGTGACCAGCGCCGTTTAATATCAATATCAACATTGACTTCTCTACCAATACCGAACTATCATCTCATCTACTTACAAAACTAAACAAACAGAACGCAAAATATACAGGCAGAATATTATAACTTTTAATAATATTATTTGTTTCCAAGTTTTTCTGTGTCATTAAGTCATATACCTCTATCCATTATTCAAGACTTCATAGCCTTTATTACATTATTATCTTATCCTAAATAACCAATTTACTGGCACTATCGAGCCCGTAGGTTCATGACCTCGCGAACATAGGCCCCTAAGCTCTTCATTCATCCCTACCCTGAGCTGACGGTTTCTAGCATCTCCCTGTAAATTTTACCTCTTACGAATTATGATTAATATTATTCTTCCAAGGATTTCTTGGCGCTTTCCCTCTGATTTTACTACAAGAATTTTCCATGCCCTTTTTTCATTTCCCTATTCGTGATACATGTCCTACCCATCATAGTCTATGAGTGTTAACAGTACTTATTGCATGCAGTTTCGCATGAAGATCATGTAACTCATTTGTGTGTAGTTTTCTCCATTCACCTGTCTGTTCGTCTCTCTTTGGTCCAGATTTTTTCTAAGCACTTTAATCTCATATAATTGTAATATTTTCTTTTCTCTTAAAGTAAGAGACCATGTTTCATAGTCATATAGAATAAAACGACACGGAAGAATAACCGTTATATATATATATATATATATATATATATATATATATATTACGTCAAACACCAACTACAGAATGTTATCGAGTAGGAATGTTGCCAAACTTCCCCTAGTGTCATAGCTCTTGAATATTGAATAATGCAAGGTTGGAAACGAGTTGATAACACTGGAGTGCAAGTGCAAGAGAGAGAGAGAGAGAGAGAGATAGAAAAGAGAGAGAGGAATGCAGGGAGGGAAATTATTCGCCGAGGCAGAAAAGGAAGTAGACTTTAGTTCGCATATCTTACGGGGGCATAGATCCGTTGGACAGACAATATATATATATATATATATATATATATATATATATATATATATTATTTTAACATTTTTAGAAAAGTGGGAATGACAAGACTTTCGTTGTAAAGCATAATAGGATGCGTTTTCAGAGTTGAGTCTATGTTTAATTCCTTTGTACACCTCATTTCTGTTAGTAAATTATTGTTCCTAGGTATTTGAATTCTGCCATTTTTTTTTTTTAATTTCCCTCGTTTTTTGTTAAGTATCCATTTCCATTTAATAATGTATTTCTATATGTGACCATATATTTAATTGTATTGGTATTTACTTATGGATCTATTTTTACCAGCATCTCTCTGTTCCGCCATTTCTCTATATTCGCTTTCTAATTGATGTTTTATGATACGAGCAAATATTTTAGTAATTGAGTTTTTCATACAAATACAGCTGTGTCAAATCTCACGATTTAATGAGGAAATTATTGTCATTTCATATTACTTAGCGAAGATACGTATTAACTTTATTGTTTACTATATGTATATATTTCGCTTAAAAACTAGTCTAGAATGTAAATGCAAATATTGTAATATTGTAATATCATCTAGATGGCGTATTTATCGTTCCATTTTTAAATTTAATTGTTTAATGTTTGGAATTGTCTTCATAATTTGTATTATGTAAATTATGTTTTTTTATTGGCTTTATAGCCAGATATAATAAGAACAGTTAAGTCTCGCAGTCTGCGATGGGCAGGACATGTGACACGATTGGGGAATGAAAGAAGGGTATGGAAGCTTCTTGTAGGAAAACCAGAAAGAAAACGTCCAGTTGGTAGCCCAAGAATGAGATGGGAGAATAACATTAACCATGATTTGAGGGAAGTAGATTATACAGGGGATGATTGGAAAACACCTCAGGATAGGAAATCTGGAGAGCTTATATCCGCGCGACCATGAACCTATGGGTTCTATAGTGCCAGTGAGTTAGTTATTGGCTTTAATCATATTTAATTTCGTTGTTTACATATCTTTGGCATTATAAATTAGAAGTTTATATATATATATATATATATATATATATACACAAACGTTACTGCTATAGTAAATATCCTCTTTAAAAATTTGCTTACCTGTTATGGTGGTCACTAGATGTCAGGGGGACCGACTTCCTGCTACCTCGTGTGTGAATTGAGAATACTACATATATAAGAAAAATATATGTTTGTGTTGGAATACTTGGGCAACTCAGTTGGTTAGAGCGCTAAACGTACAGAGTTTAGAGACTCGGGTTCAAATCCCGAATCAAGCATTCATTTTTCTTTTCATATATATATATATATATATATATATATATATATATATATATATATATATATATATATATATATATATATATATATATATATCCATAGTAATTCTACCCAAGGGCAGGTCTTTCACTGCAATCATAGCATTTTTATGCTATGCTTGCAGCTTTACTAGGGAATTGTAGGTGTGGTAGCTTCCCGTTGCTTTCCACACCGGTGAAGGATGATGATGATGATGATGATGGTAATGATAAGGATGATGACGATGATGATGGACATATGATTTCGGGGACCGTTTGTGCCTTAAATTTTTCCTGACATTTGTCTTACAGGTGAGGAAAAAACCCGATAAAAACCTCACCCAGAAAAACTGCCCCGACCGGGGATCGAACCCGGGCCCGCTGCGTATATATATATATATATATATACGCGAGACGTATGGAGTATGTATATATACTCCATGCGTCTCGCGTTGTGATACATGGGTGCACCCCACCGCGAATTTCTTAACCTAATCTAATTTAGTTAATCTTATTTGCCTTCAGATGTCAACGAGTGGTTAGCACATCGTCTCAGTAAGATATCAAGTAGGTAACCAAGGTATTACTTAGATGAATGGATGTCGCTTAAATGTTGCACAGATGCCTTTTTATTCAGGCTTGCGGTTCTCTTACGAGCCCTAAAATCTTCAGATTCGTGACCCACAGTTTAATGTCCATTCCGAAAGCTTGTGGCTCTTGAATTTTTCCATCCTAAAAATCCATCGATCGCGGCCGGTTTGGTCTAGAGGCAAGGAATATAACCATTAAACCACCACGGATGGTTGATAAATTGTTGTACGTTAAATAACGTCATTTACTATGTAAGTTTCCTATAAACCTGTTTTTTTTTGTACGGCCCCCCTCAACCATTCTAATCTAAACGGACTCCTCTTCAAAAGTGAGATATGCCAACAACAAAAAAATACATATCACCCAAAAATAAAGATTTATTACTGTAGTAAAATAAATTTTTAATTCACTAATCATTAAGAGAATATGCGTCGTTAGTAGGCTATAGATGATATACAGTTTTATATTATTTATTAGCCGGTGTCAGTTCACTCTAATGATAAAGTTATACACTATATGTTATTAGTAGGAATTTGATATAACAATTATAATTAGACTGTATTTTTATTTCATTAATAAAAGTTGTCCACCGCTGTGGTCTCGAGGTAGCGTGCTGCCTTGTCACGCAGCGGGCCCGGGTTCGATCCCGGTCGGGGCAGTTTTTCTGGGTGAGGTTTTTATCGGGGTTTTTCCTCACCTGTAAGACAAATGTCAGGAAAACTTTAAGGCCCAAACGGTCCCCGAAATCATATGGCCATCATCCTTACCATTATCATTATCATCATCATCCTTCACCGGTGTGGAAAGCAACGGGAAGCTACCACACCTACACAATTCCCTAGTAAAGCTGCAAGCATAGCATGAAAAATGCTATGATTGCAGTGAAAGACCTGCCTTCGGGCAGAATTACTATGGATGGATGGAATAAAAAGTTAGGAAAAGTAGGCTTACTTAGTTATTGCGATAGAATGTTTGTTTATAAACACAGATTTAAGTATTTAGTGTTTCATTATAAATCTTTTTTTTTATAATATAGTAGGTCTCCAGGCTCTATACCCTATCACAATTTTAGGATGTTTAAAAAAAAAGCAAAATTGCACAGTGTTAGCAAAATTTTTAACAATTTATTTTTAATACTTTCATAATCTATAAACTGATTAAAACTTTAAGGGAGAAGAAAAGATTGCGTTACATGATCTTTATTCGAAACCAGATGTAATAAGAACAGTAAGTATCGTTAGACTGCGATGGGCAGGATATGTGATACGAATGGAGAATGAAAGAATGACATGAAAAATTCCTTGTAGAAAAACCAGAGAGAACGAGCCCAATAAATAAGCCAAGAATGAGGTGGAAAAATAACATTAACCATAATTTGAGGGAGGTAGATTATACAAAAGATTATTGGATTTATCGTTATCATAAAACATGAAGACATCTTAGAAGAATCGCACATGGAACCTTTAGAAGACAAAATTTCTGATTACAAGTCAAGATGGATGCAACATGTTCATCGAATGGAAGATCACAGGATACGCAAACAAAGTTGTTAAGCCATCAACCTGCAGGAAAAAGAAGACCAGGTCGTCCACTCAAAAGACTCTTGGATAGTGTTTCTCTTGAGACCGAAATGGGTCAACAAATTACCAAAATTCGTGAATGGACTATGATTATGATTATGATAATGATTATTAGTATTATTATTAGTATCATTATTATTATTATTATTATTATTATTATTGGAAAACATTAGCTCAAGATAGGGATGTATGGAGAGCTTATTTTCGCCCGGTCTTGAACCTATGGGTTCGATAATGCCAGTGAGTTAATTACAAACAACTTTTTTTATATTCTTGCTGATACATTATAACTTTGTATTTTTATTTGATAATTTGAGAGGATTTCTATACCATTGAATTTAACATATTATGAAATTTCTTAACGTGTCCTGTAGCTATTTATTTGAATTTCATGTATTTCTTTCTAAGTGGGTTAGTACAATAGAAAGTAGGCTTGGAGACTCATTATTATCGCCTCACTATGATGGTTGTCCATTTATATAAAAGCGAGTACCGCGCGACAGTGCTTGACAATGAATAACATGCGGAATCATTATAGTGGCGGTAGTCGGCATCTTCGTATTTAATTACATATAACAGCTGCGTGGAAACAAAGCGAGCCGCTGGACAACCATCGTAGTGAGGCGATAATTCCAAGCTTTCCCTGCGTCACCCCCGTAGCCCGACTAGGGGAGGCAAATATTACTCGTTTTACTCTGTATCGTTGGACGCCCCTTGCCTTGACCAGATGGAATGATATGCTTTGAGTCGGCACAGACTTAGAGCCTAAGCTTGAAGTCGAAGAAGAAGATTTTTTCAAAGTTTTCGCACCTTCCCTGAAAAAGAAAAATTTCGGTGGGCGCGTCGCACTGTTTGAAAACCCCCGCAGTAAAAGTTCAGCGACTCTCAGTGACATCTAACATGTAAAGTTAGTACTTCTACAATAAAGTTCGTGTTTGCTACAGATCATAGAGAACCGATCTACGTTCTCTATGCTACAGATAACCCATTCGTAGCCTTTATTTACGTTATTGGTGACATTGTTTACCATAGAGAACCATAGAGAGTTGTTTACTGTCTAGAGGTGTTTACGTATGTAACGAAATTTTCGATTGTATACAAATTCTTTAAAACTAAAAAATGGCAGCTGTGATGCCTGACTCCGACAGCGAAGATGAGCTGCCTCCGGGATGGGAAGAAAGAGCAACTGTGGATGGGAGTGTGTATTATGTCAAGTAAGTGGGAGTAACATGCTACAAAATTTCGTCCTACTGCCTACCAGGACCAGGTGATTCGAATTTTAAATAGTTGATGCAAATCGTAAATAAATTACAGTATTGTACATTTTTTAAGGCTCAAGTTTGTTCCATTTTGAAATAATGTCATTACTTTTTTATACAAATAATTTTAGTTTTTGTGGTTAATAAAGTTCAGTTTGTTTCACATAAAATAGCTTGATATTATATTTTCAACATAATGAAGTTCAATTTTAACGCAAAACTTATAATCAAATAAAGCTAGTTTTCTTCTTTTTTTTTAATATAACATAATAGCTAACCACAAAGTCTAACTTTATTTGTGTATATCAGAAAACTATAAGAAGAGATAAGTTATAAATCTGTACATTGGAAACAAACACTAGAAGTTTGAAGTACGTGACCATAGTAGATGGTGTCAACATCAGCTAGTGGGCGTCCAATAGGCCGGGTTACACTAATCTAATTCCGAGTCAACTCTGACTTTGAATTACTGAATCAATGGAATATAATACTACACAGTCTAACATGTACTGGTAAAGAGACAATGAGATAAGCTTAAGAACACAACTGACTCTCATTACTACCAATCTTCACAGAATGGGAAAGTGATATTCTGGCACAGGCTCATTTCCAAAAAGTGGGCCTACCCTTATAGTCTTGGGGGTGGAGGAGACAGAGGCTTTTAGTCTCTGAACAAATCTAAAATCCTGTATTTACAAGGAGAAGTTGCTGAATTAATTCAGAATAGTTCTGGTGAACAATTGCATTGATTACTTACTTATTTTAGGAATTCTCACTATGAGGTATGGAAATTTTAGAGATTTGGCTGAACAATAATAAAATTGAAAAAGGAAAGATAGTCGAATATAAAACTTTAACTAAATTATGTATCGATAATATGTTTTTCACCTACATTGGAAGATTTTATAAACAAAATTCAGGACTTTATCTCCATTCTTAGCTAATCTATTCATGGGAAATTTTGAACACAAGATAATTAATGGACATCGTTTAATTTTCAAGTTCTGGTGCAGATATGTGGATGACATAATTGCAATAGTTAATCATAAACAGATAGATGATGCATTAAAATTATTGAACATTCAAAGTCAAACTATAAAGTTCACTATGGAAAAGGAAATCAATGGAGAAATACCATTTTTAGATCTCAACTTAAAAAGGAATGAAGAAAATAAGATAGAATTTGGAATTTACAGAAAGAAGACACATATAGATAACTACATAAAAGCTTCAGGTTTCAATCACATAGCTCACAAAGAAGCCGTTTTCAATAGTTTGACACATAGATTAGTGAACATACCAATGAACAAAGAAAATTATGAAAAGAAAAAGAACACATAATCAACGTAGCCACGAAAAAATGGTTTTGCAATAAAAATGATACTCAAGAAAAATAAACAAGTTCAAAAGACAAAAATGTATTAATCAAAGCACTCTTCTAAAAGTAAAAGAAGAAAATGTAAAATTTAGAAAATTCACATATCATCCATTAAAACACCACAAGTTTCAAAAAGTTTTTAAAGATTTCAACATAAGGTTAGCACCCAAAAATGACTACAGCATCAGTAGACTGATTAGACCTAATAAGAATGAGAAAATAAAAGAAGAAAACAAATCAGGGATTTATCAAATTAAATGTGAAGAATGTGAGAAATTCTACATAGGAAAAACTAAGAGAAATTTGAAAACTAGAGTGAAAGAACATCTCAGGAATGTCAAGAAAGGGGAAGTAGAAAAATCTGCAGTGGTTGCCCATGCATGGTCTGAAAAACATCTCATCGAGAAAGAAGCTAAATTATTAAAACAAATAGAAAAACCAAAAGAACTTACTGTTTGGGAAAAGATCTACATTCAAAAGAGCGAAAAGAAGAAATTGATGAACTTTGAAATTCCCGGTGAGAATGACCTGGTTTCGAGGTTTTTCATTCAGCCAATGGAAGGAAAGAAGGACAGCTCTTCAAGACGACAGAACAACAGTCGTGACGATACTGAGGATGGAACAGAAACTATGTTCCGAAACTAGTTTATAGTCAAATAAGAAGAACAATATGAGGTGAGTGATAAAAAATTCTACCTTAATTGCATTGATATCGCGCATTGTTACAAGTGATCTTGGCATAGTCCATATCAATTAGGGTAGGCAAAAAAAAAATTACCTTTATAGTCTCATATATAATTTGAAATTAACATATGTTAAAGTTCAGGACATATTAAGAACCCCATATTTTTTTTGTTTTGTTTTGTTTAAATGAGCTGGCATCAGAAATTGAGTTCCTCCAGTTTAACAAAAGAAATGTGTATTCTATAAGCCCCAAAATCAGATAATAAATTTGACTTGCTGAAAAATTTGCTTAATTTATGCAGTAATGTATAGGCCCACTATATGAATTGCTGAAAAAATGATATGACTTAACAATGTATGATGTAGTATCCTTTCAAGTATTAGGCCCAGTGGCCTGTTACGGTCTCCCGCCATCTCCGAAAAGGTCGACCCACAGATCTTCTGCCTCGAGGAATGTAGTGAAGAATTTGTTTTGGTATTCTGTGACGATCCATGCGCTGAATATGGGCTAGCCAATTGTTTCTATATTCTTGGAGGTATTCAGATATAGGTACGATGTTTAACTCTCTGGCTATTGTTGAATTTCTTTGGTGGTCTAGAAGGCTATAACCTGCAGTTCGTCGCAGAAATTTCATCTCCGTGGCTGTAATATGACAATCATCCTGAGTTCTGATGGTCCAAGCTTCACTGCCATAACAGATTATGGGTCTAGCGAGAATTTTATAGATTTTCATTCTTGTGTGTCTCTGCACTTTTGATGGTTTAAAAACTTGGTTGATAATTCTTAAAGCTTTAAAGCTTTATTATAGTTTTGTATTTTAAAGGATAATCATAATATTAAAAGATTCCTGTCCACGGTCACATAGCCCGGAATCTCATAATATTTAGGTCTGTTGTTACATGCATATGTAGTCATTTGCACAATAGTATCTTTTATTCTTGACTATTAATTTCTTATTTCCAATGTTTATTTATTTTATGTTTGAATTTCAGTCATGCTACAAAAGGAACTCAATGGACCCATCCCAGGACAGGAAAGAAAAAAGTTGTATCAGGAGGTAAGCATACTTAATTTGTTTTACTTCTGTGATACAAATACTATTTGGCCCAAAAGTCAGTTGGCAAATGAGGAAATTATAAGATGTATTTATTATTCATTTCATACATCTCAGTGATGGATATATTTGAAGATAAAAATTATACGCTCAGACTGGGGTTTGAACCCAGGACCTTGCACTCTAGGCAAATGCTCTACCAAGTGAGCTATCTGAGTAACTCCAATCTAAACACAAATCCTTCCCTTATATATGCTGTTAATTCCTGCTCACCAAATGCTATGAAACCTTTGCTTCTATCTTGCAAACATTGGCTTCTTTATTAAGAAGACATTTAATTTGGAATTTTACATTTCATTGTAAAGCCAATATGACTTCTTTAGATGTTTTTATTATTCATTTTATACATCTCAATGATGGATAAATTATATTTGAAGAGAAAAATTATAAGATATTCAGTAACGGTATGTACAAAGTAGGTTTCAAAAACTAATCATCATCTTCTTCTTCAGTACAAGTACAGTGAGATCAGTATAGTCTTGGACAGCAGATGCGGGGTTTGTGCTGTGCGATGACAAAAGCTTACACGTGCAGGCACGAGACTTGAAATGTGCACTGACTCAGCAGTATACGAGTACATCCCATGCATTCACGGTCACAGTCAGATAGTGTACTTTGAGTATATAAGGTAAAAAGGTAAAGTGATCCCACTACAGGCCTCAGGAGGCCCTTGGGGTAGTAGGAGATTAAGGCTCCCACTTTTTCTTGACAATCGGCACTTGATGTCAGCCGGGTTGTCAGCCCTGCGTGACGGCCGCCTTTACCCCAGAACAAGCGTCTGGTACTCATTTCAGTTAGAGGCTGAGTCGACCCCAGGGCCATAGTGCCGCCAGAAGGTTTGGATCAGTTTAAAAATCCTGACCCCACCGGGACTTGAACCCTCGACCTTCCGGCTTGTAGCGCAGTGCCTTAACCATTACGCTACGGCATGCCCCTGAGTATATAAGGTGCTCGGTCGCTTTTCCTTGTGAACTGAATGACGTGTATATAATGTAAACTGAATGATGTGTATATAAGTTTTTTAAATTTGTATCTTACAAACAGGCGTGTATAAGTGAACACTGAATGACGTGTGTATAAGTATAAATTGTAAACCGTATAATGGCTAATAATTTTTCTACTGAACAACGTGTATTTATTTATGATCAATATTTGTTAACTCAGTCTGCCAGCCAAGTACGAAGACTTTTTGAAACACGATTCCCGGGTATAAAAATTTTGTCACATTCAACAGTCCATAATCTGTACAACAAATTTTATAAAGAGGTGTCAAAATATATGGACAACGAAGGTGAACAGTTCCAGCACCTGCTTCAATAAAGTTGGTAAGTACGACAATTTATAAAATAGTTACGAAAATGTGTGTGGTTGTATCACTGTGATCCTTTGCTGTCCATTCCCTGCCGCGAGTGCATCAGCAGTGTATAGTGAAATCCCTGCTTCTACTGATCGCACTGTACAAGAACAGATAGTTACAATCTCAAGGCTGGATTTTAAATCCATCTCTTCCTTGCACAGCCCATAAATCTCTTTCCATGTGACCAGCTAGTGAAGTATGGCTTTTGGGATTCTATTCTTAGACATACATTTCAAATGAGTTTTCCAATTGAATTGGTACTTTTTTATAAAATGGGTAACCCATGCTAACTGAAGTTCTTACAACATTTCATTTATTTTGTGAGCCCATCAGAAATAACCTGCTGTTGATCTCATGAACTTCATCTCTCTAGTGATGATACAATAGATTCTCTGCCTCACTTCCATAACAAAGTACTGGTCTTGCTAATGTTTTGTATAGGGATTAAAATATTCAAAATTAATTCTGTATTGAAAAATAGAAAATTTGACTATTTTAGTGCTAATGATAGTCTATGAATCATGGTACAGAAAACAGTAAGTTTCACTCGACTTGTGGCCACTAGCGTGGACACTGCGTGGGCAGCGCGAGTTGACTCAATGCTTGCAGTCACTTTTCCTGCTATCAGCCATAGGTCGAGTGAAACTCATTGTATATCTTGTATATTCTTGTTAAATTTTGTTACACAAGCATATTTAGAAACAAAAATGGTGATGTGATGCAGATTCCAGGAGTATATTAAATAGATGGAAAAATTATTTTGATCAACAATTAAATATACATGCAGATCAGGATATTGAAGAGGATGATTTACAGACAGCAGAAATATTAGCCACAGAACCAAGTGGATTAGAAGTTGAAATGGTAAAATAGAAAATTAAAGATGTATAAAGCATCAGGTTCAGATAGGATCCCTGCAGAATTGATAAAATCAGGGAACAAAAATTAATGGACAAGATACGTCGATTGCTCTTTGAAATGAATGGAAAGAATTGGTTATCATACCAATCTATAAGAAAGGGAATAATAATGATTTCAGCAATTACAGGGGCATTTCATTACTCTCAGCTTTGTACAAAATTCTAACAAATATATTAGTTAGCAGACTTATCCCTGTATTGATGATGTAATAGGTGAACATCAGTGTAGATTTAGAAAAAATAAGTCTACAATATCAGATTTTTAGTATAAGACAGATTTTAGAAAAGAAATGGAAATATAATGGCACTGTGCATCAACTAAATAACTTCAAAAAGGCATAATTCAGTTAAGTTGTAAAAGTTACATAGTATCCTGCTGGAGTTCGAAATTCCTAAACAGTTAGTTAGATTTATTCAAATGTGTCTAAATGCACAAAGGGTAAGGTGCGTGTAGGCAACAGTTTTCAGATACTTTTGTATCGCATTGGGTTAAAGCAAGGAGATGCTCCATCTACTCTACTATTCAGTTTTATACTAGAGCATGCCATCAAATCTTTATAGAGGATGAAGAATACATACAACTCAATGGTATTAATAAGCTGTTTTTTATGCTGATGATCTAGTATTATGAGCTGATATGGAGTAGATACTAAGGGCCAACATGCACACTTTATTGAGTAGCGCTAGGAAATAGGGGCTGGAAGTAAACATCAATAAAACTAAATATATGGTCACAGGTAAATGTACATTATATAATGGATGGTTAATGGCAAATTAGGGGAAATTTTGAAGAATTGACTGGATTCAAATAGGAACAATAATTACAAACAGGAATGAGATGCACAAAGAAGGGCTTTAGGCAGTAAATGTTTGACCACAAATTAGAAATTTAGTCGTGGCCAGGTGCACAATTTGACTGGAGGTGATGTATGGGGATTTTCAATTCAGTAAACTATACATCAGGAAGGGTAAGAGGGATAGGAGTCACAAGAAAAGTACTTATGATTTGGCGTACTCTGCTTCATGGGCTGGTGTTGTGAGCTCATGTGTCTGAAGCGAACTGCAACATTGTCAGCTAGGACCTCAGCCTTCTTTTTAGAGAGATAAGCACAAGTACCATTTGAGTAAATGGCCAAAAGAGGAGGTGGAGCTCTACTCCTTCAGATTCAATTAATGGTTTTCCACAATAAGGTTTTCCGATCTGAAACTGCTGAAGGAAATTGTCTGAATCAGCATTTTTCAGCTCTCACATATGAGTCTGCACCAGATGAGCATAATGATGTATATCTGTTTATGTTGATGATAGCTGAAATCACGGTACTACTTAAGGTACCAAATAACAAAACAACAAGAGAGACCCAATTGAAATTTTATAAAATGTTGGCAGTACCGGTACTACTCTATGGTTCAGAAGCCTGGATACATAAAAAACAAGATCTAAGTAGGATAATGGCAGCAGAAATGAAATTTTTGAGATCTGTTAAAGGGTGCACTAAGGAAGACAGAATCAAGAACACAGAAATAAGACAGGAACTTGAAATATTTGCAATAACTGATAAAATGGATACATATAGACAAAAATGGAAGCAACACATAGACAGAATGAATGTAGATATATATCCAAATCAAATAACAAAATACAAACCTAAAGGCACCCGAGATGTGGGCAGACCTAGAAAGAGATGGGCTGAAGTCGGAACGGGTCAACAGACCTAATCCATGAATGCAGATGATGATGACTTAAGGTACCATTTTTTCTTCTTCTTCTTCTTCCTTCCAAGTATTAGGCCAAGGCCTGTTACGATCCTATAGAAAATTTTCCCTCCAGTGTTTCATAGGATGGCCCCAGAGAACCATTTTTTTCATTCAAATAATTTTGAAGCGTGGGATTGGCTTGTTTTGTTTGTGCAGTATGTTTTGTTTGTGTTGTTGACAGTATAATGGCTGTTTTAATTGTAGCCTGAAAGTTGAGAACAGCTTGTTCGAATTAGTCTGTAGATTGGAAGGAAGTGTTAGCTTAACCTATTGATTAAGCATATTAATGTAATTCTGCCAGTCTTTGTGATCATGTTAAATGGGGAGTATATAGAAAAAAAAAGTGAAATTTAAAAAAAGTATAGGTGTATAGGTGTGTGATCAGAGCTGGCAAAATGAGAAAATTACGTAACCAGTGAACTACATGATATTTATAGGAAACCAGATATAATAAAAACAGTTAAGTCTAGACTGTGATGGGCAAGTCATGTGGCATAAATGGGAATTGAAGGAGGGGCATGGAAACTTCTTGTTGGGAAAACTACAGGGAAAACACCCAGTTGGTAGGCCAAGAATGAGGTAGGAATGAATGGAAAATGAAAGAGGGTCATGAAAACTTCTTGTTGGAAAACGCCCAGGTGGTAGGCCAAGAATGAGGTAGGAGAATAACATTATCCATGATTTGAGGGAAGTAGATTATACAGGAGATGGTTGGTAAAAACATTGGCTCAGAAGAGGGTTGTGTGGAGAGCTTGTGTGACATTTCTATTCCTGAGTTCCTATACAAAACTTAACCTTGTTGGTCCCCACTACATGCCTTCAAAATCTGTAATGTGAATTTAGATGCACTGTGTAATTAAAAATACTGCATAAGATTTTGTTACTTTTTCCTATGTTGTGAAGAAATGGTTTTAATCATGTAACGTTTAATGATCAGTTCATACTAAAATATTTATTTTATACTAGTCTCATTTCACTACTTTAGGATTTTACAAAAAAAAAATACATGAAAAAACAGAATGTTACAGTCCCATGAACTGTAATATTCACAAAAACAGATACAACTTTTGCCATTATTGGATAAACCATGGCAAACTTAACGAATTTAAAGTAAACAAGCAAGGGAAATCAATAAGAATTAATGAATAATAAGTTTATGTCTTCAGTACTTATTTCATTACAAGACAAAATAAAAGTATATTATTTCACATTATAAAAATGTATTTTTAATTATGATATAATTTTTCATTTTGTTAATTGGCAGTACTGATTGAAATGACTTTCAATTGTTTCCTTGTTATAAGTAAGCTATACCTCTTCCGAGCTAAGTTCCAGATGTTTGACTGCATTTTCATTGGTCAAATAATGGTTTTACCTTTAAGCATGTAAGAAAATTATCTAACACCCAAAATAAAGGAAATAAAAATAATAAAAATATGTCATTTATCACATGTCTATATAAATTATATGGGAGAACCTTAAAATATACAATTTTAATACATTAAATAAGCATTGTTTTATTCTTACACATTTGCAATGCAGAATATGTTAGAATTTCAATTGTTTCAAAAAGGCAAAATTTCTGTACAATTTCTTAAACATTTGAAAGCAAAGCATTTGAAAAGCAGAGAGAAACAAATTTGTTTTAATATTTTCAAACTGTTCAGTGAAAAATATCACACATTAACCATTGAGGATATGGTGAAAAAAAGCATAATTTACAGTTGAGTCAACATAGAACATAAATTCTGCCCATAATGAAATTGTGTAACGGTAATTAAAAGTCATCTACTGACATCATGGAAAAAGTGTAAACATCTAATTAGGTAGGCTCATATATAATTTTTTGTTATAAATAAATAAGAAATAGAGGAAGTTCCTAATTATTGGTACCATCATATGTTGTATTCAGTCTTATTTCCCATTAAATAAGATGTTGCATAAGAAAAATCTTTCTATCATGCACAATTCAGTCATATGGCAGTTCAAAGTAGTACTGGTTCCCCCAGTAGATGGAGTCGGCAGAGTAATATCATGTGCAAGTTTGTTTACTGTACAACTGGAATTAGTGTAATAATCCAATGTACCTTAATAACTGTAAGTCTATGCAATGGATAATTTATGTTGCCATATATTTTGGATATATTACTTTTATTCATATTTTAATTTAAAATAATCTTAATTACTTTAACATTCCATTATCATGTAATTCTGATCTTCAACAGAAATAATTATAAACATAATTTTCTCCTATCCATGTGAGCAAGTTCATTGTGATCATATTTATAAGTATTGTTTTTAATCTATTGTTAAATAGGCATGTAGAGTACATTAATAAATGAGTTGGAGAAAATGTTTTAACATCTCACCTCACAAAGTTGCATGTCTTCATGATACCGGTTTCAAAAGTATAGTATTACTTCCATCTTCAGTCAAATTCCAACTTAAGATGGAAGTAATACTATACTTTTGAAACCGGTATCGTGGAGACACGCAACTTTGTGAGGTGAGATGTTAAAACATTTTCTCCAACTCATTTATTAATATAAATACTTCATAGTGTTTCCTCCCACTGTAAATTTAATTAAATGTAGAGTATATATTAATATCCGTTAATTAAAAATAATTAAATTCAACATAATATGAATAAAATCATGTCCAATGCAATGATCGAGAACGTTTAATAAATTTGTTTCCAGCCTCAGCTATGCTTCGGCTGTAAACATCTCAACTCGTCCATAAAACCTTATTTTCAGTCTTGTAATATAAATAGCTATTCTATTTAATGTGTTTTCACTATATAAACAATATATTTAATTTGTAGATTTACCATTTGGGTGGGAGAAGTGTGTATCAGAGGATGGTAAGCTGTTTTATGTGGACCACGCAAATCGAAGGACAACTTACAGTGATCCAAGGTTGGCATTTGCTACTGAAGAGAAGGAACATGCCCAGGACTTTCGACAGAGATTTGATGGATCTACATTAGCATTACAAGTTCTTCATGGAAGAGATCTTGCAGGAAAAGTTGCAATTATAACTGGAGCAAATACAGGGATAGGTATTACTAACTTTATTATTATACTATTATATTGGCTTGAAAATAAGCTGCAGTTTTGATCCATATTTCAGCAGCAAAATGTCATGTTCTGGTTTATATTCGCTACCTTAGCTTTTTACGTACATTTGCTGTTAAAAATTATGGTAATTTTTATCAACACACTTGACATATGTAAATGAAACTGGTGGCATTTTATCATGCAACAATGCAAACTTTTACCAGATAGGAAATAACTCCAGCAAATTGTTTGAAGTCTCCAACTGGAATAAGACAAGGAGTCATCCTTTCAGCAGTTTTAATTAACATGGCTCTTCAAAATGTAATAGGAAAATTAAAGTAAAAGGATATTTAATATATAAAATGAAACAAGCTTGTGCTTATGCAAATTGCCTTTATAGCCTCAAACAAAGTTAAGTCCTATACCGGTATTTAATTTTTTAAAACCTTAAATTAATTAAAAAGTTTTTTTTTCTTCCTCAAAACCATCTTGAGATGGTATAATCTGTAATAAAGAGAAAGATGTGGCTTTTTGTGTTTAGTATCAAATTTAAAATTAGTATTCATAGTTAAATATGGGAAATAAGATTATGAGATTCTTAATTCGCAAATTAATGAGTCATTTTTACATGATTAACAAAGAAATAAGACAACTAAAAGTAGAGGAATTAAACACAACAGTAGAGAAATACAGAACAAACTGGAAAGAACACTTGGCAAGGATGACTGAGAATAGAATACCAAAAGCAGCATACAACTATTCACCACGAGGAAGAAGAAGTTTGGGAAGACCAAGGAAAAGATGGAAAGAGCAGCAATTTGGAGCCGGAACAGGCTAGTAAATAAGCCTAATCCGTGAAGAAGAAGAAGAAGATTTTTACATGATAATGATATCATAATGATGGTTGAAAATGAGAGAGATGGTTCTCTTGAAAACTACCCGTATTTAAAGAAACATGAAATATGAGGTAAGATGTAAAAATGACTTATTAATTTATGAATTAAAATTAGTACTTGATTCATTAATGATGTGAGTTTAAAAATACATAATCAGGGAAGGAGAATAAAACAGTCTCTGTGAAGTTTTAAGTTATATTTAAATATATCAAATACAAGCAATTAGATATTATACTTCAAAATCCATAGTTCAGAGTTTGTCTCTAAACAGTAGCTAAAATTAAGAAAAATAACAAGCAAAGATAACTGACTTAATCCTTCTGTGTGGCATATTATTTTTAATTAGAATAAAATGTCAGTATTATTTCAACATTCAGTATTTAAAAAATACTATACTATATTTCTTTTAACCACAATGATATTTGGATCTTCTTAATAATACCAGATTGTCTGTCCTTGTGGAATCCAGCGGAGTTGGATGGTTGATCGTAGTGCATCTTATTCATATCACTGGGTATGGTCACATCCAACCCATCTCAGAGATTTCTTATGGCATCCACCACCATTTCTTGTCGGTACCTTCCTTCCACCTGCAGATAACCAACACTTCAGATCCACTTGGAATCAATTCCTTCTTTTCTATGGTGAGTCTGCAGGCTGATCTTTGGCCCACATCATTGAGTATCAATTCATCTTGTCCAAAACATAGTAACCTGTGTCCAATTTCCATGGTAGCATCATGCGTCTATAGGGCAACCAGATTTGAGATGCCAACCTTGCAAATTTTGGCAACAAATGCCCACCATCATAGCTTACACCTTCCTAGGACCAACTTCAGGAGAACCTCTTTCTCGACTGGCACAATGTCCCCTGATGCAGTGAAAAACTAGAACTTCTGCATCAGTGTCCTCTCAGCAACCCTTCTGCTACTCTCAATCGGACAATAGTGGTAGTGTCACTCCTGTGTCGATGAGCCTTGGCAGGGCTGTCCGTGGATCCATCCATCAGTAATGAATCCTTCATACTTTCGGCTTTCAGTACGAAGTGAGGAGATGATGGTGGTGATAATGATATTGCTGGTGGACTCTTCTTCTCATCTATCCATTTTTGTTTTTCTTGTTGCCTTGCAGGCTTACAGTTGCACAGATGTCCAGTTTCACTGGAGTTCTAGCAGGCCAATCTTCCAAGTCTACAGTACTTGAATAGTAGTGATGATAACAGCATCAACGGCCCCTTCTTCACACTGGTCCATTTTAGTCTTTCCTGTTCCCTTGCAGACCTATGTTTACAGTCAATTTCTCCACAGTTCCAGTAGGCTGGTCTTATGTATCTGTGATGCATGAATGGTGGTGTGCATTACCTCTCAACATCAACTGTTAGACTTGAGTCATTGTCAGCTGGGGAGGTAGCAAGTGGTTTCCTATGCTGCCTCTAGTCTCTAAGCAGCAATCAGGGCATTGTTGATGGTGTGATGTTCTGCCAGCAGTAGATGCTTTTTTTATATCTCAGTCCTTTAGGTAACATACAAAAGTGGATCCTCTCTCTATTGAACATTGCTGGGAGTCTAATCAGAGCCATGTGCATCAGCTGTTCCACTGCCATGGCATTTTCTGTAGCAACTCCCGGCATGCTGGACATAAGCCTTTAGTTTGACCCTATAAGCAGTGTCAAGATGATAATGTTCAGAATAATTTTTAAAATCACCTATGATGTCCTCTGTTCTCCGATGGTATATTACATAGAATCTTGATAGTCGGTCACTGTAGAGAAGCAATAAAATGTCTCATATTCTCTAGTGTCTATCCATTATTGGCTCAGGTAGTTTCAAATTGGCTCTTAAAGATGCCCCATGACATGTTCCATCAAATTTTGGCATCTTAATTCCCATTTGACATTGAATGTTGGCAGTCTGTCAAACTCTGGACCTCAGTGATGAATCAATCGACAGTTCCTCAATAGTGCAGCAAACTTCAGTAGTTTGTTACTAACTGGTGAAATTTTTCTCTTGGTGATCCCATTTCTCTTCAATCTCTATAATACTGTTTATTAATTGATGATAATTTTTCTCCTGGTGATTTAATTTCTTCCATCCCCTGTTTAATTCCCATATTTCATCATCAGTTCTAGAAATTTCAATTTTTAGTTCCTGGGTCACCAAGGGTCCTCCTTTATGTCATCAATTTTGTTTAACATCTTGTCTTTTGTTTTTGCATTTTGTCGTTTGATATACTAATATGTTTTAATAATTTTTGTTCGGTGTATTCATTATTTTAATTTGTTTAATTTCCTTGATTCTCCTGTTTTATTTCCTGGTTTTGTATTTCCATCTGCCTTCTGATTTGTAATAATAATAATTGTAATGCTTCCATTTTTTGTGGTGTTAAATCCTGGGTTCTTAATCTAATTTAAATAAATCCCATTTATGACTCCAAATGTATCTAGTTAAGGTGGCATTATACCAGTTCTTTCAATAACTACAATACTGGTTTCATTAAAGTTTTCAATCTTCCTTTGTTTATTCCATAATAATTTTCTCATTACAATCATACATAATCATTCTTCTATATGTCCTTGATTTTTTACACTGTGAATCCATCACAACTCATGACTCATAACTCACAAATACCTTGTACCTCTTATAAGGCAAGACTTGGAGCAATGGAAGTCTTGTTACAGCCCATGAACATTCAAAAGGTGGCCCAACGATGCAGAGTATTCTTTGAGACTCGTCTCAGTATTTTCTTATCAGAAAAAAATGTATATAGAAATTTATTGATACATTGGCAGTACTTTAGAATGATTTATATATTAAATTTGGGAATTTTTAACACTATGAGGTTCAAATTCATAAGAATTGAATTAATCGTGATTATTTCATACCTCATACTTCTATATTTCTTTAAATACAGCATTGCAGTATCGGCAATTTCTTATCACCATCATTAGCTGTTTTCACGATTGTCAATTTTTACTTTTGTTGATAATTATTCAAACTGCCATCTGATGTTCTTTTAAAGAATTATTTTCTAAACTGCCATCTGGTGTTCATTTTAATGAATCATTTTCTAAACTGCCATCTGTTGTATTTTTGAAGAACTTTGTAATCAAGCTAGGTTCATCTGGAATTTCGAAGTTCATAGTTCTAGTATGGTTTTTTTGAATATATATTTTTTCCCAAACTGTTAAATCTAAAGGTTTAGATAGATGTTTCAAAAGTTTTGCTTCTTTTTCAATCCTATGATGCTCTAATAAACTATGTACTGCTATAGCTGATCTTTCAATTTCTCCATTCTTTATATTTCTGAAGTGTTCTTTTTTACAAGTTTCCAAATTCCTTTTTGTTTTTCCTATATATATATATATATATATATATATATATATATATATATATATCCTGTTGCAATCAATTTGATAAATACCAGATTTTTTGTTGTCTGGGGTGTTAAATTTATTATTAGTTAAGAGAAGATTACCCAGGCTAAATTTGTTATTTGGAGCCAATGTTATATTAAATTTTCTGAAAATTTTTTGAAACTTATTATGAACTTCAGGATGGTAAGTAAATTTTTTGAATTTTACATCTTTTTTGGAATTGAAAAATCAGCTGTAGCAGCACATAGTTTATTAGAGCATCATAGGATTGAAAAAGAAGCAAAACTTTTGATTTAACAGTTTGGGAAAAAATATATATTCAAAAAAACCATACTAGAACTATGAACTTCGAAATTCCAGATGAACCTAGCTTGATTACAAAGTTCTTCAAAAATACAACAGATGGCGGTTTAGAAAATGATTCATTAAAATGAACACCAGATGGCAGTTTAGAAAATAATTCTTTAAAAGAACATCGGATGGCAGTTTGAATAATTATCAACAAAAGTAAAAATTGACAATCGTGAAAACAGCTGATGATGGTGATAAGAAATTGCCGATACTGCAGTGCTGTATTTAAAGAAATATAGAAGTATGAGGTATGAAATAATCACGATTAATTTAATTCTTTAGAATGATGCTGTGTATTGATCCGATTTTCACACAATACATAATGATATGAATTGGCATAACTTTTTCCTTTTTACTTTTTTTTTATCCTCGTGATCTGTCTTAGCATACAAATTAAATTAAAAAAATAAAATAAGCATTTTTATTGATATTACACAAGCTGAATTAATAACATTACAGGAGTGTACTATATATTTATTAAAGAAACACTAAAGGAAAAAGTGCTTTTATTTCATGCGCTAAGTACTGTGTGAAAATCAGTCCAATAATCACCATCATTATAAAGTAATAAACATCTGTGTATTTTTTTTTCTGAGAAGCATACATCACGAGATATTTTTGCCACATTTGCCACAAGGGTTTCATACTTAATTCTATTACCTCTACTCTATATTGATACAGTAGTTATTGATTACTTGAGATCTCTATTCTTTATACCATTCATGGCATAATGGTTGTTTCTATTATAAATTTGGAGGATACCTAAGAGTATATGTGTTTTTTGTGTGTGTTCTTGGGTGATTTCCTTAGAACACAACTTTCTCTAAGTAAGGCATCTGCACCTTTGTTTCTGTATATTTTTAGATACATTATTAAATACTGACCTGTAATCTTTTACATGACATAAAAGACATCATTAAAACTCCAGTATCTGTATGTTTAAAAATGAATGTATGTAAGTAGTGTAAGCATAACTCTGAAATGTCAGGAGAATTTTAACCATATTTTGTACAATATGAATTACAATCTGGAAAAGATGCTGTGGCAGGTAGGGGGGGATAAGAGAGCCCGAGCTCCTCTAGGAGGGAGTGACTTAAAAATAATTAAAATGGCCGATAAATATTCCAGTATGACTCTGAAATTTAAATTAATATTGGGAAGTAAATATTATGAGGATATATTTAAATTAATATTGGGAAGTAAACAATCTTTTTCAATTTTATGACTGAAGAAGAACATGATATTGTCTGAAACCATCGATATCAAAGAAGTTTGAAAATGTATGAGGTGAGTCGATTAAAATATGTTCTCCACTGACTATTAATTATGAGGTTATATCATTAATAGTGAGTGGAGAACATATTTTTATCGACTCACCTCATATGATTTCAAATTTCTTTGATAGCGACGGTTTCAGACAATATCATGTCCCTCTTCAGTCATGGCCCATGGTATCAAAGATATTTGAAATCATATGAGGTGAGTCGATAAAAATATGTTCTCCACTCACTATTAATGACTCTGAAATGCCTGGAGCAATTTCAACTAAAGTTGATAGACATATGAATTATAATCTGGAAAAGATGCTGTAAGGAGTAAGAGACTCTTAGGGGCAGTGAGATGTGAAAATAATGAAAAATGACTGATATATGTTCTAATATAACTATAGAACATCTGGAGCAATTTCTAGCATTCCTAAGAGGGGTTACTTATAAAAATAATACAAAATTGGCAGTAAATTGTCACACGGTTTTACGATAAATAAAGGTCTTCGTCAAGGTTGTTGTCTTTCACCGACTCTGTTTAAAATATATGTACATGAAATATTAAAGAATTGGAGGAGAAAATGTTCAAGCAAGGGAATTCCTATTTCAAACAACAAAACTTTATACAACTTACATTTCGCAGATGATCAATTGTTAATTGCACAAGATTATGAAGAGTTAGAATATATGACAAGAAAAGTAATAGAAGAATATGAAAAATGGGGTTTAAATTTAAACATGAAAAAAACAAAATATTTATCAATTGGTGAACCAGAACAAAATTTAATTTTGGAGACTGGAGAAACAATAAAATCTTGTAGTGAGATCACATATTTAGGAATTAAAATAAATAAAAATGGGAGTTATGAAGAGGAAATAAGAAATAGAAATAATAAAGGAAAATTTGCAATTGCTTGCCTCAATGGAATATTGTGGGATAAAAATATAAGTAATAAAAATAAAATGAACGTGTATCATACAATTGTTAAAAGCATCATTACTTATGGAGCAGAACTTTGGCCATTAACAACAAAAACAAATAAGTACCTTTTGGCAACGGAAATGGATTTTATACGAAGGGCCGCAAGAATTTCAAGGAGAGAAAAAATTAGAAACTCAGTTATAAGGGAGAAAATGAAGATTGAAGACACTATTTTAGATTATATTAAAACTCAGCAATTAAGATGGTATGGATATGTCCAGCGAATGGAAGAGGATCGACTACCAAAATCTGTTTTGGAATGGAAACCTGAGGGAAGACGAAGCAGAGGAAGACCTAAAACCTCCTGGAGTCAGGGAATATGTTTATATATGAAGGAGAAACATCTACAACCAGGAGATTGGATGGACCGACAAAATTGGCTATTAGGAATCGGACGATGTCACAGACATTAATCAACCGATGATCTATCTAAATGACTGTTATTAGTGTCGAATCCATAGTTATATCTGGGTTGTTGAGATGCATAGTGTCACTTCTGGTACCACGTAGATAATTCCACGATCAGCCCCATCAGCATGAGGGATGAAAAATTAAATGTCCAAAAGACAGAGATTAAATTCAATATTAATAAATTTCATAGTAAAATTCCGTTGAGGTGTTAGTCAATGTATATAAAAATTATAATATAAAATTATGTACCTTTTATTCAGTTTCCTCAACCGTTAAGATGATTAAAACGTTGTAGCAGAATGTTATACATTATTCTCCAGCTTCTATGCAGGCCTACTATGTTTTTAACATTTTAACAGTTTAGGAGACTGAATAAAAGGTCTAATTTTATATTATAATTTTTATATACTCTGACCAAGATTAGTGTCGAATCTATATTTAAGCCAAATGATGACAGTTTAATCGGGATATATGAATACTCAGGCTACAGCGGGTATAATCAGTTGTATATAATTCAATTGTACAAAAAATGTAACGTAGCACCGTTTTATAATTCACTGATGTTGTATGAATACAATCTTCCATTTTGTAGGAAGTTTGTTATTTTTTCTTTTTTGATTGACAGGTTATGAAACTGCTCGCTCATTGGCATTGCATGGTTGCCAAGTTGTGTTTGCTTGCAGAGACATAAAAAAGACTGAAATTGCAATTGACAAGATCAAACAGGAAAGGACCAATGCTATATGCGATATCATTGAACTGGATCTTGCTAGATTGCACAGTGTTAAGACATTTGTTGCCAACTTCAAACTTCGATACAAGTAAGAGCTTTTCTCTCTTTCAATTAAATCCTCTAGACAGTGTTTCTCAACCTATGGATCTTAATACACTGGTAGATTCTGGTAGGGAAGAGTAATTTGATGATTTCAAAGTTCCCAAACAAAACCATGTGACCGGCTCGCTTTTTGTTGGTTATGGACACTGATGTACGATGTAGATGCAATAAGTACACGAAAAAGTAGTTCCCTTTATTAAATTAAAAATATGTCTTCTGAATATACTTGTTATTCTTCGTGAATGAAAATAATAATATTCAAAACATAGAAAATATTCTAAAATATACCTAATCAATAATTACAACTTAAAACATTTTATTACATATGGATAATGCTTTGAGTCATGCATCAGTCGATTCTGATGCAAGAAAATGGCTGAAGGTGTCATATCTTCTGTTGCTGTGTCGCCATCTAAATTTTTAAAACACAAGTCTGGCAAACCTTTGACTAATGGTAAAAAAACAGTTATTTTAAATGTATTTCACAAGTTCAGTGAAAAAACCAATAAGTATATAGTGAATTTAATGTATGAATTTACTGGTGTGTTGTGTACAAGCATTAATAGTGCGTGGAAAGAAAAAACAGCAAGTGGTAAGATTGTAATTCCTAGTAAAAAAAAGAAAAAGTGTGATGAATTTGTGGCAAACTCAATTCAAGTAATAGTGCATAATTTCTTTTTCAGAAATGAATAAAGTACTGAAACAAGTAAATAGTGATTTAGAACTTCCTGATTTTGAAAGAACAGTGTTTTACAAAATATTGTGTGAAATTGAGTTTGAATTTGTTAAAAGAGTGTTATTATAAATCGTGATGACATTTTGCTGTGAGAAGGGATTATTTAAGAACTGTGCATAGATTCAGAGTACAAGGAAGTAAATTATATTACATGGATGAAACCTGGGTCAACGAAGGTTATGCAACTTAAAAAGTGTGGACAGATTCCACAGTGAAAACAAAAAAAAAAGGCATTTCTTTCAAGATTGAGTACCGGACTAAAAAATTCTTCAGGTAAAGGCGGGTGTCTCATTTTGCTGCATATAGGAAGTGAGGATGGGTTTGTAAAAGGTGGGGATTATTGTTTGAATCAAAGAAAACTGGGGATTATCATGAAGACATGAATGGGGAAGTTTTAAGGATTGGTTTTTAAAAATCCTGCTGAAACTGGAACCCAATAGCATGAGAATCGTGGACAATGCTCCTTATCATAGTGTTAAAGCCAATTGGCTGCCAAATAGGGCTTTGTTACTTTGTTAAAGAGTGATATTATTGCCTGGATTAAAACAAAAGATATTCCATGTGATAAAAATATGGTAAAAGATGAACTTCCGCGAATATGTGGAGAGGTATATGTCAATCGTGGTTATGACAAAAATATTGTGGATTCTATTGTGCAACAGGCTAACAATACAGTGCAGCGATTGCCTCCATATCATTGTTTATTAAATCCTATAGAAATTATATGTAGTCAGGTGAAGGGTTACATTAGACAATGCAACACAACATTTAGGATTAAAGAAGAAGCTTTGTTCTGGGAACTGGACAATTTAAGAGACAGTGTTGTTGATAAATTTGTTATCAATCGTAGTAATGAAAGCAGTGATAGTGAGGAAAGAACTGATACGATATGGATGGGATTGAACCACTTCCAGAATCGGACTAGAAGGTCAAGTCTTAATATTTTTTAAAATATGACTTACTTTAATACTGCATTTAGAATATACTGTATAACTTATGTTTAAACTGATATTTATTCTGCTAAAACTAAAATTCTTACTACTATTAATAGTAACTACAAAAAAATTCTATATAGAGTATGTGCTATTGTGTTTGTTTATTAAGCTAGTCTACTGCATACAATACTTATATGTTTTATACACTTCACACATGCTCCCTGTCAATGTGACAGTAATTGTGGCACGAATGGCAGAAGGATACAATTTGCATTTGTTTATATTAGGATCACTTTAAGAGCGGATAAGGTATAGATTGGGGTTCAAACCCAAGTCTCTAGTTCTAAACTCTAGTGCTCTTTCCAATTGAGCTACTTAGGCTTCCAATCATGCAAATTTTTCTCTAATTTATACAATTCCCGAGAGAGCCAAAGGCTATGAACCGTTGTTCAACACACCATCTGGCAGCTATGTATTTAGAAGACATTTAATGGGAATTTAACTTTACTATATCTTCTTCTTCTTCATCCAACCAAGTTTTAGGCCTATAGGCCTGTAACGATATCACTGATGAATTTTGTATTCAGCATTTCCTTGGACGGCCCAGATATCTCTTCCCTGTTGGACAATAACGAAGCATGGCCTTGGGAATTCTATCTGAACTCATTCATCGCAAAGATTCATCCAGTTGTTCTGGTATCTATATATATGTATTCAATGGCTGGTTCTAAATGTAGTTCCTTCAAGATATCATCATTGCATTTATGATCCCATTTGGTATACCCTGCTGAATATCTCATGAATCTCATTTCACTAAAAGTTATCCTTCTCTCTTCTCCTTTCCTCAAAGTCCATGCCTCACTGCCGTAGCAGGTCTTGCTAAGGTTTTGTATAACCATACTCTGGTATTTCTCTAGACCCGTCAGGTAGTACTTTGGAGTTGCTTTCAATTCTCTCAACATTACTATATAAAGCCAGTATAGCTATTGATGTGTTTATTTTAAATTTAAATTTTCTCACTGAATGACAAATTACATTTGAAGAGAAAAATTTACGCCTAGACTGGGGTTCAAATCCTAGGTCTTTAGTTCTGAATACTAGTGCTCTTTCCAACTGAGCTCCCTAGATCTCCAAGATATCAAACTAATTATTTTGTGCCTACATGTGTTGAACAAAATATAGCAACTCTGAGTCATTGTACATCTGTATATAAGGGTCAATGATTTTTGAAAGTGTGCTATGAAATACAAAATTGCTAGATGCCCATCTTCAGTTGTATATATGGCTCAGTAGTCAGGAATTTAAGATAAAAGTTTTTCAGCGCAGGAATTTATAACTCAAATATGGCTCACTTGATCCCAACATATACCAGCTTATATCCAGTCATCACATTAGCCATGTGAGTTGTGCCAGTTCGCTCAGGGTAGAAGATGGTAACTCAGGGATGCTTATACCGTATTATACACTTATTATTTCAGTGTATTGGATAATTTTGCATGTACAATTATAGACTTACAATGTTTTATACCTCACTAATTCGGAGTGGAGTTGATGAATTTACTTAACCCCATGTGTTTTTAATATCACTTTTACTAAAGGCCGCAAACGGTTGCTGTAGGACTTGTTTGTTGTAGACCGTATAAGCATGAGAGTATGTGAGAGTGTTTTGTCACGTGTCCTCGCCTTATAAGGGCGATGACTCCTCCCATAAAGTCGCCATCCCTACTCTGAATGCACATGTTATTCATTACACCTTAGAGGGGTACGTACCATTTGTTGGGGTTCCTATGTTGGTAATAGACTCATGTGCATGTTTGTGCGCCTTCCAGTTATTACTATTAATCGTATGTTTTAGTACTTAAGAGTCTATTACTTCTTGCCACAGAGTAAACTTTAGCATGTGCTCAATTAGAGTAATTTTGATTTTTTAATAACATGTCATACATTATTTAGTGATTAGAACATACGAGTTTAACTTAAGGGTCACATGAAGTTTAATATTCATCACGGTGGATCCCCAACTTAAAAAGGTTGATTACCACTGATCTAGACATGACAAAATTGAATCACCTCATAAAATAATCTCATATGGAAGTCCTACATTTTTCTATCTAAGAAAATACAAGATTATTAAACAATTGGATTAGCCAATAGAAGTTACAATATGAGAAAATATAAATCAAGAATAATAATAAATTTAAAAGTTTTGATAATCTGATAAAAGCAAGATTAGATCTTCAAAAGTAACAATATGAAACAATTTTACGCGGTATTGAATCATTAATATACATGTTCACCTCATATTTTGTTCTCTCACATGGAACATGTTTCAGAGGACATTTGCACTGTTCTCACCCAGAAATTGACTGCTGTGTTAATCATTGGAAGTTTTATATATTCTCTCCCTATGGTGGTGGAGAGACAAACCTCACATTAAGGGCCGCATGTAAATACATTAGTCTCTGGTGAGCCGAGTTTTCCGTGAGAATGTGCAAAGTTCAAATTAGCGAGTCGCTGACTGGTCATGCATGAAAGTAGTTTTTTTTGTAATATTGGCAAGAAATTACCCAGAATTCTCAGCGATAAAACCACTTCCGTAATTTTCGTCTGCTAGAGGAATGCATTTACGCTTGCATCCTGCAAATAAAACCGTATACGACAACGTCTGCATCGCGCGATATTACACCGATTCTCCTGTTCTTCCAGTTGAATTCTTTGGTAGACTCTATCAAATTCCTCTTCTCTGCGTATACCGAAAACATGATCAAAGTCTTCAAGGTCCGACATCTTGGATAAAGCAGTAAGGTAGGCAGCAAGGTTTCGAAGTACATCGGGTTGCTCACTATTTGTTCTCTGCAAAGTCATCTCGCCAGGTAGCTTAGGAATTTCGACAATTATTATCGCATGAACAGATTTTTGAGTACGCAAAAATGTCTTTGGATGCAACTTTCTCAGCAGAGTACAAGCTGAGAACGACTTTTACGGTCTAATGCATTCATAGATATGACCCTAAATCCTTTTCCCTGGGAACTTCAAGTTCGTTATTTTGTTCCTATTTTTCTGGATGTAGTTTTTTTTAAATTCCCCACATTTTATCTGGTAAATTCACAATGAAAAAATTCAAATAACCCTGAATATCAGAATGGAAAAGCACCTTTGAAATGTAATGTTTAGAGAAATAGAAAAAAAATCTATAGTAGCTGCTCATGTGTGAACAGAAAAATTATAGAATTGAAGAGAAGTCTTAATTGCTGAAACAACTGGAGAACTGGCAATACAACAACAGAACTCACAATATAGGAAAAAATCTACATCCAGAAAAACAGAGACATAATTATAAGTTGAAAATCTTGGGTAAAAGGTTTTAATTTAAAAGAGAGAGAGAATATACAGGAATTCAATAGTTTTTGGCTATGTCCTTCGAAACATGTTCAAGGTGAGAGAGGAAAATACGAGGCAAGCTGTATATTATCATATTTAATTAATGTTGGGAAGTAAACATTATGAGGTATAATCATTAAAATTCATCGGAGAACATATTGTTTAAACAACTCACCTCATAGGATTCATGCTTCCATGAAATCGCGATTTCATGGAAGCATGAATCCTATGAGGTGAGTTGTTTAAACAATATGTTCTCCGATGAATTTTAATGTATATTATCAATTTAATCCCTTGTATAAGGCAGGGTAATGAACAGATTATGATAAAATGATGTGTGAATTGCTTGAATATGCAGAAAATTGGATATGTTGATCCTGAATGCTGGTGTTTTTGGACTCCCTTTTACCCTGACTCCTGATGGCTACGAGATGACATTTCAAGTTAATCATCTTAGTCATATGTATCTGACACTTTTACTTGAGCCATTCCTTTGTCATGGTTCACGAGTTGTGGTTGTGTCTTCTGAAAGTCACAGGTAAATATTTTATATGCTTGTGGTTTTTTTTTTTAATAGTTAGGTCTCATAGACTGTAATGGGCAGTGAATGTGGCATTGAATGGGAATGAAAGAGTGGTTGAGTTATTTGCAATTTCAGTGTAAACTTATTAAATATTATGTATACAAGTGTGATGTGAATGGGGATTAATAATTATTATAATTTGTTGTTCGACATAGATTTTCAAACATATCTGGTTCAACAATTAGTCAGACAGCATTATCACCCATGTCAGCAACACATTATTGGTCGATGATGGCGTATAACAATTCTAAACTTTGTAATGTGTTATTTGGACTAGAACTGGCCAAGAAATGGGAAAATAAAGGAATTATTGTAAACATTCTACATCCTGGTAATATGGTCAGCTCTCATCTCAGTAGAAACTGGTGGTTCTTTCGTTTAATCTTTGCTGTTGTACGGCCATTTACAAAATCTCTGGTAAGTGTAAATTCAGATTTTATAAAGCTCAAATATTTTATTAATGTACATAAATCCTCTACTTATTACTTATAAAAAATGACAGTGAAAAAATCCATTGTGCTGGCTCAGGTGGTGCATGCCTGTTTCCTTGCTAGCGGATCAAGATTCAATATCCAGCAGGGTTGAAAAATTTTAATATTTAATTTTAGGAAGTGATATTTTGAGGTTATTTTAATAATATTATTTTTAGTCTGATCATCTTACCTCAATATTAATGTTGATTTGTTCTTGGACATGTTTCAAAACAATTCTGTTTTATTGTCAGTTTGTCCAGACTGGTTTGATTTATGTTGCATTATGTTGCACACCCTGGATGTCGATGTCAACTCCATCCTTGTTTGGAGATTCTTTGGCCAACCACAGGATGGAGCTGACATCGACATCCAGGGTGTGCAACATAATGCAACATAAATCAAACCAGTCTGGACAAGCTGACAATAAAACAGAATTGTTTTGAAACATGTCCAAGAACAAATCAACATTAATATTGAGGTAAGATGATCAGACTAAAAATAATATAATTGGAAAATTTTAATTGTAAAATTTTCAATCTTGGAGCCAGGAGGGACGATAGTATGGAACTTTTAGTTGCTAAATTAAATTTGCATTAAACTGCAAATTCTTCTGCAGTGCATATGTTGAGAAGGCATCTGGTATGTAGCAATTTGTCCGTAGGATGGGGATGTTTGACAGGAATAGGCTACATACAGGACCGGGTTTCACCTTCTCTCTTCTCTTCATCATCATTCTTCATACAACACATTTTACAATACACAAGCATATAAACATACACTCCTCCTATACTCCTCTCTGTACACAATACAAGTATACATCATCTATGTAAAGTGGTTTACTGAAATAGGGTATAATGAACCACATTAACATCATCTATCCGTCCAAAGCACGAAAAGTGCAGTGGGTGGGAATAGAATATACATGTACAAATATTTGTGTGTCTGTTAGAATTACCACCTCACAAATACATAAATATATTTGAAGAGAAAAATTATACGCTCAGACTGGGGTTTGAACTCAGGACCTTTGGCTTTCTAGGCTAATGCTCTACCACTGAGCTAGTGGTAGATGATTGGCCAAAGATCCTGAGTTTAAACCCCAGTCTGAGCATATAATTTTTCTCTTCAAATATAAATTATCCTCCAGTGAGAAGTGTTAAATTAATAATAAAAACATCACATAAACATATACTCATCCTAAACTACTCTATGTAAACAATATACGTATACGTCATCTATGTAAAGTGGTCTGCCGAAGTGGTAAGTATATTGAAAATAATAATAATGCTTTATTTTAATAATAATAACAATAATAATAATAATGCTTTATTTTAGCTGGCAGAGTGAAGGCCATAAGCCCTTCTCTTTCACTCAACCAGCAAATAGTAAAATTATACAAAAATAAAACAAGGTGATATGATCTAATAATAGAGGTTAAATTCCTCTTTTAACTTTATGACTACTTAAATATATTCACTAAATAATAAGGGAAATAAAAAAAAAGCTTAAAACCCATAAAAAATAGTAAATAATTTAAAGACAAAGGTAAGAAGCTTTTTCACGCTAACTACCATTAACAAAACATGGAATATAATAAAATTAAAATAATATGAAATAAAATTAAGTAAGTGAAGCTTCCTAGATGAACCACATTGTCATTTATCCATCCAGCACGGACCTGAAGTAAGAAAAGTACAGTGGGTGGCATTAGAACACACACAAATATATATGTGTCTATAAGAAGAATCAAATGAATCGTGAATTCTTCTGACCTCTACATCTATGTTTTTTAACACAGAACTGCAGTATCGGGAAACATATCATTCCCATCTTCAGCTGTTTTCACGACACGATTCATTTGATTCTTATTAAGAAAATCTCATAATGTAAAAATTCCCATCTTTATTATAATAATATTATATTATTATATTAATATGTTAGTATTCTAGTGGCTGCAATTTTTTGTTACAACCGAACTCTGCATATAGCAGTCAATTAAAGAAAGTAAGATTGAGTTTTTTAACCAGCAAAATCAGACCATTATGAATAGAGGTTATTCTGAGAGCTGAAATTTTATTGGAAACATTTTCTATGCCCTAGCGACCACAATTTTGTTATCTTGCAATGGAACTTGATATATATAATTTAATTATCAAGAGAAATAAACATTCCATAAATCAGCAAAATCAGATCATTAGATGTGGAGGTTCCACTGAAACCTAAAATTTAAAAATTGCTCTAGCAGTTGCAATATCTGTTTCCTCACAATGAAACTGGTTACATATAATTTAATTGACAAAAGAAAGAAATGTTCTGTAGACCAACAAAATCAGACAATATATTTTACTTAATGAATAATTTGCGTAGTTTATGCAGCTCCTGTGTGATGAACTTTTTTTAAACATCTGGAAACATGCAGATAAGAAAGTAGTGATATGATATGACATTACTATCAAGGAAACTGCATGCCGAAATCTACCTTGAAATTTCTCCCAGAGAAATGTGAAGTACCAAATCTGTGTCCAAAAAAAATTTCTGACTTTTTAACTGCAAGGTACAGAAATTGAAGCCAAAATCCAGTAATGGCAATCCACTGTGTGAAGCATATCAACTTCCTTCGAGAGTAAAGTGGAATGTAGTGAGATGGGATGTGGCGTGTGGGAGGTTGTCAGGATTGGAGTGTGGTAGGATGTGGAATGCAGATAGGTTGTCAGGGTTATCCATTTCACCAATTCAGGAGTTGTATTACTTCCCTGCAGTTTAAATGAGAGCTTTGTCACTGGATTTTAATGTCTTGCAGTTAAAAATGGCACATAATATTTTGGACACGGTCGTGGTAAATCACATGTCTCTGTGGGAGAAATTTCAAGGTAGGTTTTGGCATGCAATGGTTAACAGTTCCCTTGTAAGTAAATTTGCTAAATTTTTTGGACAAATACTATTTATTGTTGTGCTGATATCCAGTGTTATGTTTTACTTCTAGCAACAAGCTGCAAGCACATCAGTGTATTGTGCAACTGCACCAGAATTAGAAGGTGCGACAGGACTTTATTTCAACAATTGTTGCCGTTGTGAGCCTAGTGCAGCAGCACAAGATCCAGAATTAGCTAAGATACTGTGGGACCTGAGTAACGACATGATACAGGCTATCATAAGCCCAGAAGGACAAGGAGATTCTTAAAAATTCTAACATAATAAATATTAAATTATTTTTACAAACTGTGATTTTTGTTATAAAAATTAGTTTAAAAAAGCCATACTATCATTGTAATTGTTTTATAAAGTCAAAAAATTTATATGAATAAATTGTGATGCTTTTAAATAATCATGTCATGTATAAAAAATTGAAAATTTTCCCTCTAGACACAGTGATTGCATATAATTGCAAAAATTTCTAACCTTTTAAAATATGTGTTTTTATATTTTATGTTTAAAAAATAATTGATCTGAAACAAACAAAAAAAAATTTCCCTTTCCTGAAAAAAATTGTATTAATTTATTTTAAAAGGAGGTTAAGTCAAGAAATGAAACTTTATAAAAATTTTGAGAGTTAATAATTAAGATCCACAGTAATAAATAAGGTGAATGCTGTCATTTTATCTAACAAATACTTGATGTTTCTTTTGACATGTTTCAATATGTTATCTATACCATCGTCAGATTGTCAGACTGGACATTCAGTCTAGACAATCGGACGATGGTATGAACAACATATCAAAACATGCCAAATGAAACATCAATATTTATATTTATTGTTTCCGATTTTAATTTAATTGTATGTCCTTTATGTTAAAAGGCAAACTTCAATTTGAACTCATTTGTATTAGATAAGTTTAAAAATCACCATCTTGAAAGAATGAGTTCAAATCGGATCCCCAAAGCTGTTTATAATTATATACCAAGAGGACGAAGATCACTGGCCATCCTATGAAACGCTGGAGGGAAAATTTTCTATAGGATCGTAACAGGCCTTGGCCTAATACTTGGAAGGAAGAAAAAGAAGAAGAAGTTTAAAAATCACATTTTAAACAGCTTAACTTACACATCTGACTTGATTACCTTCTCAAAATGAACTAATTAATGCATTAAATTAAAGTGCTTCATACCTGACCTCATATTCAGTCTTCTAAGTAGACATCGGTCCACCAACAGAGGGAAGAAGAAGTAGTTCTTCTGATTGACATGACATCAGTCAATGAGAAAGTACTGAAGATGAAGCCACCAAGGCTTTGAAATCACAGTCTACTTAGAAGACTGGATATGAGGAGAGGTATAAAATATTTTAGTTTAATCTTAAATTAAACCTCATAGTGATTTTTTCCTATAAAAGTTCATTACAAATGTTGTTGCTGAATATCTTAGAAAAATTAAAGTGAAGTGCGTTCCTACTTTCCCTATAGCCCTTGTGACTTTTTTCTATTCCCTTGTCCAGTGGTTCCCAACCTTTTTCGACTCTCAAACCCCTTCCACAATGATCTGAATTGGGTGAACCACTGACTTTTAAATATAGGTACATATAGTAGACATGCATAAAGTTTAATTCCAAGCAAAAGGTTCAGTAACCTTAAATTAACTTAACCCTTAACGATTAAAACCTAAAATTACTCTAGTTGCTTAGAAATTATACAACGTGTAGGCCTAGTTGCAACCACAGGAGTTAAATAAAGTCTCAAATTACTTTCAGCACAAAGTCTGTTTCTGTATTTATTTTTTAAATAGGCATATGAAGAAAACGACTTTCACGATAGTTGTTAGTATTGTTAGAACACAAAGAAGCTAGCAGATTAAATTTCCATTGTAGCAAAATCAAATGCATTCCTAATGTTGTTATTAAAATAACAATACATAAGTGTAAATCAGGCATTTGTGGTAAATATTAATTTATTGTGGAAATAATGTGATAAATTCCCGATGGTATACATATGTAACAAGGGAGACTATAGGGTTAATTTAATTTTAAGATAATGATAATAATTATAATTATAGAAGAGATGAAAGCCGAATAACAGCAAATGAGATGCGATTTATGCGCCGTACAGCAGGCTATACAAAATGGGACCATAAAAGAAATGAGGAAATTATGGAAGAGTTGGATATAGAACCCATTCTGCACCATATACAAAACTACCAGAACAACTGGAAAGCCCATCTTCAACGAATGCCGTTTCATAGAATTCCAAAAGCCATGCTTCGTTACTGCCCCCAAGGCAAAAGATCGCTGGGACGTCCAAAAAAGCACTGGATGGAAAATTCCTCTTTGAGACCGTAACAGGTCATATGGCCTAATACTTGCATGGATGATAATAATGATGATGATGAATTATAATTATAATAATTATTATTACAATTTTTCTGCAGAAATGAAGGAAACAATAATATATCTAATATTTAATTATTTTTAAATTTAACTTAATTTAAATAATAGACCTAACCTTGAAACCCACCATTATGGAACAATTTTGGCAAACCCCTTGAAATATTTTGCGAACCCCTTGGGGGTTTGTGAACCACAAGTTGGGAAACGATGCCCTAATCTAATGATACACCTTCATAGGAGACATTTTCCATCTTCTGAGGCATTTCTTTAAAATACCTGTCAAAATATGGTTCCAGCATGTCTTTGCAAAGGGCAGAAATGCAGGGACAAATGCATTACATCCGAAGGAGACCACTTTGAGAAAGACCATCAAAATTCTGAGGATGATTAAAGGTATGTAGAAGAAAAAAATTGTGTATTAAACAGCCCTTATATATATATATATGTTATATTGCGGATATAAGTATGAATAAGAAAGTTTTCTTGGGTTTTCCGCATCTTGGATTTATGTTTGGCCTCTGGCCACTGATTCCGACGTTTTGGCATGATCCTGCATGCCATTATCAAGGAATGATAAGTTTGAGTCACAGGTTTAGGTCTTATATAATTAAACACATAGAGTTTTCGTTGTGCTCCGTTTCCGAAGACGTACACCCATCCAAGGTTTAGTTTTTATGTAGTTAAACACCTTCAGTTTTCAGTGTGGTCCATTTCCGAAGCCATACACCCATCTAAGGTTTAGTTCTTATGTAGTTAAACACCTTCAGTTTTCAGTGTGGTCCATTTCCGAAGCCATACACCTATCTAAGGTTTAGTTCTTATGTAGTTAAACACCTTCAGTTTTCAGTGTGGTCCATTTCGGAAGCCATACACCCATCCAAGCGTCGACCACACACTTGGATGGGTGTATGGCTTCCGAAATGGACCACACTGAAAACTGAAGGTGTCTAAATACATAAAAACTAAACCTTAGATGGGTGTACGTCTTCGGAAATGTACCACAGTGAAAACTCTATGTGTTTAATTATATAAGACCTAAACCTGTGACTCGAACTTATCATTCCTTGATAATGGCGTGTGGGATCATGCCGAAACGTCAGAATCAGTGGCCAGAGGCCGAACATGAATCCAAGATATGGAAAACCCAAGCAAACTTTCTTATTCATATATATATATATTCTTCAGGTTTCTAATTACATTCTAAAACAGTAATTCATCTGTTCTCTTTTGATGTTTTTTTTTCAATTATGGTATCAAGACATCTGTCCAACATTCCCCAAACATTCAAACACTATTTGGAATATTATAGCTGATAAACGTACCTAGATACAAAATCTCTCAGCACACCTCTCCAACTCAAGAGTCACTAACTCACAAATCACCTTCTACCACATAAAACAAGATTTGATTCCTGTTGCTGCTCCCGAATTTCAAACACTACTCAACAATGCATTTTGATAAAACTGTCACATTTCTTCATGACTTTAGTTACATTATTGCTATGAGAATTATTAGTATGAGCCGAAGCAGTTTATTCTCACGCGTGTTGAATAGTGACATCTATTTGCTCATACACTTTTGTTTGTCATGTGCTGTGTGCATTTTTTTGAACTACAAATGAAGCTAGCTTCTCTTTCTCTCAGTGAAAGATAAGGAGAATATAAAAAATGCCATGAGTGAACTTACAAAAATATTGAGTGCTAGTAAAATGTTAAAACAAAAATTTACAGCACAGTAAGGGCAGATGTCAACCATAATAAAGCATTTCACAAAAAATTGCTGTGACCATATTTTTAAAGATCTCTTTTTCAAATTTTGTGTTCATCACTGTCATATATTGCTCCCTGTGCAAAAAAATATTTGAATAAAATATATTTCAAGGGATGACCAAAATATTGTCACTTTCATATAATGAACCAAATAATATATGTATATGTAGCATTCACTCCAAAACCAGTACAAATAAAATTGTGAAATTTTGGATGTAATACCTTCAAATATTATCTAATTAGTAGAAATAGACTTTTGCATGTGGGTGAATTGGTTATATAGATATTATTTTTTTAACTTTCAATTACTTTGAAATTAAATTTTTTACAGGTTTTTTGCCCATGAATTGGTTTCTGTTTTTCATATTTTAATTATTGTAATTCCACATGCACAGACTCATAAGAGGAGTGAACCCTGAAAATTTCATAGTTCTAAGTCTTAGGGCCGCATGCAAATACATTAGTCTCTACTCAAATTACTTCCAATCAAATTACTGACTCACCGTGAGCAATTGCTGAGATCGAATTAACGGCCAACTTACCGGTCATGCATGAAAGTTGACGTTTTTGTAATATTGGCAACGAATTACCCAGAATTCTCAGCGATAAAACCACTTCCGTTATTTTCGTCTGCTATAGAGGAATGCATTTATGCTTGCGTCCCGCAAATAATACCGTATACAACGACGTCTGCATCGCGCAATATTACACCGATTCTCCTGTTCTTCCAGTTGAATTCTTTGGTAGACTCTTTCAAATTCCTCTTCTCCGCGTATACCGAAAACATGATCGAAGTCTTCAAGGTCCGACATCTTGGATAAAGCTGCAAAGTTTTCAAACTACATCGGTTCCCTTCGGGATTTTCACGATAAGTTTCTATCTTGAGCTATGATCTTAAGGTACCTCGTCAGGTAGCTTACAATTATTATTGCATGAATAGATTTCTGAGTAAGCAAAATGTATTTGGATAAAACTTTCTCAGCAGAGAACGCCTTTTACTGTCTAATGCGTTCAAACATTCGACCCTTAGTTTCTGAGCAAAATGTATGTTTATGTGAACATTTTTAAATATGAGAAACACAAGATTTTATCTACATTTTTACTTGTTGCAGCTTGATATAATTTGAATAAGTTTTCTTCAGCATTTTCTGTTCTCTTCCAATTAATATAATCAAAAATTTTTATTGTGTGAACTCCTGGTTCTATTCTACCTCATCTGAAAACTTCCATTCTATTCTTATTGCCTTCATTAAACAATAGCACCCTATTTATACAGATAGGGACAGTACTCTCTAGCCACAGAAGATGGTTTTGGGTATTGACTCCAGACTAAATATTAATCATCATCATCCTGCAAGTACTTGGCCATGTGGCCTGTTACAGTTTCAAAGAGGAATTTTCCATTCAGTGCTTTTTTTGGGACGTCCCAGCGATGTTTTGCTTGGGGCAGTAACAAAGCATGGCTTTTGGAATTCTACGAGAAGGCATTTATTGAAGATGGGCTTTCGAGTTGTTCTGGTAGTTTTGTTTATGGTGGAGAATGGGTTCTACATCCAACTCTTCCATAATTTGCTCATTTATTTTATGATCCCACTTTATATAGCCTGCTGTATATAATTGCATCTCATTTGTTGTTATTTGGCTTTCATCTCTTCATATTGTCCATGCTTCACTTCCATATCTTAATACTGGTCTAGCAAGAACCTTAGAAAGCTGTAATCTTGTGTTCTTTTGTACTAAAGATGGTTTCATTATATTGTTAATTATCCCCGTTGTTTTTGTGAAATTTGTGATTTTCTTTGATATTTCAGCTTCATCTTGAAATGTTAAATTATAACCCAAATAATTAAATTTGTTTGCTTGTTCCAAAATTTCATCATCCAAAACAATTTTGCTAGGTATAGGGTATTTCCCACAAAAGGCTAAGTATTTAAATTTCATTATTATTTTAGTTTTGCCATGAATGCAGTTTTTTAGCAACTCAGGATTAACTAGATCTCTGAATGTTGTTTTCATTCTATTCATGGCAGCCTCAGGGAGTGAATGTTTATGGTTATAAGAATTTCTGTCAGTATTATATTTACATCAGTTATCCTATCCTTATACTGATTTTCTGAGGCTTGAATGTAATGCAGTTTTCTCTAAGATAGCTTACTAGTCTATCATTACATGCTAGACCATATAAAAAGAATGGATATTTGCCCAAAAGGATACTGTCAATAAGGAAGACCTCTTAGAAGACTGCTAGATAGAGCCGAAACAGGTCTACAAAGGCCTAATTCATGACGGTTGATGATGATGATCAGCTATCCTTGGGACAAAGCAAATTATTGGGCTTCTCATCAATCAGCATTTTGTGAAAGGAAATAGCCCATATCGCTCTCTTCATGTCATCCACACTTATTATTTTCTCTTATGACCTTTCCGTATTACACTCTAGTGTAACAATTTCTTTTGGGGTTGATTGGTTGATCCCTGTTCGTTGCACTGTGTGGAATTGGGTGCTTTCCTAATGGGAAGTTTCTTAACAAGACATATTTAGTTATGCTTATTTTCCTACAGATGGCATGTGGTTAGCATACTGACCCAATGAGATATCTAGTAGGCAACTAAGGTAGTATGTGGATGATAAAGATTGGTAAATTTTGCTTAGAGACATTTTTTTAGGATTAAGGTTCTTTTACGAGCCTGAAATTATCCAGACTTGGGACTCACAGTTTGAAGTCTCTCTTGGAGGATTTGCTCCTTGGATTTTTCCATCCTAAAAAATCCATTGACCCTGCCAGGTTTGAACCCACAACCCTCGGGCTAGAGGCAAGTACATAATCACTAGGCCACTACAGCTGATTTTCTTATGGGGTAAATTGACTTTTTCTTCCGAGACTCTGATGCCTTGCTTCTCTTTTATGAGTTAACAAAATATTACTTTGACCCACTTCTAAATATGACCAATAACTCAAGTTTTTCAATCTTGCAGTCATATGGGTTAGATTCAAGAACACATTTGAACGAGGATGAAACACCACACCCAGATATTTTATGTATCTTATGCCATATTATCTTGAGATTGGCAAAAAATTTCTACAACAGCCACTGACTCATGCCTCATATAATTCTTGTGGCAATTAGGCTGATATTTTTCGATCCATTGATTTTCTCTCTTCTGTTGAATTTGTTAAAAGCTTTCTAACTGCACATTGATAGCAGTACTTAGACTTTATTTACACATCTAATACTTTGCCATTGTCTATTCTTATGACATAAACATCATGTAGTGATGTATGACTCCTCTTCATTCAAGTCCCATCAACTGAAACACACACATTGGTTGCTTTTTCTTCACCCTCTAGTGAACTGGCAATAATATTAGCTTTCCTATTTTCTACAAGCTTATTAGTTAGTTCTTTCATAAGATTGATACTCTCAATTCTGACACTGGGTGTAGGCATATTCATCATGCCACATAATGCTTCTCTCCCTGTACCCAAGCATCTCATGCAATAGATAAGTTAAACATTACTGTCAAATTCAGAATACTACTAAAAGCTTACTTTTACATCCATACAAAAACTAATTAAAAACAAATATAAAATCAAACAAAACCCAAACTATTTAATAAAGCCAAAGACAAAAAATGGAACATTTTAGTAAAGAGGCTAGATATTATTCCAGAAATTCCACGTAAAACTGCAGTAACAAAATTTAGACTGCTTACAGAACATGATTATTTGGCCAGACATTTATATAAAATAGGAATTTACACGAATCCAAATTGTCTTCTATGCAACAAAGATGAAGAAATGAACGAAGAACATCTACAAATCTGTGAAGTATTACCTGTTGGATCCACCATAGAGAAATAGTGGAGAGCAAGAACACTAATGGCTTTGTGCCAAGGCCCAGCATTTGAAAACAACAACATTACTGTCAAAAATCCTATTTTGTGATTTCTTGGTAGAGCTAAAAGAAAATATATATTCACAGACCTGACAAACTATTTTCATTACATTGGCAATACCAATTGTTTTCTCTTCTACTATTTTCAAACACCTATTGTTTTTGCAGTTTGAACAAGCACAAGACATAATTATTTATTGCTGTAAATACATTATTATAAAACTAGAAGATACAAATCTTCAACATAAAATTGCACTCAGATTATGAAGGATTTTATCAATTTTGAATGATGAGACTGATAGGTTCGATTGCAATTTCAAGACTTTTGTTTTATTTGTAAGTTGGTTTCCTTAAAATATTATTCTTTCTACAATGTTGAAGATCACCTCATATTGTAAACAAGAAAATAAAATAAATTGAGAATCATAATTCCAAGAAAACTTCAATACTGTGATGCATTGATGATCCGTTCCTCAAGTTAGCACCTTTGAATTTTGTGGGTAGCAGCAGGATTCCTTGTAAGCCAATAGGAGTCAGATTCGGGTTGTGTGCAAACAGAAAACGAACTCTCTATATGTGTTTTCTGGTTAAATCAGTTTCCAGATGCATTGATTCTAGAACAATCAATGTCTCAGATATTCTGTACGAGAGAATTTGAGTCTGTAGTCCATATTGTTTCTATCCTCAAATATATGAGGAGATTCAATGGTATGATCAAGCATTCATGTTTGGATTGTGGGTGATTAAAAGTGACCTAAATATGTATACAAGAAAATGTTCTAAGTGAAACTGTCAGTGAGTGCAAAGAGCTGAATGATAAAATAAATTGTGAAGGAAGATACTTTATTAGCAGAAAATTAATTACCGATATATGAAGTCGGTGAATTTTGTGAAATAAATAAAGGAACCTGGAAATGTTGTGTAAACATCAGTGAGAGGTTAAATTATTTTAATTGCTATCTGTGACAATATTTTTTCATCTCAAAACAAAATCCTAGCATATGCGAATATATATTTATTTGATACAGCTGTTTACAAGCTTTTAAAGCCATCTGGTGGGTTATATATCCATGGAGATAACCGAGAGTTGGGAAAAAATTACACACTGAGAAACCAAAGTGCACAAAGCAACTAATATATGATACAGAAAAATGTGGCGTACCATAGAATGCTTATCTAATTTTTTCATTTACTTCCTGTAGATATATTGATATAAAAACAGGTCAAGTTGAAGATAAAATCATAAACTAGTAAAAAAAATACCTTTTTTTCAAAAAATAGATTTTTTTGACCCTCTTAATTATATAATTGCTGTAAGTATGTCTTTAATGGAAAGGTTGTTTTCAGTATTGACGAGAATCAAAAAGCTATGGTACTCTCAAAATTGTAGTAGAGAAGAGAGGCTCTTGGAATTATTTCAATATAAGCATGCCTGTTAGAAGAACTCAGAAAGAATGAACAATTATTTAAGGAAGATGTTACCAAATTCGGTTCCAGGAGAGAAAGATGGAATTTTAATTCTGCTAATCTTGGTGAGATAATCTGCCAATGTCAAGGGTAGATTGTTTTATATTAATTTTATATGGAATTTTATTTATTGGTATCTTTAATAAATATAAATTGATATTAGGTTAAATTATTGCATGTAATATGTGTTTTAAACTACAATTAGTTGTGATTTTTATCAAAGCAAACATACCCCTCAATTTTCTATTTTTCACTTAAAAATTATAATATTCAAAAATGTTAAAAAAAATGATTCTTCCAGTTATATTGTTGGAATGGAAACATGGTTTCTTACATTAAGAGGGTAAAGATGATTGCAAGTATTTAAGAATAAAATACTTAGGAACCTCTGGGTATGAAAGTGTCAATAGTCATGGACTCATGACATTCATACACCACGAGGAAAAATTATTGGAGTAGTGATACGGTAAAAAAAAAAAGTGAAAGGCATGTAGGAGAAATGCCTAGTAGAGGAAAATAGAAATATAAGGAACAGTGCATAAAATCTTTAAATTCCGTATGCGATTCTCTAAGCTACTGAACGATTTAGCCACATGTACACAATGTGAAAGGAAAAGTGGCATACGTAAAAACCGGCCTCACACGCCATTTAAATACTTGTGATTTGAAATTACCGCTTCCTAGATATTTAGTTAAAACGCGCCAAAAACAATTACATCCGTCAGATGTTTTCCAATACATTTTTGGATTTATTTGAAAATAGCACCTTATATGCCTCTTAAATACCTTAATTGATACAATTCTTGGCGGGATTTTACTATCATTCATAGAGATTTTTTCTTGCAGTAATTGAAATCTGAAATGTATCCGTGTCTGCAGTGGTTGATTTGATGCGATGGATTGACCAATGGTAATACATTCTTATAGTGGTGGTGGTTTGTTACTGTTTTGACAGTAGAATATCAATATTGTTTTAATCGTTGCCAACAGATATTATTTGACATTCAAGATCAAAATTTGCGTAACCGAGTAAAAATAAAACGTAATAAAATTGTATGTGGTTTCTATTAGAGTAATTATAAATTTCCATTTTTCATACAAGCACTTCCGGCTTTAGAGTTTAGTGGCAGTCCTAAATCCTATTAAAGAGTCTGCAAGATATTTTTGGAAGCGTGTTTTACGTGTAAGCATTTTGGTTTGTGTTATGAAATAACTTATATAGACAACATTTGATAATAAACACATTAATTTGTAAATATATGTAACAATAAATTTTGTACAGTGGATGTGCCACGTTTTTGTACATCTGTTGGAACTGTTAAAATTTGAACAATTTTTTATTTTTTATAAATTACAGGTTAGTCATGGTATCAGTATATGAATTTTAGCTTCAAAATATAATATAAATAAGTATCTAAAATGCCAGTTCGTGTTAAAACAAGGGAAAGTGCAAACCCAGTGGAACAAACTACCCTCTCAATTAACGAAAAAATACTTCGAGAATGTCATACACTTTATGCAGATCAAGAGATGGGTAAGTACATTTTCAGTATGGTACAATATATGAAGCAGACATTAATATAATTGATATTTCAATATGGTACATTATATAAAGGAGACAGGGAAAAACTTTATTTGACGTTCATTTACTCAATTTTAGTATTTGATCACTTACTCAATTTTAATAATTGACGTTCACTTTCTCAATGAATTCTTCAAAGTTCTACAGAATTTCAATGTACATGTGCGAACGCTTAATGTAACTTTCATCAGGTGGCAGGATATATAGGCGAAATCGAAATGACCAACCATTGCAATAAATACCCATGTTTATAAGAAATGGTTGTACAGCTATTTCAGGTAAACTACACTTTATACATTATCGTGAATTTTTCAAAGTCCTGCAGAATAGTAGTGCGCATGTGCAAGAGTTATGAACTTACTCCATAGATGGCATGATTGCAGTCGGTATGGCTAACCTTTGCATTAAATCTCCAAATGTGCTTTTAAAATGGATGTACACTAACTTGTAACCGTATCCTAACAAAGCAAATAATTTATATATTATTTCAGTAAACTATAAACTCGGTGTACACTAACTCACCCCTTCTTAACCTAACAAAACAAAAAAGTAGTTGCAATTCCTTATTCTGAAGGTTGGTCATACCAGTAGCACAGATAGTCCTGCCATCTGTTGATAGAGCCTTGTGCAGTTCTGTAGAACTTAGAAGAAATTATTGAGAGATTTCGCATACATAAATATATACTTAACAATTGTAAAAAAATCTGTTAAGAATTGTTAGAATATGTTAAAATAGCAGAAAGTGTTGGTAGAAAGGAAAAAAGTAAATAGTGCAACAGCATTTTAAATATTACATGGTGTAGCATAGTGAGGACTAATCTATAGTTGAGCCCCAACTTCCCTCTTCTTAATTATATGCATATTATTTAATAAACTATAATCTAATCTGGTGTACAGTAACTTGACCCATCGGAACCATATAAAATTAAGTGAATTTCTTAAAATATGTTTTGGAATTCATTATGAATGTTGGTCACAACTAGCGTGAAATATTTTCAAAGTCCTATAGAACAACAGTGCACATGCGCCAGAGTTTATAGAGCCAGCGATAACCCACATTCGAATCACATATCGATTATCATCCTCGATTACTATCCATCGCTATGAAATTTAAATGACCAATATTTGCAATAAATCCCCAAGTCTATGCTAAAAAAAAATATTAATATTAAAATTACCAAACGTTTATTAAAAATGGGTGTACACTTACTTATCACTCCCTTACGCTGTTCCAACCAGCGATCACCCAAAACAGCGACAGAAAAATCATAGACTAATTTACTCTGTGGAGAAAATAGCAGCATCACAATATTGTCTAACAGTGTCATAATATTGTGATTTGCATATTTCAATAAATACTTCAAAATTGTCTAATAATGTTATAAAAATTGTTTGAAAAAGTTAAACAAATATTAAAGAATGTTAATAAATACAGAAGAAGAGCTATAGTTTACAAGAATATAACTAGAAATCAAGCGCTAGTAGAAGTGCAGTTGAGCCATCACAACAATTTCATAGATTTGTCCTGCCATCTAGTGGAAGTTACATTAGGCATTCGTGCATGCACACTGCGATTCTGTAGAACTTCATTGATCCTTCAACAAGAGTGTATAACCTTTCGCTAAACTGAACTAGAGCATCTTTAGGATTAATAATTATCCCTTCAACATTTTGACTCATCCCCTCGCAGAACTTCATTCTGTGAAATTCCATCTTAGGTGCCCTTCATAAAGAATTTAAAACATTAATTGGTTATAAAAATATTAGTAAGGGAAGAACATTTATTTTCATTTCGTTATTTCAATCATTATATTCAACAATTTTCAATAGCACAATTTGCATACATAAATAAATATAAATCAATAGGAATAAATTGTTGGAAATTTTAGCTGACAACAATCTACCACACAACAGCATATTTTAAATGTAGGCCTGTACAATATCTATAAAACAAATTTGATTTCAGTTCGAATCAATAACACACAAACAGAATGGACCGAAATTAATAGGGGCATAAGACAAGGATGTGGCCTCTTGCCCTTGCTCTTTATCATATACGTGGATAGAATACTTCAAGTTTGAGACACAGTTCTATTCAAATTAATAGAAACCTAAAAATAGAAATGCTTTTTGCAGATGATTTGGTATTAATAGCTCCAACAGAAACAGATTTACAGTATTCTATACACAATTTTAATATGATTGAAAAAAGGTACAACATGGAAATCAATACAAAGAAAATTAAAGTGATGGCCTTTTGTGGAAAATACCCTATAGCTAGCAAAATTGATTTGGATGATGAAATTTTAGAACAAGTAAACAAATTTGATTATTTGGGTTATAATTTAACATTTCATGATGAAGCTGATATATCAAAGAAAATAACAAATTTCACAAAAAGCAGCCCTTTATGAGTCCAGCTGCTGTTAGGACACCCCTCCATACCCTTCTTCTCCATCCCCGGACCCTGAGCTTTCGGAGGTCCTCCTCTATTCCATCCATGCATCTCAGCTTTGGTCTTCTTCTTCTTCCTCCATCTGCTCTTAGTAGTGTAAGCTTTCTAGTATAATTCTCCTCCTCCATTCTCATTATATGACCCACCCATCTGTCTCCAATTTTGATAACATTTACAATATCTGGGTCTGAATACAGATTGTAGATTTCATCATATCTTATCTGCCATACTCCATAATGATTTATAGGTCCCAGAATTTTCCTTTCAAAGATTCTCAGTCTTTCTCCATTCTCTCTGCTAAGTGTCCAGCATTCACTGCCATAAGTAGCACTGATCTCAGTATGGTTTTATAAATTTTTAATTTTGCATCCAGACTTAAAATGTGTGATTTAAATTGGTCCTTAAGTGCATAATAGTATCTGTTGGCTTGGAGAATTCTGCTCCTTATTTCCTTATTAATATTATTGTCATCAGTGATTATAGTGCCCAGATATTTAAATTCATGTACAATTTGAAATTTATATTTGCCTATGTCTAGTCAGTCTATAGCTACAGAGGTCTGTTGGAGATCTGCATAAATTTTGTTTTTTCTTCATTAATTTTGAGTCCCATAGATTCTGCTGCTATGGATATGGCATTAAAAACTTCCGTTATAGATGTATGGTCCAGCCAATAATAACTATATCATAAGCATATGCCATTATCTGAATGGATTTACTATATATATTGTACCATTGATTTTAACTTTGGCAATGTTAAACAGAAAATATATAAAACTATTATTCTATCAGTTATATTATATGAATGTGAAACATGGACTCTTACTTTAAGGGAGGAAAGGAGATTATGAGTATTTGAGAATAAAGCTTCTAGAAAAATTTTTAGACCAAAGAAAAATGAACAGACAGGTGAATGGAGGAAACTATATAACAGTGAACTACATGGTCTTTATAGGAAGCCAGTTAAGTTTTGTAAACAATGGATAGGACATGTGGAACAAATGGGGAATGAAATACATGCATGGAAGCTTCTTATAGGAAAACCAGAGGGAAAACACCCAGTTGGTAGACCAAGAATGAGGTGGGGAATAACATTAACTATGATTTGAGGGAAGTAGATTATACAGGAAATGATTAGAAAACATTAGCTCAGGATAGGGATATATGGAGAGCTTATGTCCATGTGGCCATGAACCTATGGGTTTGATAGTGCCAGTGAGTTAGTTATCTCTCAGTACCTTCTCAAGTGCAATGTTGAACAGCATGCATGATAAGCTATCTCCTTGTCTCAGGCCTGTTTATGTCTGAAATGGTTTGGATAGTTCGTTCTGGATTTTAACCATACTTCTAGTTAGTCATTTTCATATTTATTAATCTAACCAGTTTTTTGAGTCTGCCAAATTCAGTCAATGCCTGGATCACTGCTTCCCTCCTAATAGTGTCATATGCAGATTTGAAATCAATGAAGCTAGGTGAAATATACTGATATTATATGTTATTGTTTTCTCCAATATTTCACAAACTGAGTGTGTTTGATCAGTTGTAGATTTGTTCCCTCTGAACCCACATTTGCACTGTCCTATAATTTTTTCCATATAGGGCTTCAGCCTTTCGCATAATATTCTTGAAAATATCTTATAGGTTGTGTTCAAGAGTGATATTCCCTTATGGGTCATTGCATTGTCACTCACATTACAATTTGACTATTTTCCCACCTTAAATTTTGCTACAAATCTACAGTCCTAAGTAAATTTAAAACATCAATACAACATGTTTATTCTTCATTAAATTCTCAACATTTTGATATGTTTTCTTTTAATTTTGAATTACAATAAATGGACAAAAAAAAATTAAAATGTACATGTCACTCACATTACAGGAAAAAGACATGATAAATTTCACTATACAGAAAAATGAAGTTCCCTGCTCTTATAAAAGTTTTGGAAAAACTATTTTTTGGCTGTACATTAGTGAGACACACAAGTTATTACAGCAAAAGTTTTAATTTATCGTGGTAAATCTGAAATGAATAAACACAAATTTTATCTGTTACATTATTGTATTTTGTCACTCACATTACATAATCAACATGACAAAATGGTTGATAATTGTGATTGATTTACAGTTATTTACCATGAAATAAATGTAATACAAATCAGTGCATAACATGTGTATATATATATATATATATATATATATATATAACAGATGATAGTAGATATAAATAAATTTGAGCAACATTTATTTCCATTTTAAATTTATAATAAATTCCGTTACCCCTTCACTCCAACTCAGGATCTTTATTAACGAACACTATGTCTCCCTTGTTGACAGTAACCATTATTTACATTCTCCCACCATTTTAAAAATGCACCTTCACTTCACAGTCAGCATCGTTTGAAAACTGACAAATTGCAGCATAATGAGGTATTGAGCGTTTTCCACCTTCACACATTTCGCAGTTATGACATCCTGTGTAAAGGTCTCTCTTTAGAATTACTCCCAAGTTATTCGACATGCTATGCTTTGTTACAAAATAAGTTTCCAATTCATTTTTGAGAGACATGGCATGGATTTTCAAGATTTCACCAATGATGGGTGCTACCTCTAAAACTTTATCCAGCTTCATTTTCTGATTTCTTTCTTCTATATCTACAGAATTATATTCACAGACAATACTTTTGTGGCTACTTCAGAAAAAAGTATGCATTGAAAACTTCAGACTTTCTTGATAAGACATGTGTTCTAACTTGCCTCTTCACAGCCTCACCAGTGCCGTAACACAGGACCTTTGCCATGTGAAGTGGCAAAATAGTTCAATTTTATCACCTGCAGTTTATGCTTTTGTTTCAGCACATTCAGCCTAGCTGCAATATATCAGTTTTTAAATTGTGAACTTGTTCCACCTGACCAAATACTGACTTAATTTATTTCAGTTGGAATTTCTTCAAGTAGCCTGTCTGTATATGCAACTACAATGTGTTTTATATGGTATAGGTTATCAGACACTATGACTATGGGATGATGTTCTCTAGAATACTAGGCTTCTGCAGTAAATAAACTGACTTGAGGTTGAACCCAATGAAAACTATGTATGTCATCTTGTGCAGAACAAGTAACATTTTCAGAGAAGTCTACCTGTATGACTTCAATATTTGGTTTGAAGTTGGAAAATGTAGCCATTAACCTTTCTTCATTATAGAATTTTGCCTCTCTTTTCACAAAACAATGATCCAAGAAAAAAGGAAAGTATATATTTTGCCAAATCGGCTGCACTACCTTCTTCCTGAACCCTGAATGAACGACCTTCTTTTCTCCATACGTGCCATGAACAAATTCAGTGTGGAGACCCCTTGATTATTAAAGACTTTCTCCTGCAAGTGATTGTACAACCTGTTCTTGCAATCAGCATTTCATGACCCAGCAATCTTCTTTTGCTGACAAGCATACAATTTCATCCAGATAAGATGATGAGTAAGCAGAACATGCTGGAACTACATGGTGCAAAGAATTCACAGCCAAAATCAAATTCTCAGATGCCTAAATCTAGCAACATGTTTCCTCTTTTTTCTTTTTTCTTCTTCTTCAATTGAGATCTTGACTTCCTTCTTATGATTCTTCAATTTTTCTTTCTTCTTTTCTCTATATTTCTTTACATAGATTGTATGCTGTTCTTTATACTCATCATAATTATCTTCCTCCTTAAACTTCTGCTTCATTTTTCTCATTCTCTCAGCAGAGGAATTTTGGCAATCACAGAATGAAACAATGTCCAATAATGTCAAATTTTATTTCATCGCCAAAAACAAGTCAGGTAATTTTCTTCTCCTGAAATGTGTAAAAACCCCATATTGTAAGTTTTTCATTGTCACTCACATTACTTTAATATAATTTGATATATCACATTAAATAAAATTCATAGGAAGTTGTTAATTTCACCCAATAACATTCTTTACCACTATTTAATAATACCAGATTTTTAATAAAAATGAACAACATTTATTGCTTTTTAATTAATAAATTAGCATATTTTGTCACTCACATTACACAATAATATGCACATTCTAAATTTAATATTACTCTGTCCAATCAACATCTATATAAGTGCTTTTTGTTTTATTTCATACATCAAAGTATGAGAAAGGAAATTACAAACTCCCAATATATTATGTTGCTGTAAAATTAAAAAAAAAAACTTACCTTGAAGTTATTGAAAATAGGGTAATAACATCTGCAGGAAATGTCGCTATCTTCTTCGAGCCAGAACAACAAAGAAATAGGTTTCCCACATAAATGCTATTGTGAAACAGGAAATCCAAAGAGTAGACAACCTTACGATAAAAAAACGCAAATATACAATGTTAAAAAATAGACCAAAATGTCCCTTTTATCATGGAATGACCCTTTTATAGTTTTTGCAACTATACATATCCCCCGTTTTTAAAAATAGGGCATATTATACAATTTTTCCAGTCATTAGGCATCCATTCCATTTGCCATACCAAGTTTATAATTTTGTGAACCTGCTTTGTTAGATTTATACCTCCCATTTTAATGCATTCCCCAGGTATGTTGTCAGGGATCTATTGTTGTTCAATCTCTTTATTGCTTGTTCAGTCTCTTCCTTTGTCGGTAAAGAGTCTTCATTTCCATTATCAGATGTCATATAAGTTTTTGTATCTATCTGTCTCGGTACATATCTCTCCCCATTGTTATTATCCGAATTCATTGAAGGCATAGTTCCCAGCAACTCTTCATAACGCTCTTTCCATCTGGACAGTACTTCTGTTCTCTCCATGATCATATCTCCTATTTTTTTGCTGCATGCTATTACTTTAGGTTGATATCCCTTCCTCATGTTATTCACATTTTGATAGAACTTTCTAATTTCTTGGTTCTGACGATGATGTTCTACCTGTTGTATTTGGGCATTATAGTATTCTCTCTTCTTTCTCCTGTGTATTTTCTTTTCTTGTTTCCTTATTTCCGTATTCCGTTTCAACCATTCTTGTGAACTGTACTTGTACCATCTTTCTATAAGCTATATTCTTCTGATTTATTTGCTCACACTCTGCATTGTACTATTCACTTCTCTTCCTCCATTCTTTTTCCCAACAACCTCCAGGGCAGCTCCATGTATTATCTTTTTGTATTCATTCCAACATTCTTCCAGTCTCTCGTTTCCATCCCCTAACTCTAATCTTTCATCAATTTTCTCTTTATACTTCCTCCCAATCTCAGCATTTTTAAACTTCTGTACATCATACCCAAATTATTCCATTGTCCTCTTTGTCCCATCCTTCCAATTAGTGGATATTTTACATCTAGTTTTGGCTATTACTAAAAAATGATCACTGTCCACATTAGCCCCTCTATAGCTGCATACATCTAAAATATTGCTAAAATGTTTAAAATTTACATCTTATCATCTAAACTGAAATTTGAAGAGTTGGTCTCTTTATTTATAACTGTAGTTATTATGATGTTATGTTGAAAATCTCAAGAAAACTAAATATTATAGTTCGTACACTATAACTAACTAACTCACTGGCACTATCGAACCCGAAGGTTCATGGCCGCGGACATAAGCTCTCCATACATCCCTATCCTGAGCTAATACTTTCCAATCATTCCCTGTATAATCTACTTCCCTCAAATCATAGTTAATTTGTTCTCCCACCTCATTCTTGGTCTACCAACTGGGCGTTTTCCCTCTGGCTTTCCTACAAGAAGTTTCCATGCACGTCTTTCATTCCCCATACGCGCAACATGTCCTGCCCATCGCAGTCTACGAGACTTAACTGTTCTTATTATATCTGGCTTCCTATAAAGACCATGTAGTTCATTGTTATGTAGTCTTCTCCATTCACCTGTCTGTTCATCTCTCTTTGATCCAAAAATTTTCCTAAGAACTTTATTCTCAAATACTCGTAATCTCCTTTCCTCCCTTAAAGTAAGAGTCCAGGTTTCGCATCCATATAATATAACTGGTAGAATAATAGTTTTATATATTTTCAGCTTAACGTTTTTTGAAAGGAGTTGGGACATCAAAAGTCTCTGCAATGCATAATAGCATGCATTTCCAGAATTGAGCCTATGTTTAATTTCTTTTTGCATCTCATTCCTATTTGTGATTATTGTTCCTAGGTATTTGAATTCAGCCACTTCCTCAAAATTTCCCTCATTTGTCATTAGCTGTCCACTTCCATTATATACTGAATTTCTACGTGTGACCATATATTTAGTTTTACTGATATTTATTTCCAGTCCTAATTTCTTAGTGTTACTCAATAGTGTGTGCGTGTTGGCCTTTAGTATCTCCTCGCTATCGGCCAGTAGTACTACATCATCAGCATAAACTAACAGCTTATTAATACCATTCAGCTGTAAGCCTTCCTCATTCTCTAAAGATTTAATGGCATGCTCTAGTACAAAATTAAATAGTAAAGGAGATAGTGCATCTCCTTGCTTCAACCCATTCTGGATTTCAAAAGTGTCTGAAAACTGTTTGCCTACACGCACCCTACTCTTTGAGCCATTTAGACACATTCGTATAAGTCTAACTAACTTTTTAGGAATTCCGAACTCCAGCAGGATACTATATAACTTCTCCCTCTTAATTGAATCATATGCTTTTTTGAAGTCTACATATAGTTGATGTACAGTACCATTATATTCCCATTTCTTCTCTAAAATCTGTCTTAAACTGAAAATCTGATCTGTTGTAGACCTGTTTCTTCTAAATGCACATTGATGATCTCCTAGAATGTCATCAATATAGGGAGTAAGTCTGCTTACTAATATATTTGTTAGAATTTTGTACGAAGTTGAAAGTAATGAGATGCCCCTGTAGTTGTTGCAATCTGTTTTATCTCCTTTCTTATAAATTGGTATGATAATTGATTCCTTCCATTCATCTGGAAGAGCTTCTTTTTCCCAAATCTTACTAAGCAACCAGCGTATCTTGTCCTTCAATTTTTCTCCCCCTGATTTTATCAGTTCTGCTGGGATCTCATCTGAACCTGATGCTTTATACATCTTCAATTTTTCAATCGCCATTTCAACCTCTAATGCACTTGGCTCTGCGACTAGCATTTCTGCTGTCTTTTAAATATATCATGCTGCATTAAAACTGAAAACAATGTTTATTCTATTGTACGTGCTCTCAATATAACAATGATTCTACAAGACTTTTAGATTAACTCATTCGGTTGTTTGCGATATTCAAAAGGCTAGATGTCTGGACTGACTTGTCTGATACTGCCAGGCTTCGTGTTTTTGGAGCTGTACGTCTTGCAGCTCCTAGAGGCATTAAATCAAGCATTTGTCGCCTCCCTCTCGCACACGTGCAAACCAGCAAACTGATATCCAGGGGGTTCATACACAGAAAATGTACCTGCCTACTTCGTAAGCTTATCTATGCTAAGTCTCCATGTCAGAAATACATTCCTGGTTTAAAGCATCTGGATACTTACTTACTCACTGTCACTATCGAACAATGTAGGTTTCATGCCCGCAAAGACAGACACTAAGATAAAAACATCCCTATCCTGAGCTAATGTTTTCCAAACAATCCATGTATAATCTACTTACCTCAAATCGTAGTTAATGTTGTTCTCCCACCTCATTCTTGGTCTACCAACTGGGCATTTTCCCTCTGGCTTTCCTACAAGAAGCTTCCATGCACGTCATAAAGGCCTCTGGATATTTTAGAAAATTGTAAAAAAATATAAAAAGGGGATATAAACAATATCCTTGTAATTTTTAATCAATTTATAGCCAGACAGTATTAGATTGTAGCATAAGCATGTTATAGAGTAGAGCATAGTGTCATGTCGTCTGTCATTTGAACTTGGTTCACCAAAACCAAAGATTGGATACCACTGTACACCCATAATGCCACACTTATGGCATCCAGAAGAATGATTACTGAATGCCATGATATGCCATCTCAAACCAATCACAAAAAACATCAATTACATATTATCACCTCATAACCAATCACCACAGTTCACATACCATGGAAATTATTTTAGGTTCAGTTCACATCAAATATGTTCCAGTTGAATTGCTTAAAATTTTAAATAAAAAATGTTGAAACCAATAATTCATGAAAAATGACCTATCCATAGAAATTATGGGAATATATTGTAGAATAAATAATACAAAATCATCAGAATTCCAGAAATTCGTTAATTACAATAAATCTTATACCGGTAACAAAAAATTTAAAAAAAGTCTTTAAATTGTTGTATTGTCACCGTTGATTAATTTTTCCTATAAAAAGTTTGTTTTTCGAAAGAATTAATTTCAGATTCTGGCATATTTGATTTTATATTGATTTTTCAATTGAATCTGCATATATTAAAGGTAGGGGCTATTGTGCATCACAAATGTTTTGGATATGCATGATACAAGAGGTCACGTGTTACAAACTATTTTCCTTTTTTATCAATTATGCAAATTCAGTCTTCATGAAGATAGTAATGACAATGGCATTAGATTATTCACATTTGCCACATCAAAGAATCTCATTGTTAAGAGCACAACATTTAAGGATATTCATAAATACACCTGGACCTCTCCAGATGGAGAAACTCGGAACCAGATAGATCATTTGTTAGTGGATAAACGCTGGCACAGTAGCATCATCAATCTTAGACCAGTTAGAGGGACAGACTGCAATTCGGATCATCATCTGGTCAGAGTGAAAATCAGACAACGGCTATCGCTTATGAGAGGAACAAACGCTAAAGATGATTCTGTAAAATTTGAATTAAAAAACTTGAAAAATGATGAAATGCGGCAAGAATACCAAATCAAAATTGCTAATAGATTTGAAGTACTGGAACCTTCAGATGACAATGTGGCAAACGAAGAAGAAACTAATATAAATAAAGAATGGGAGGTTATAAGAAATACTATTAAATTGTCAGCATCATAAAGCATTGGTTATTTTAAAAAAGAGGCAAAACAAAAAATGGTTTGATGAGGAATGTGCCGACATTGTAAAGAAAAGAAAGCTAGCCAAAATGAAGCTAGCCATAATTTGTTAACATATCTGAAGAAGGTACATTGTACCGAAACAGCTGTCACTGAATTATATAATAAATATGAAAATCAAATAAAACTACATTTTATTTTTATTTACTTAATAAAATGAAATGGTTACACGAGCCAAATGAGGTAAATTTAGAGCAGTTGGGTGTATTAGATCGGAAACCACCAGATTACTAAAGACTAAAAAGAGGGAGTATTTGAGAGAGAATATTAATGATCTTGAAATGAATGCAAAAAATAGGAACATCAGGGAATTAGGATAGAGAACAAAGGGTTTCAGGCTAGAACAAACATAATTTGGAATGAAAATGGAGATATGATTGCAGATTCCAGGAGTTTATTAAATAGATGGAAAAGTTACTTTAATCAGCTATTAAATGTACATACAGAACAGAACATTGAGGAGGATAATTTACAGATAGCAGAAATGTTAGTTGCAGAACCAAGTGCATGAAAGGTTGAAATGGTGATAGAAAAATTGAAGACATATAAAGCATCAGGTTCAGGTGAGATCCTAGCAGAATTGATAAAATCAGAGGGAGAAAAATTTATGGACAAGATATGCCGGTTGCTTAGTATGATTAGAAAAAAAAAAGCTCTTTCTGATGAATGGAAAGAATTGATTAATGTACCAATTTTATAAGAAAGCAGATAAAACTGATTGCAACAAATACAGGAACATCTCATTACTTTCAACTTCATACAAAATTCTAACAAATATATTGGTAAGCAGACTTATTCCCTATATTGATGACATTCTAGGAGATCATCAATGTGGATTTATAAGAAATAGGTCTACAACAGATCAGATTTTTAGTATAAGGCAGATTTTAGAAAAGAAATGGAAATATAATGGTACTGTACATCAACTATATCTAGACTTCGAAAAAGCATACAATTCAATTAAGAGGGAAAAGTTATATGGTATTCTGCTGGAGTTTGGAATTCCTACAAAGTTAGTTAGACTTACATGAATGTGTCTAAATGGCACAAAGAATAGGATGCATGTAGGCAAACAGTTTTCGGACACTCTTGAAATCCAGAATGGGTTGAAGCAAGGAGATGCACTATCTCCTCTACTATTTAATTTTGTACTAGAGCATGCCATAAAATCTTCAGAGAATGAAGAAGGCCTACAACTCAATGGTATTAATAAGCTGTTAGTTTATGCTGATGATGTAGTACTATTGGGTGATACCGAGGAGATACTAAAGGCCAACACGCACACACTACTGAGTAGGCCTATCACTAAGAAATTGGGACTGGAAGTAAATATCAATAAAACTAAATATATGGTCACACATAGAAATCCATTATGTAATGGAAATGGACAGCTAATGACAAATGAGGGAAATTTTGAGGAAGTGGCTGAATTCAAATACCTAGGAACAATAATCACAAACAGGAATGAGATGCACAAGGAAATTAAACATAGGCTCAATTCTGGAAATGCATGTTATTATGCATTCCTCTTGACTTCTCAACTCCTTTCAAAAAACGTTAAACTGAAAATATATAAAACTATTATTCTACCAGTTATATTATATGGATGTGAAACATGTACTCTTACTTTAAGGGAGGAAAGGAGATTATGAGTATTTGAGAGTAAAGTACTTAGGAAAATTTTTGGGCCAAAGAGAGATGAACAGACAGGTGAATGGAGAAGACTACATAACATGAACTACATGGTCTTTATAGGAAGCGAGATATAAAAGAACAGTTAAGTCTCGTAGACTGCGATGGGCAGGACATGTGGCACGTATGGGGAATGAAAGACATGCATGGAAGCTTCTTGTAGTAAAACAAGAGGAAAATGCCCAGTTTGTAGACCAAGAATGAGGTGGGAGAATAACATCAACTATGATTTGAGATAAGTAGATTATACAGGGAATGATTGGAAAGCATTAGCCCAGGATAGGGATGTATGGAGAGCTTATATCCTTGTGGTCATGAAGCTATGGGTTTGATAGTGCCAGTGAGTAAGTATCAATTATGTTCCATTACATCTTTGATTATATCTCATGTTGCCAACATATTTTTTTCATTTGATTACGACATCTACTGGCATAGTTCAATACTTAATTCTATGTTGTGAAGTCACATGATTATTTATATTATTTCATCATTTTATTTCTTCTTCTTCTTCCTTCCAAGTATTAGGCCAAGGCCTGTTATGATCCTATTGAAAATTTTCCCTCCAGCGTTTCATAGGACGGCCCAGAGATCTTCGTCCTCTTGGTATATAATTATAAACAGCTTTGGGGATCTGATTTGAACTCATTCTTTCAATTTACTCATTCTTTCCAATTTAGTTGGTACTGTTTAATATATTCCAAAATTTGCGTAGTCTTCAATTCTTTTAAGATATCGGTGTTCCTTTTCCGATTCCATCTGGTGTAACCTGCTGTTCTGTGCATGAATCTCATTTCACAAGCCATTACTCTGCTTTCATGTTGTCTTTTTAGTGTCCATGCTTCACTACCATAGGTCAACACTGGTCTAGCCAAAGTGTTATATAGACGTAATCTGGTGTTTTTTTTTGTACAAGGTGATGGTTTCATAACTTGATTAATAATTTACAAACTTTTATTATTACTAGTAGATAATTGCGAACTAGATATATTCCAACTTAAATTCTACCCCCCTTAAGATAAAACTTTTGTAGAATCCTATAGCCAACCGGAACCTTAATTTCTTCAGGGATATCCTTTTCATTCCAGATAGAAAGATAATATCCAAGATATTTAAATTGATTAGATCTCTCTAAAATTTTATTCTAGGCGATATGTGGATGGCGACCACAAGGTGCCCAAGCTGAGCAAAACATTTCTTCCACTTACTTGTGTTTTGCACTCTTTTAACTTTACTATCTAACCTCTCTTGGTTAACACTTGTTTTTTTCGACCCCGACGCTATTAGGGCATCCAAGGGCTAGGGAGTCTTTCCTTTCTTCCTTTTCTTCTTTCCTTTATTTTCTTTTCTTCTCAGAAATGCCTGACCAGAGGCTATAAGATGGCAGCCCCATCACTGATCTTGCCTTCCTTTGGCCAGCAACCAATCAAAGGGACTATTATTATGCTTTCAAGTCTTATACCAGAATTTCCCGGAAGGATCATCATTTAACATTCATACTATTACATCATTAATGTGACCGTGTTAGCTTAAGTTAAGATTAGGTCATTTGGTTAGCTTCCAATACATTATATTATAAAAATTATAGTTCCTTTAGTTTCGGAATTTCAACTCCATTGGAATTCAAGATGACACTGATAATGACTGTGCCTACTAAATTAACTGTTCTAATAGTGTGCTTGTGGGAGAGTACTAACATACATAGTTATAGGTGTCACATTTAAATCCTGGTTTAGGTATTTATTTTTCTTTTCATGTCATATTTGGCCTCCATTGCTAAATGTCAAAATTTAATTATAACATTGAAACAAAGAAGCATTACTGCTATAAGTAAATATTCTCTCTGTATGCTTACTTGTTGTAGAAGCCACAAGATGACTGCTTGACCGATGTCCTGCTGCCCCTCATGATAGAGAATCATATAATATAAATAAAAAAAATAAATGTTTGTGCTGGAATGCTCGAGCGGTACAGTTGGGAGTATGCTAACATATGGGGTTAATGGTCTCGGGTTCAAACCATGGTTCAGACGTTTATTTTTCTTTTCATGTCATGTATATACATTTCTCAGGTTCCTAATTACTCTGTACATCAGAAATTTGTCTGGTTTTTCTGTTTTTTAAATTTGTTAAAAGATCTATGCTACAATCCCCAAATTGTTAACTATTTTTTACACTTGTTTCAACTAATGAATAGAGTAGATGTAAATAAAACCCACGTAACTCTGGAACTTTTCATTGCCTCCTGAACTCATTACAATTATGACAAATTTGCATTCCTCCACTACTGAGATGAAATCTGGATGTTTCAGTTCCTAGTGAGATGAGCTATTTGCTCCATAAGATTTTGAATAATTAAGTTAAACTATTTATAATATGTAATTTATGTTTCAGGACTCATTAAGATTGCAGATCATTTTAATCTCAAATTACTGGCACCTAGAAAGAAGATAGTGGTCCTCTTAATTGGGAACCATTCAGCAGGAAAGTCCTCTTTTATTAACTGGTATGTCACATGTTTATAAGTGTTCACAATCCGACATTTGTGCCTAGATTTTAAAATTTTAACTACCACCTAAATTGTTTTAAATTATTATTCTGTGTAATCACAATTTCATTATAAGGGATTGGAAGTTTATACCCTACAAACTTGATAAATATGTATACATTTATGCCCTAAAAATAGCATACACCATAATATATATTGATTTATTTCGAGCTTTTTATCAAATTAATAGATTTGAGCTAACTTACATTTATTCCATGGATGTTGAAGTTCCTGCCTTGTTAAATGTTCCCTTTTATTAATTATATTGATATTATAATTCACAACTAAGCAAAAATGGAAGTTTTCTGTCGTCTCTCAAGCATAGCATTGTAGTTTAAAAATTTGTTCTATGTCACAAGAAGTAGCAGTAGTATTCACAAAAGTTGGAATTTTTTGCAGAAAATTTTATTGGTAGATGCATTTTCTTCAAAAACTTTTCAAATTTCTGTCAGTTGATCATAGCCAGGATACTTTCTCCTTCATTTTATTTCAAACAATTCCCTTTACTGATGTTAGTCTGGAAATTGTTCAATCAAAATTGTAAGTGTTTTTGTAATTATATATGAATTGCTTCCATTGATTTGATTGATTTATGAATACAGTGAAAATGGGCTAATATGAATACAACAGACTTTCTAATTTGTTGTTTGACATAGTATCTTGGTCTAATGCAATAGATGTAGCATTCCAATGTATTAGAATTGGTTCTTGCAATATAAATATATTTGGTGCTGTTGTTCTGAATACTTTAATTCTAGAAGGAGCCTTTGTAAATAGTTTATTAACAGAATACACTAATTTGTCAACTGATTTATTTAACTAATGTTAACATAATTGAATGGTTTCTGCTATATGATCATGTGTACTTACAAGATGTGGGTAGTAAATCATATAAAGGAAAATAGTTTTCAGTATTTTACTTGACTTAATCATAATTCATAATCATAATTATTAGACATTGGATTTATATGCTTTAAAAAATCTAAAATATGCATGCTTTTATACTGTAAAGTACTTTAGAATATGCTAATGTACACTAAACATGTACAGGTAAATGGTTGATAGATCTACTCACATGAATCTTCTTCCTTATATTATGTCATCCTGGGTGATATTTCTTCCTTGTATTTTGTCATTGTGGGGCTATAATTTGATTTACAGTATACAATCATAATTTTTTCCAAATTTTGAGAAGTAAATTTATGAAGTTTGTCAGGTAATATGAGTTTGTATTTTCCAAGAATTTCAAAATTAATTTATTTTTCTAAATCAACTTCCCAAGAATTTCAGAATTCATTAATTTTTCTTTCTGTTTTTTGAATGTGGACATTTTTTTCCAAACAGTGAGCTCCTTAGGTTTTTCTATTTGTTTTATTAAACTAGCCTTTCTTTAAATTTGATATTTTTCTGACCATGCATGAACGGCTACTGCTGATTTTTCCAATTCCCCATTTTTGAGGTGTAAAGAATTTTATTTTAAATTGTACAGTATATCATCCCCATCTTGTATTGAGCAGATAAACTTCACAATTAAATCCTTTTTCACAGGAACATCAAAATTCATTATTTTATCTCCTTTTTTCTCAATGTGTCCCATGCCGTAGCCGAGTGGTTAAGGCAAGATGCCTTGGCGCAGAACTATGGGACTTGTGCTGGTTCGAGTCCCCATGGGGGAAGAAATTTTTTCATGGAATTTTGGCCAGTATGGGACCGGTGCTCACCCAGCATCGTGAAGCATTTGGGTAGCTATAATGGGTGGGGGACTCGACGTGCTGACCACATGCCATCCCTGCACTGGCATATGATCGTCTACCTATGTGATTAACACATGTGGATGTGAGGCCAGCAGCCGGCTGAGAGGCCAAGGACCTTTTTTCTCAATGTAATTTGTGAGTTCTATTGGTTTATCTAGTTGTTTTAGCAATTTTGATCTCTCTTCAGTTCTGATGATTTTTTTTGTCTACACGTAAGCAACTTCTGCAGATTTTTGTATTTCTACATTTCTGAGGTGTTCTTTCATTCTGGTATTTAGAGTTATTCTAGTTTTTCCTATGTACAATTTTTCACATTCCTCACATATATCAGGTAAATTCCTGATTTTTATCTTCTTTTTTATGTTTGTTTTAATTAATTTACTGATACTAAAATTATTATTTTTTTGTGCAAAACTGGCATTGAATTTGTTGAATAGATTTTTTATTTGTTGTGTAAAAATAAAGAATGTGTCAGAAACTAAGAATTGAGAAAACTTAGTCTTTAAACAATCCTTGTTTTTTCCTGGCATAGCAAAATTTGAACTGGCACATTCCATTTTTTTTGTAATATTTTTCACTGGCAATTGAAAGATTTAAAACTTTTGTATATGTTTTTATTATAAATTTAACATTTGTCACTGAACGACAAATTATATTTGACGAGAAAAATTTACTCAATAAATAGATTTAGATTTTTAAGACTCGCCTCATAATTGTATAATACAATTATGAGTCTTAAAAATATAACTCTATTTATTATTTAAAATAAATCTCATATTGTCATTTCCTTTAAATATTAGACAAATTTACACCTAGACTGGGTTCGAATCTAGGATCTCTAGTTTAAACACTATAGTAAAAAAAATCTGTTCAAATATAATTTGTATCAGATGTCTGGACCTATCAGATGTTTTAAACTTACAGACCGAATAATTAAATTTAGGAACGACTGGAAAGAACATATTGATAGAATGCCAGAAGGAAGATTTCCAAAATGATTGCTAAATTATAAACTGCACGGAAGGAGAAATGTTGGATGCCCACACAGAAGATGGTCTGAACAATTTTAACAATTCTAGCTTTCATGAAATCGGAATGAGCCAACAGGCTTAATTCCTGATGATGATATGATGTCTGGATTATCTCTGTTTTCGTTATTTTGTAACAATCCTTCTTTTTTTCTGTAATCCTCACATGTAAATTTCTTAAACCTTTTATATTTTTCTTTATCTTCTTGAAGGGTAGTGTATTCCTTAATTAATTTATGTTCATTGAATTTTTCTTTTTATGTATTAGATTTTCTGTGAATGAATCCATTCTTTAACACTGTGTTTATTATATGCCCTTTCTCTCTCTCATAATTTTCTCAGTTCGTAGGGGGAAGACCCACTTGTTTCCTTGCAAGACTATTGAAAAATGCATATTTGTGTGCCATGTGATTGAATTCTACTGCATTTGTATAATTGTGATGTGTGTGTGTGTGTGTATATATATATATATATATCTTTTCTATGTATGTCAAATTCTATTTTCTTGCTCTCTTCATTCCTGATTAACTTCAAATCTAAGAATAATTAATAGAACTTAGAGCAAAATTTATGTCTGAACTATGTTATTAACCCAAGATCTCCAGCTTTACGAGCTGCCACACTAATCAATTGTCTTACTCAGACAATTCAGGAACAGACACAAACATTTTTTCCATTTGAAATTCACATATACCTGTAGTAGTGAACTTCTATTAACATTACAGATTTCTTATACTAAGATACTATGATGGGATTTATTTCATGCCATATCAGCTAATTACAAACATAAGTATTGAAATTAATCTACTCAGGCAAGCTATTCATGCTATACCTCTTCCGAGCTAAATTCTAGTTGTAATGTAAACGAAGCAGATGCAAGACTGCATTTTTATTGGTCGAATAACAAGTTTTCCTTTGAGTTTGTAAGAAAATATAATTCCCTCTCTAACACTCGAAATAGAGAAAATAAAAAAAAATAAAAATATGTATTTTCTAGCACATGTCTATATAAATTATATAGAATTTTAAAATATATAATTATATTATTATAATAGATTAAATGAGCATTGTTATATTCTTATGCATGTGCCAGGAGTAGAATACTTTAGAATTTCAATTGTTTAAAAAGGCCGTTTCTATATAATTATTAGACATTGAAAAGAAAAAAAAATATTTGGAAAATGGAGAGAAATAAAAATTATTTTGAATGTTTGCAAACAGTTTAGTAAAAAGTATCGTACATTAGCCATTAAGGATGTGGTGAAAATAACAGAATTTACAGATGAGTCAGTATGGAGCATATATTTTGCTCATAATGAAATTGTAAATAAAGGATATCTATTAACATCATGGAAAAAAAATGTATCTAATCAGGTAGGCCCATATATAATTTTTTGTCATGAATAAATAAGAAATGCAGGAAGTTCCTAATTATTGGTACCATCTTACCTTGTATTCAATCTTATTTCCCATAAAATACGATGTTGCCTAAGAACAATGTTTCTGTCGATGACAATTCCATACACAATTCAGTCATATGGCAGGTAAAAGTAGTACCATGGTTCCCCCAATAGACAGTGTTGGCAAAGTAATACTTATGCAAATTTGTTTACATTACAACTGGAACTTAGCTCAGAATTGATATACTTGTACTTTGATACTCTGTTGCCTTTGTAATCATATTCCCATACAATGTGATTGCACTCTAATGTGGGAGTGAAGCATGACCCCCAAACACCACATTACATATAAAACTTTTATAATGTATGTAATTTGCTATGATAAGAAAATTATTTGAACATTGTGGTACTTTTTCTCAAAGTAGCTAACTAAATTTGTAATTATTTTTACAGGTATATTGAGGAACATGTCCAAAAGACTGGTGTTGCAATTGAAACACAAGGATTTGTTATTGTGACAAGTGGCAAGAAACGGGAATCTCTCATGGTAAGTATCTGACGGTGGGTCATGTAATTAATTTATAGCAATTGCTCTCTAAGAATTGAATAGCTTTTAGCAAAAACAACTAGAATATATCTAAAAACCTCATCACAATCATCAAAGAAATTTATTCAGGAAGCAGTACATCTATTAAATATGGAAATAGTTAATCTAAAGAAATGTTAGTCCAGCAAGGAATGCGACAAGGAGACTTATTAAGTCCCATATTGTTCACACTAATAATAGATGAAATTATCAAAGAACTAAAAGTTGAAGTTAGAAAAAGGGATTAAAATAGGCAAAAAAGAACTGAAGATAATAAACTATGCTGATGACACATTTCTAATTGCACAAAGTGAAGATGATTTACAAATGTTATTGCACAAATTTAGAATCATCGCAAGAATGTATAACATGAAAATCTTAGTAAACAAAATCAAATCAGTGGCAATATCCAAGGACCCACACCACGTTAAATCAGAAATAGAAGGGAAAACTTTAGAACAGGTCATGAAATTCAAATATTTAGGAATAGCAATTAATAGCAGCAACAGAATAACAGATGAAATCCTCCATCAAGTAAATAATGCAAACAAAATATTGGGATGTTTAAACAATACTGTTTGGAAAAATAAAAATTTAAGAATAAATACAAAAGTAAGAATTTACAAATCTGTCATAAGACCAGTTTTAACATGTGGTTGCAAATGCCGAACAGAAACTAAAAAAAAACAAAAATTAATGAAAGAAGCAATGAAAGTTTTAAGGAAAGTCGCTGAGAGAAAATCCGCAGCTCTGTTATTAGAGAAGAATGTAAAATTGAACCTATAAAACTCTGGATAAATAATAGAAGACTAAATTGGAGCGATCACATAGATAGAATGGAGAACAGTAGATTAGCGAAGAAAGTATGTGACTGGACGCCTCAGGAGAAAAGGTCCTTAGGAAGACCACAACTACGGTGGAAGGACGTCACCATGCCCCAGACCTGAAGTGAATGAACACACAACAAGCTGTCAGCTTTCATGCATAGAGGAAGATGAAGAAACAACTAGTCCAAAAAATTTAAAAGTAAGTTTTCTGTGTCATTAGGTGCTATAAACTATTGGCCATTCTTCACACTAGATGATAAGGAAAAGCTGTCCCAGTCTTTCAAATGTTCGATTATAAAGTTAACCAAGTTCAGCAAAAACAACCATTGTCCATTCATACAACAATAGTCTTACTGAATTTTCTGCTATAAATATTGGCTGAAAACAAAATATTTTATTACTATTTAGATATCACAGGCTACACAGCAATGCAGCAGAAGATCTGTAAACATTCAATAATTAATATTGATATCGTCCACTGCTGTGGTCTCGAGGTAGCGTGCTGCCTTGTCACACAGTGGGCCCGGGTTCGATCCCGGTCGGGGCAGTTTTTCTGTGTGAGGTTTTTATCAGGGTTTTTCCTCACCTGTAAGACAAATGTCAGGAAAACTTTAAGGCCCAAACGGTCCCTGAAATCATATGGCCATCATCATCATTATCATAATCATCATCATCCTTCACCGGTGTGGAAAGCAACGGGAAGCTACCACACCTACAATTCCCTAGTAAAGCTGCAAGCATAGCATGAAAATGCTATGATTGCAATGAAGGACCTGCCTTCGGGCAGAATTACTATGGATGGATATTGATATCTTTCAATAACATAAATAAAGTCTTTTAATAAAATATGTGTTGTTTGTTACTCATTTTATATGTTTTCCTTTCAACCAGCCTTATGGGCTAATGGTCAGCATTTCTGACTACAGTTCATGATGTCACGGGTTCGATTCCTGGTCAATTCATAGGAATTTTTCCTAAAGGGAATTATTCCTGTGGTTGTCCATTGTCTGGAATTTAGGTTAAGAACTCTTCTGGTCCTTCATTATCATTTATCACCCATCATATCATCAGGGTAACATAACTCTACCTTCCATGTCTCCCAACCTAAGAAATGTCATAATCATAAAAAAACAACCTGGTGGCATTTGAAAAAAAAAATTTTTTCCTCCCCCTTTGCATTCTTAAAAATTTCTTAGATCATGGATTACAATTTTTAGAGAAACACATTTATAGTTCATGTCTATTAAGATTTCAGGCACTGTAATTACATGTATAGGAAAATTAATACATAATATTTCTATATATGTTTATTTTAGTATACCATAAAATATAATCTATTGGCCTGAAAATAAACCATCCCCACGTGTAAGTCACACCTTTAAAATTTGAGAGGGAAAAATTGTTTGGTATAAAAATAAGTCACTCTAGACTGGCAAAAGAAAACTTACTACTACTCACCCAAATTAAATCTGCACATGGACAATATGCTAGGAATGTGCTATCATTTCTCTTCTTTTCTTTTGCCATGTTGCCACTACCTGTCCTTTTGTTGTATTATTTGACTGTTAGGGGAGAGTGGTGAAAACTGTACTTTTTAACTAGTCTGACTCCTTCAGCTGTCTTTGACCAAATGAATAATCTGGTAACCATGTTATTAATGGAAAAAAAAGTGTAGAAATGGGTTGTTCCTTCTTTACCTTCCTCATTACATGTTGTTACTTCTTATTTTGGAATATTCTTCGTGGAATTAGCTTGTTGAACTCTGGATATAAAATTTATGCTAATATAGTTAAGAATAAATTGAAAAAAAAATTATGAAAATATAATTCGAGAAGAGCAGAATGGATTCAGAAAGGGTAGATCTTGTACAGATGGATTCTTCACTCTAAAACTACTATTAGAAAAGCACAAGGAATTCAATATAGAAACTCATATCGCCTTCGTTGACTTCATAAAGGCTTTTGACAAAGTAGACAGAAATATATTACTACAAATTTTAGCTGATGATAACGTTCCACAACAATATATTACTAATATCTTCAACATCTGTAAAGATAATGAAATCTCTGTTAAACAAGATGACAAATTATCTTCTTGGGAAATGATCGACACTGGAGTAAGACAGGGATGTGGACTTTCACCGGTGCTTTTCATTATATATATATGAATAAATTAATAAACGAATGGAGGAAAACACAACAAGGATATGTACCCATCAATAGGAACCTCAAACTCGATGCTATTCTTTTTGCAGACAATTTAGCTCTTCTGGCACTTTCCAAAAAATTATTTTCAATGTTCAATTTATAATTTACAAAAAATAGGTGCCAAATTTAATATGGAAATATCAGTTAACAAAACTAAAATTATGGCATTTCATGGGAAGGACCCCATACAAAGTAAAATCTGTCTCCAGAATAAAATTTTAGAGAGATCTAATCAATTTAAATATCTTGGATATTATCTCTCTATCTGGGATGAAAAGGATATCCTTGAAAAAATTACTAGTTATAATAAAAGTTTGGGAATTAATAATCAAGTTATGAAACCATCCCTTGTACAAAAAAACACCAGATTACATTTATATAACACTTTGGCTAGACCAGTGTTGACCTATGGTAGTGAAGCATGGACACTAAAAAGACAACGTGAAAGCAGAATAACGGCTTGTGAAATGAGATTCATGCGCAGAACAATGGGTTACACCAGATGGGATCGGAAAAGGAACACCGATATCTTAAAAGAATTGAAGACTACGCCAATTTTGGAATATACGAGTATTAAACAGTACCAACTAAATTGGAAACACCATCTAGAAAGAATGAGTTCAAATCGGATCCCCAAAGCTGTTTATAATTATATACCAAGAGGATGAAGATCACTGGGCTGTCCTATGAAATGCTGGAGGGAAAATTTTCTATAGGATCGTAACAGGCCTTGGCCTAATACTTGGAAGGAAGAAGAAGAAGAAGAAGAAGACTTCTTATTCTCTGTGTTGTGAGGCTAATAATAGATGACAAATAATGTGATTTTAAATGTTCCAACACCTTCAGGAGTAATCGACGAAATGACTAATTTGACAACAATGTTGTGTTTTTTTACACATGTTTTAGGGATTCTCTGCCTGCACTTGGAAGTTCATTCATTTTCAATACCTGTTCTGGTATACAATCTGTTGTGTAATTTTCAATGGTTATGCAAATTGTTTTAATTTTCATCATCATCATCATCCATGCAAGTATTAGGCCATGTGGCCTGTTACAGTCTCAAAGAGGAATTTTCCATCCAGCTCTTTTTTGGACGTCCCAGCGATCTTTTGCCTTGGGGGCAGTAGTGAAGTAGTGGTTATTCTATGAGACGGCATTCATTGAAGATGGGCTTTCCAGTTGTTCTGGTAGTTTTGCTTATGGTGAAGAATGGGTTCTACATCCAACTCTTCCATAATTTCTTCATTTCTTTTATGGTTCCACTTTGTGTAGCCTGCTGTTCAGCGCATAAATCGCATCTCATTTGCTGTTATTCAGCTTTCATCACTTCTTCGTATTGTCCATGCTTCACTACTGTTTCAATTTTGCCCTACACAAATGCAGCTCAAGAAAGAGTTATATTTAAATTAATATCGGGAAGTAAACATTATGAGGTTATATCATTAATAGTGAATGGAGAACATATTTTAATCGACTCACCTCATACATTTTCAAACTTCTTTGATGCCGACGGTTTCAGACAATATCATGTCCTTCATCAGTCATGGCGTCCATTGATGAAATTCCGTGATTGTTGATTTCTTTAGTGACATCACCTCTTATGATGTTCATAAAGAAGCGAAACTTTTAAAACAGTTGGATAAACCGTTGGAATTGACAATTTGGGAAATGATATTCATTCAGAAGAATAAATATCGATCTATGAATTTCGATATTCCGGTGGATAAAAATTTAATTACAAAGTTTATAATCCCAACGAAAGATGGCAGCACAAGAGGTGATGTCACTAAAGAAATCAACAATCAAGGAATTTCATCAATGGATGCCATGACTGATGAAGGACATGATATTGTCTGAAACCGTCGGTATCAAAGAAGTTTGAAAATGTATGAGATGAGTCGATTAAAATACGTTCTCCATTCACTATCAAGAAAGAGTATTCAATCTTATCCAACTAAATACGAGGGCGGATCGGAAAGTGGTTGGTTGGTTGGTATCTAATGTCGAGCACTTGATAATGAAATCATTCGCTCTCTTGCACTCCAATATTTAGCAGAAAGGCTGGTCTCTTCTACAAAAGCTGGACAACGGAGGAGATGGTTTCTTTCCATATCTTCATTTAAATTGCAAAAAGGGCATTTAGGTGAATCTGTTATGCCAATTCTGTGTAGGTGTTTATTCAAGCAGTCATGTCCCGTTAGCAGTCTGAATGTTGCTACTGCAGATTTTCTTTGTAATGTAGTAATGTCATAAGCTTGTAGATTTTCCCATTCCTTTCCAGATGTTTTGGTGGTGTATTCTTCTCTAAGTTTATTGATGTATTTATTTGAGATAATTCTTTTGATAGAGTGAAAGGAAACTGGAGCAGAAGTTGGGTTTGAAACAATTTTGCTACCCTTCTTGGCTAGAAAATCGGCTATTTCATTGCCTGTCACTCCACAATGGACCGGAATCCATTGAAGTACAACTTTTTTATGTAGACGGGATAAATGTTTTATCATTTTGTGACATTCGATAATTTTGATGCTTTTGGGTGTTGTGTCTCGTGTTATAGCAAGAATGGCTGCTTTGGAGTCACATAGAATTACAACTTTTGTAAATTTTTGGATGTGATATAAAAGATTTTGTAAACTTAAGAAAATTGCTAGAATTTCGCCATCAAAGTTTGTTGAATTTGTGTTTAGTTTACGATAAAAGGAAAAAAGTGGACATACTGCACCAGCACCAGTGCCACCATCATTTGGTAGGCTGGAGCCATCTGTAAAAATATGTATCCATTCAGGAGCTGGGTACCACCACATGTGGTGCCTACTACTAAACGGTTACAACTAGTTTATTGTACTCCAATACAAACATGAAGCCTTGGATCGGAAAGTAACGCAAAATAATTTTTTTCTGCCTTGGTATTGCAGCTAGAATGTTGAAATTTCACAGAGATATAGTTTGAAGTTTTCACTACAGATGGTATTTTTTTCTCAGGTGCACCTCTTGCGAGAGAAGCTTGAACTATGCAACAAAGATGGCGCACATGCTACAGTCGTCCACCTGTGAGGAACAGAGAAGTGTTGTTCGATTTTTGTGGGCCAAAGGGCATAAACCCAGTGAAATTCACAGGGACATGCGTGGCATGTATGGGGATGATTGTATGGACCGTAGCAATGTCTCCAGGTGGTGCACATTCTTCCAAGAGGGACGCGTGATTTGCCACGCTCCAGCCGGCCGACAACAGCAGCAATCCCGCAGAATGTCAGAGGCATTGAGGCGGCAATTCTGAACGACTGGCGTGTGCAACTGCGAGCCATATCGCAGAAGTTCAACATTTCCTATGGTGCGGTGTACGATATTGTTCATGAAAATTTGAAATTCCGTAAAGTTAGTGCTCGCTGGATGCCTAAGAACCTGACAGACGACCACAAGGGCCAGCGAATGATGGCAAGCTTGGACCACTTAACGCGGTACACCGCACAAGGACATGACTTTCTGGAAGGAATCGTCACAGGTGATGAGTCGTGGGCGTACCACTACACGCCCGAAACAAAGCAGGCATCGATGGAGTGGAAACATGCTGGTTCCCCAGTAAAGAAAAAATTCAAAGTGACTCAATCTGCCAGGAAAGTGCTTGTGACAGTGTTCTGGGATATGCATGGTGTTTTTTATTGGTGGACTTTGCTGAACATGGGACCACTGTGAATGCTGCGGCCTACATTAAAACTTTGGTGAAGTTGCGTCGTGCCATTTGTGACAAACGTCACAACATTAACGTTAAACTTCTTCATGACAATGCTCGCCCCCATGTTGCTGCTGTCGTTCGTCAGAAAATCGCCGAATTTGGTTGGGAGGTGCTCCAGCATCCACCATACAGTCCGGATCTTGCACCATCGGACTTTCATCTGTTTGGTCCCATGAAGAAATTCCTGGCCGGCAAACGCTTTGAGACAGATATGGAAGTGAAATCAGCAGTGCGCAGATGGCTACACTCCAACCAAACGGACTTCTACGAACAGGGCATATTGAAACTGGTAACACGATGGGAAAAATGTGTTGAGAAAGTTGGTGACTATGTCGAAAAGTAGGTAAAAGATCTAAGTTCATTTGTGATTTTTTTCCTTTTTTTTACTATTAAACTTTTTAAAAAGAAATTATTGTGCGTTACTTTCCGATCCGCCCTCGTAAAACACAGTTTCGTTCCATCATGAAAATCGACAGAACTCCCTCTTCTTTTACTGCAAGAGAATTATTATTTGAATGGGAAGCTAAGTGTGTCATTGACAACTACAATACAAGTAAATATCACAGATAAACTGTCTTCAAGTCACTACTTTAAATAGCAATAAGTTTAGTCGGCCATTTGTAACCCATGAGCTATGCTAGTGATAGCATTGCTATTGAAAGGGTCACCCATGCCAGGCAGATCAAAGATGATAAACTAGATTAAAAATATACCTGGTCAAAAAAGTGACAATCTTTCAGTGTAAAAATAGAACTGTTAAGAAATGAGGGCGTGGGTTCCACTGAAATGAAATTCTTCAGAGATAAATTGGATATCCAATCAGGAACTACTTCAGGGAATCCATGATATAGATTTAAACAGAGATAAATGTCATATAATAAAGTTGGAAATTTTTACATTATGAGGTTTTCTTAAAAAAATTGAATGAATTGTGAATTCTTCTTACCTCATAATCTATGGTTTTTAACACAGAACTGCGGTATCGGGAATCATCATTCCCATCCTCAGTCGTGACAACAGCTGAGGATAGGAATGATGATTCCAGATATCGAGGTTCTGTGTTAAAAAACATATGTATGTGTTAAGAAGAATTCACGATTCATTTGATTTTATAGGTAAATGTTCCTAGGATTGTGGAATTTTTTATATTAATATTAATCAAGCCAGAAATGTCATAAAAGACAACCTGGTGGCATTAGACAAAAAAAAAATATTAATCATGATTGAGAGAGGCAAGGATTGATTGGAAAATATTATCTCAGAGTAGGGATATGGGTGTGGTTATTAAGTTCCATATTCAGTAGTACCAGTGAATTAATTAGCTTTTTTATCCTTTGTCAGCTTCTGTAGATACCTGTATCAGATTACGTAGATTTGAAACTGGGTCTGCAATAAGGTTACAGAATGGATACATGTAAAGATGCTTGTAGAGTGAATTGTGACCTTGTACCAGTCTTAAATTTGCTACTGCAGATTTTCTGGTATTAAATCTTATGTCAGATAATTTCTCTCACTGACTTCCAATTAAAATGCAGAAGATGAAACATTGTTTTTGAAAGGCCTCTATATTGGAATAACTTGAAGTTTAATAATTTAGTTGAGGAAGACTGACTTACCAGGTAAAAATTATATAATTAACATCTTACTTTAAGCTGTGGGTCCCGAGTCTGAAGATTTTCAGGCTCGTAAAAGATCCTTAGGCCTGAATGAAAAGGCCTCTAAACAAAATTTATCAAATTTTCCAATCCTAGTACTACCTTGGATGTCAGTATGAGGCAGAACGCTGACCATGGACCACTCAAATGACATCTATACGAAAACAAGTGTAACTAAATTAGTATGGTTCGAATTCTTCCCTGTAGGGAGAGAGCGCCTAAATATCTGTTAAGGGAAACATTGGCTTACAAGATTACATAACCTGAATGGTGCTTTAATATAAATTTCAAAAGTGTTGATCCCAGTTGTTTATTCAACATTATCTTTTTGAATTAGTATATGTATTGCTATGCACTACTAGGGGGGGGGGGGTTCTCATATAGGTTTTCTTTTAATGCAACAGATGTTCACATAAATTTTCACAATAACTTTTTTGATTCACATAAACTTTCAGTGACATTTCACTCACAAATTGCTTTACAATTTATTTGTTGCACAACTATTTTCCCGTCGCTATTGGTTTCATTTGGCACAGTTTCTTCTTATCTCCATCAATGTATCACTGTCACAATAAAACTCGCTCCTAACCTTAGCAACAGTTTATATAAGCCAAGGAAGGAAATTTCTCGGCTAGTCACCAAGGTCATTCTAGATCAGAAGCTTCAGGAATCAAAGCCTCTGGACAAGGAGGTAAATGTGTAGAGAACCTTCCAGAATGGCAAGCTAGATGCATATTGAAATTTCTGTGCAGGTTATTCAATTTGCTATTTTTCCATCCAGTAAACAATGCGAGATGCCTACTTCAAGCATCACCTGCACAATTCAAATTCTACTATAAAATGTGTCACAGTATGCTTAATTTACAACTCTCTTCAAAGAATTGTAAGAGACAAATTTAGATTATGTTGAAAAGTGTCTGCTTTTCTTAGTCAAATAGTCACCTCTTTTATTATCACATTGAGTTTTTGCTCATTATCATGATGAAGGATCTATGAGGCATTCTACTATATGTCAGGTCTCCTTCGTTGCACATGTTCACTGTTGGTCTTCAAAATATTTTTATAAAAAGAACCTGATTGGCAGGCATACAATCAGTGTAGATAAGCCCTTAGATATCGAGAAAAAACCATAATTGCTTTGAATTTCAACTTGCTCATGCACCAAGGGCCATGGAGTTTTCATACAGTGAACTTTTTTAGGAATAAATCACTATGAGATTTAATTTATGATTAAATTAAAATGTTTCACACCTCACCTCATATCCACTCTTCTAAGTGGATTGTGAATTTCAAAGCCTTTGCGGCTTCATCTTCAGTACTTTCTTGTCGACTGATGTTATGTCGATCAGAAGCACTACTTATTATGATCAACGTAACATCAATTGACAAGAAAGTACTGAAGATGAAGCCACGAGGGCTTTGAAATCACAATATACTTAGAAGACTGGATATGAGGAGAGGTATGAAACATTTTAATTTAATCATTGCTCATGCATGCTTTCTTCTTCCTGGGGAATTGGACTCTTCCAATGCATGGATTGTCACTTAGTCTCTGGATCTATTGAAAAATCTAACTTTCATCACCCATAATTACATTTTGGAAGAAATTAGTACCATTTTCAATCGATACTAGTAAAATTCATGGTGATTTTCCGTTGAGGTATTAGTTCACAGTAATATAATGTACGGTTAAAAACTAGATTATAGTTTTTAACCGTACATTATATTACCATTTTCAATGTTTTGAAAAGTTTCAGCACAATTCATTCATTGTCCCTTTTGCTTGGGTGTGAGGAGGATTTTTGACACAAATTTAGCACATCATATTAGATTGTTGAGCAGAATCTGACACTTTCTTTAATAATGTTGGTAAGTTCAGTAATTGCCTGAATGCTCAGCCGGCAGTCTCCTCAGATGCGACTAGTGGCCTTCTCCCCATTCTCTTGAGTTTATGCAGTGGAAGGACAGTTTGATTTTGAATCATCCCTGAAATCTTGGCTACCATTCTTAAACTCCAAAAACTTGTGTGTGAGTTAGACATTAATCACTGTAAATTTCTGTCACCAATTGAATTTTGTGTGTTAGATTTTCCAAGTTTTATGACAAATTTGATGTTAACATGTTGATCTACTCTAGCAGTCAGCGTTATTCCAATGGAGTTCTGACACACAATCCACTTCTAAAACTTATTGCCACACATCATGAGATTTCATTATATTGTTAAATAAATATGTTGTTGTTTCAAATGCTGGGCCTTGGCAATGAAGCCATTAGCGTTCTTGCTCTCCAATATTTCTCTATGGTGGATCCAACTGGTAATACTTCACAGGTTTGTAGATGTTCTTCGTTCATTTCTTTGTCTTTGTTGCATAGAGAACAATTTGGATTCGTGTAGATTCCTATCCCTCCATGGTATCTTTACCTTGTCGTGGTGGAGTGGCTTGTGTGCTTAAATGATCCTGAGAGCTATGCCGGCGGTAGCATTGCTGCCGATAGGGTTACCCATGCCGGACTGGTCGAAGGTGATAAGCCAGACGAAATAAGTACCTTGGTCGAAAGAGTGACGATCTTTCACCGTAAAAATACAACCATCAAGAAATGCGGACATGGGTTCTACTGGGGTAAAATTTTCCGGAGGTCAAATAGTCCCCCATTCGGTTCTCCGGGCGGGGACTACTTCAGGGAACCCATGCCAAAGGCTCAAACACAGGGACATGTTCCTAGGAACATGGAATGTTAGGACTTTATACAATAGCGGGGCACTAGAGATATTAACGTGGGAATTGGATAAATCGCCCTTGGATATAGTCGTTTTACAGGAAGTTAGGTGGCCAGGAGAAGGTTGTCAGGAATCAGGAAGCTTTGCATTATACTATGGGGGTGCAGAAAGACCTGCATTTGGAACGGGTTTTTTAGTCAGAAGGAGGATCCTATCCGCTATCCGAGATATTAAGTTTGTTAGTGATAGGATATCATACATAATTCTAAAGGGTAAATGACATGATTTTATAATTGTAAATGTACATGCCCCCACAGAAGATAAAGATGACAAGATCAAGGATGAGTTCTATGAAGAATTAGAATGCTTATTTGATAGCCTTTCACGATATCATATGAAAATTGTCTTAGGAGATTTTAATGCAAAAGTGGGGCAGGAAGATATATTCAAACCAACAATAGGCAAATTCAGTCTTCATGAAGATAGTAACGACAACGGGGTTAGATTAGTCACATTTGCCACATCAAAGAATCTCATTCTTAAGAGCACAACATTTCAGCATAAGGATATTCATAAATACACCTGGACGTCCCCAGATGGAGAAACTCGGAACCAGATAGATCATGTATTAGTGGATAAACGCTGGCACAGTAGCATCATTAAGGTTAGATCAGTTAGAGGGACAGACTGCAATTCAGATCATCATCTGGTCAGGGTGAAAATCAGACAACGGCTATCGCTTATGAGAGGAACAAACACTAAAGATGATTCAGTAAAATATGAATTAAAAAACTTGAAAAATGATGAAATGTGGCAAGAATACCAAATCAAAATTGCTAATAGATTTGAAGTACTGGAATCTTCAGATGACAATGTGGCAAACGAAGAAGAAACTGATATAAATAAAGAATGGGAGGCTATAAGAGATACTATTAAATTGTCAGCATCAGAAAGCATTGGTTGTTTAAAAAAGAGGCAAAACAAGAAATGGTTTGATGAGGAATGTGCCGACATTGTAAAGAAAAGAAAGCTAGCAAAAATGAAATGGTTACACGAGCCAAATGAGGTAAATTTAGAGCAATTGGGTAGTGTTAGACGGGAAACCACCAAGGTACTAAAGAGTAAAAAGAGGGAATATTTGAGAGAGAAGATTAATGATCTTCAAATGAATGCAAAAAATAGGCACATTAGAGAATTATATCAGGGAATTAGTATAGAGAAGAAAGGGTTTCAGGCTAGAACAAACATAATTCGGAATGAAAATGGGGATATGATTGCAGATTCCAAGAGTATATTAAATAGATGGAAAAGTTATTTTAATCAGCTATTAAATGTACATACAGAACAGGACATTGAGGAGGATAAGTTACAGACAGCACAGAATGCTAGTCGCAGAGCCAAGTGCATTAGAGGTTGAAATGGCAATTGAAAAATTGAAGATGTATAAAGCATCAGGTTCAGATGAGATCCCAGCAGAACTGATAAAATCAGGGGGAGAAAAATTGATGGACAAGATACGCTGGTTGCTTAGTATGATTTGGGAAAAAGTAGCTCTTCCAGATGAATGGAAGGAATCAATTATCGTACCAATTTATAAGAAAGGAGATAAAACTGATTGCAACAACTATAGGGGCATCTCATTACTTTCAACTTCGTACAAAATTCTAACAAATATATTAGTAAGCAGACTTGCTCCCTATATTGATGACATTCTAGGAGATCATCAATGTGCATTTAGAAGAAACAGGTCTACAACAGATCAGATTTTTAGTATAAGACAGATTTTAGAAAAGAAATGGGAATATAATGGTACTGTACATCAACTATATGTAGACTTCAAAAAAGCATATGATTCAATTAAGAGGGAGAAGTTATATAGTATCCTGCTGGAGTTCGGAATTCCCAAAAAGTTAGTTAGACTTATACGAATGTGTCTAAATGGCTCAACGAGTAGGGTGCGTGTAGGCAAACAGTTTTCAGACACTTTTGAAATCCAGAATGGGTTGAAGCAAGGAGATGCACTATCTCCTCTACTATTTAATTTTGTACTAGAGCATGCCATTAAATCTTTAGAGAATAAGGAAGGTTTACAACTGAATGGTATTAATATGCTGTTAGTTTATGCTGATGATGTGGTACTACTGGCCGATAGCGAGGAGATACTAAAGGCCAACACGCACACACTATTGAGTAACACTAAGAAATTAGGACTGGAAGTAAATATCAGTAAAACTAAATATATGGTCACACGCAGAAATACATTATATAATGGAAATGGACAGCTAATGACAAATGAGGGAAATTTTGAGGAATTGGCTGAATTCAAATACCTAGGAACAATAATCACAAATAGGAATGAGATGCACAAAGAAATTAAACATAGGCTCAATTCTGGAAATGCATGCTATTATGCATTGCAGAGACTTTTGATGTCCCAACTCCTTTCAAAAAACGTTAAGCTGAAAATATATAAAACTATTATTCTACCAGTTATATTATATGGGTGCGAAACATGGACTCTTACTTTAAGGGAGGAAAGGAGATTACGAGTATTTGAGAATAAAGTTCTTAGGAAAATTTTTGGACCAAAGAGAGATGAACAGACAGGTGAATGGAGAAGACTACATAACAATGAACTATGTGGTCTTTATAGGAAGCCAGATATAATAAGAACAGTTAAGTCCCATAGACTGCGATGGGCAGGACATGTTGCGCGTATGGGGAATGAAAGACGTGCATGGAAACTTCTTGTAGGAAAGCCACAAGGAAAACGCCCAGTTGGTAGACCAAGAATGGGGTGGGAGAACAACATTAACTATGATTTGAGGGAAGTAGATTATACAGGAAATGATTGGAAAGCATTAGCTCAGGATAGGGATGTATGGAGAGCTTATGTCCGTGCGGCCATGAACCTTGAAGCTGTATTTAATTTTGTGCCCCTCGTTGTGGAGACATTTAAAGTTGGGTTTCTCGGTGAGATATCCGAAGTTGAAGATTTGTGATATAACTTAAATCACTTTAAATCTGCCACGGCACTAATAACTCTCTTCAGGGGAATGAGGAAAAGTTTCTTACACAAATAACAACACTTTATTAACAGTTGAACGATAAGTTAGTTTATTTAAAACTTTCACTTTGGTCAAGATGAATCTTGTAATTTAAAAGTTCCAAAAGATTCCGGCTTCGGTTGATATTTTTCACTTCTAGAAGATTACCATTTTATGTATTTAATGGATGACGAATGCTAACGGTCAATCCAGTCATTATTATTCATTATTTTCACTTAGAAACTGTTTTTTCACCAAGATGGATGACTATTATATCACTATATTATCTTTCATACTTTTAACACTATTTCTTTCAACCAACATCAATAAAATAAACAATTATTTCCTTATTCTTTAAGGAGCAGTCGCTGAACATGACCGACCATCTTCAAGTATTGTAGCCATCTTGTTATTTCAGTTATAATCTCTATGGTCTGATTGGTCCAACAGAAAAGGAAGGAGTATTTTCAAGCTAACTTCTATCCTCTTCGTCCAATCCCATTTATTTCTTTATAAAAATTTTCAATTTGAATATTTGAAGTATTTTACATACTGCATCAGTTATAAAAACATCTAACTGTATTAACAGTTTATATTGACCAGTTATTTTTTTTTTATACTTATAAAAAAATATGAATTCTATAAATCAATCTGATGTCCATTCTTCATATAAATAAATATAATTATAAACAAAACAAAAACCCTTATTATTTTTATATGGGGATAAATATCCGGTTTTAAATTGCCCCTGATTTATTTTAATCTTAGCTACAACTAAGTGTGAGGCTAAATTAAAATAAATCACTTTCCCCAAATATCAAGTTTCTTTCTATACAAGATTCATCTGTATTAGAATCAATACAATGTAATACATCACAATTATAATAAATACATGTTACATAATGAAATAGAAGTATTAATTTTACAAATTTACATACAATATTTTAAATACACTTTGAACTATTTGAAGTCACCAGCTACAACTAATTAATAGGAGTCTGAAATGGTTTCAACAGTTCTTTGGAATATTTTCCAATTTCTTTTCTAGTGTCTATTTCTCTTAGCTCATATGTAGTATCATTAAAATTTTTAAATATTTCATAGGGACCTTTATACAATAGGTTCATCCTATGATATTGTTTCTTTAAAGCATTGGATAATGAAATATCCCTTATGAGAACTTTGTCTCCAACTTTGGGATTCCACTTCCTTTTATGTCTTTTAACCTTATTGTTGCGCTTTTCTGCGCGACATTCTAACCTTTCAATAACTCTTTTACATATTTCCTCGGATGTCTCCGGGATTTGACTTTTATCAATGATAGGTAATGGTAAATTAGCAATTAACCTGTCAGGTTGTTTACCTGTCATTAGGAATATGGGTGCTTCCCCAGTATTGACATTAATGAATGATTCATAACATTCTCTATGACGCTGATATGTTTAAACCAGTCAGAATGTTTATGATGGGTCAAAATTCTTAAACTTGTAGTAATTTCCCTATTAACTCTCTCACAGGGATTACTTTTGGGTGATATTTACTACAATGGTACAATTTAATTCCTATCGCAGTAAGTTTATCTTTAAACTTAGGACTTGAGAACACTGAAGCATTATCACTAAGTAGTGCATCAATAGGTCCATAATTAGGTAAATAATCTCTCACAATTTTACCTAGGCAAGCTCTGCTATTTACACTTCTTAATGGATATACTTTACAAATTTTGAGAATACATCAGATAATACAAGAATATGCTTGTAACCAAATTGAGTAGTAGGCATTTCTCCATGAGTATCCATTACTACTAAGCTATTTACTTTGTTCCTTAATATGTTTTGTGGAACTATATCATATTTTACGTTCATACATTTGGCTTTTTGACAAGTTATGCATGAAGAAAGTAAACTTTCTCAACTTTTTATCTAAATGTTTAACATAAAAAAATTCACTTATGTTGAGAGCTAATTTTTCACAACCTGCATGATTTAAGCCGACATGAAAAGTTCTAAATAGTGGAACTTCCATATTATTAGGAATTATAACTTTCCATTTTTTCACATTTCTCCCATGTAATTTGTAAAGAATGTCATCCTTTATACCGATTTTCTTATTACAATCAATTCCATTTTTGTCATCATTATTTATATCTCTCGCACTATACTTCAATCGTTGTAACTCTATATCAGATTTTTGATGCTCAACAATGTTTTTCATCAACAATGAAAATCCTTTGTCTCTATACAGTTTTACATTAAACATTACTACTTCGTGTTTAGGAGTATGTACAGTTTCAGGTATTTTCCCAACACTTTTCAATCTAGACAGGAGGTCAGCAAACACATTCTGTTCTCCTTCTATGTGTTTTATTTCAATATCATAGGAAATTATTTCCATGATCATCCTACTCAGTTTATTATTGGATAATCTACATTTACTTATAAAACTTAGTGAAATGTGGTCACTATGAACAATAACTTTGTTTTTATAAACATAAATTCTAAATTTATTTAGAGCATAAAATATTGCTGTAAGCTCCAACTCTGAAACAGTGTAATTTCCTTCAATGATGGTAGTCGAGCGCGAAGCTGTCGACACAACATACTGTTGCCCATCATCGTCAAATTGAGTTAAAACAGCACCGAGGCCAGTTTTACTCGCGTCTGTGTATAAATGGAATTCTCTGTCCATTTTTGGTCTCTGTAGTGAAATACTATTTGCAAATAACTTCTTAACATATTCAAAAGTAGATTGATGGTCCTCTGTCCATCTCCATTTACTATCTTTCTTCAGCAGCCCTCTCAGCTTACTAACCGCTGAGGCATAGTTGATGACAAACTTCGAATAGTAATTTAAGATTCCTAAAAAATCTACGAAGTTGTTTTATGTTCTTTGGTGAAGGAATTTCTAAGATTCCTTGAACCTTGTCTGGGTCAGGAGTAATCCCTTTATTAGAGATCCTATATCCTAGGAATTGAACCTCCGACCTAACAAACACAGACTTTTCTAGGCTGACTGTCATTCCACTATTCTTTAATTGAGACAACATTAAATCAATATGAGATATATGATTCTCAAAAACATTATCAATAATAATTTGCATCGTCAACATATATAGTACAATGTCTTTTAACATCATCAGATAGTGCAATATCTAGGGCTCTAAGAAGCGCACTTCCGCTATTTCTTAGACCGAATGCACACCTGGTAAATTCATATACTTTTCCATTATGTATAAAAGCTGTATAGGGTCGAACTTTGGGGTCTAGTTCTATCTGCCAAAATGAAGAAGTTAAAATCAATAGAACTAATAAATCTACCTGTTTTCATATTTGCTATAGATGCTTCAATTGTCTCGGGCCTATAATTATCCCGGACAGTGAAAGAATTAGTCCTACGACTGTCTAAACACAGGCGAATTTTGCCATTAGGTTTTAGCACCCAGCAAATATGGTTGGCGTAAGGAGAATCAGATTTCTGTATTATTCCTTGCTTTAACATGTCATCTATCATTTGATCTGCCTGCTCTCTGATAGCAATAGGGATGGGTCTACTTTTAATATTTATAGGTGGATGTTCCATCACTTTAAAGGAATATTTAAAACAGTTGCACAATCCTGGCTTCGAAGAAAAAGAACTCTTATTTTTCATTAAGATGTCATACAACATGCCTTTCTGTTCATGTTTATGCCATGAGTGTCTTTGACTTTTTCCTTTATCATTTCACAGATGTCTTTATCAAGTTCGTCACTCACACCATATAATAGAGGAATTTCATCATACTCAGTATTGCAAGAGACACATTCTAAATCACAACATTTACATGCGACATAATCGTCAGCACAACCATTTTCATTATTAAGGCTATCTTCGCCCTCGACACTTTTGTCGGAAGTACAATTAACTGCAATATTATCTTGCATTTGGCATCCACGGCCATTCACCAATTCCCTCTCCTCGTGAACAACAATATTCTCTATAAAAAGTGTTCTTCAGCAATGTCACTCTCCTTCTTACTTAGATTCTTATTCTCCTCATATTCATTATCAAATGGGATGACGACTCTCACATTATCTTCATTATACAAGGAAATATTCTTACACTCAAAATTTATTATGGCATTATATTGCTCCAACAGGTCGCAGCCTATTAACATATCACAAGACAAGTATGGAGAAATTAAACATATTGCACTGAAGTAATATCCTCCGATATGTAAATCTAGAAGGCACTGTAGCTTAATTGGCAGTTTCTTCTTGCCTATCGCAAGAGTACAATACACTCCACATATTCTTACAGTCATTATCTTATTCCCTTTGTTGACTAAGAAATTATAAAATTTCTGATCTATTGTTGTGTTTGAGCAGCCACTATCCGCTATGCAAGTACATCATTGTTAAAAATATTTACTTTAATTTTGGGTGGTCGTCCTATGACATTTAATTCTTTATTAGTAACAGGCATAGTATCCTGATTCTTAGAAATATTCAAATGATTATTCAATATTATGCTATCTCGCTGTCTTGAGGTACATAACTTACTATCTCCTCTCATATTTGCTGGTACAATTTCTAAATTTTGAAACCTATCAAAGCATCTATTTTGGACCCCTAAGTTCATAACGATTGAGGTACATTGCGGAGTCTTTAATGTACCTTCTATGCGTTTAAAGCATGAGGTATCCTGTGATTTACTTCGTGGTCATTTTCATTACTAGGTATATCTTGACTTTGGTTGTGAATAGTTACAGAGTCTATTCTATTTTGCTCTGTCCTATCACTAGTTTCATTAATTTGACAATTTTGTTGTCGTTGGAAATACCCTTTATTTTCATTACCATAGGTATTCCTTCTTCTTTTACCTCTACAGGGAGAAGTCCAATACCTATTTCTATTTTCTCCTACTCTGTTAACATCCATATAATTAATTTGTCTGTCATTCCTATTTTCATTACGTTTGAACCATCCATTCTGGTTATTGTTACTATAATTATTAGTCATCCTATTTTTATTTGGGCTGTTTCTATTTTGAACAAACCTATTATTATTGTTGCCCTGTTTGAAACTTCTTTCTCTATTCTCATTATGATATTCATCATTTCTTTTAGTTACAAAATTACCTTTCTTATTATAGGGCTCTGCCCCTCCCCAAATAAATTTCTTTTACTACATTTATCTACTTCTCTTTTATTCTCTAGTAGAGCTAACAACTCTAACATTTCAGAAACATTTTGTGGTCTGGCTACTATCAAATGATATCTAATCTCATCTGGGAAGTGATGCGATAACATAGAAATTAAAGTTCTCTCATCTATTGGAGGCTGTAACAATGATGCCATTTTTGCCTTCTCCAAGAAATAATTAAGATAACCTTGTTTACCATTGTTGGAGAATTTTCCACTAGTTAGGTCTAACCTAAGTTTGTTTTGTCTTTCTGGTCCCCAGTAGTAACCTAAGAAAGCATTTTTAAATGTTTGATAAGTCATTGAATCATGGCAAGCTATCTTAAACCAAGACTCTGCATTGTCTTTTAAACTTTTTCTTATGAAGAACATTCTGAACTTGTCTTCTATTCCTTTGATTTCGAAGTATTCTTCAATTTCCCTAATGAAATCAGTAGGGCTTTGGCCTACAGTATCACCAAAATTAGGTAAGTTAATTTCCCCTAAAAGATTAGCAGGAATTTTACATACATTTTTACTACTACTACTAGAAGGAGGATCATTATTAACATTACTAGAATGTCCTGACATAACCTCAATCTCCTTTTCACTAGTTTTTGACACATATTTGTTTTCAAGTTCAACAATCTTAGTTATCCATCCTTCAACTTGTTCTTTTATAATAATTACTTCATTTGTTATCTTTGATTGAAGTTCTTCATTACCTAAGATAACACTTTCTTCGGAAATTTTTAGTCTATCTTCGACTTTAGTTCCTAATTCTTCGATTTTATCTTGGCAACTTTGCCTTACCTCAATCAAAGATGTTTCTATTTGATTATGAGTTTCATCAATCTTTTCATTACATTTTTCTATCTCATTTTTACAATCTTTGGCTATATTTACTATTCTCTTTTCCAGTTTAGAATTGTTTTGTTTGCATTCTAACCTAATGCTTTCTAATTTTTCATCTAGTTTTAAGTTATTTTCTTTAATTTCTTTACTAAGATTGGAAATATTTGTATCAATTTTATTGCTGAGATTCGAATTGTCATTCCTAATTTCTTTTAATTCATCACTATTCTTTTCTAATTTATTACTGAGATTTGAATTGTCATTCCTAATTTCTTTTAATTCATCACTATTCTTTTCTAATTTATTACTGAGATTTGAATTGTCTTTCCTAATTTCTTTTAATTCTGCACTATTCTTCTCTAATTTACTTATTAATAATGCTACCCAAGGAGGTGTATCATTAGTTTCATTATTTTCATTGTTACACAAAATTAAATTTTCTTGGCCTTCACTAATTTGTTCGTTTTCAATATTAACAGTTTTACAAGTTGTATTTTCGTTATTGGCCATTGTTGGGTATTTTAATATTTTCCTATTTCTTAAAAGCATTAATTGTTATTATACACTAATTCACTTTTCACATATAAATTTTAACTGTACTCACTTTTGAAGATTTTTATTACTTTCCTCATTCTCGTGGTCCTTGGTTCGATTCAGGTTTACAGGTCCCTGGTTCGATTCCCATTCGAGCCCTCGTTGATGCGCCATTTGAAGCTGTATTTTTATTTTGTGCCCCTCGTTGTGGAGACATTTAAAGTTGGGTTTCTCGGTGAGATATCCGAAGTTGAAGATTTGTGATATAACTTAAATCACTTTAAATCTGCCACGGCACTAATAACTCTCTTCAGGGGAATGAGGAAAAGTTTCTTACACAAATAACAACACTTTATTAACAGTTGAACGATAAGTTAGTTTATTTAAAACTTTCACTTTGGTCAAGATGAATCTTGTAATTTAAAAGTTCCAAAAGATTCCGGCTTCGGTTGATATTTTTCACTTCTAGAAGATTACCATTTTATGTATTTAATGGATGACGAATGCTAACGGTCAATCCAGTCATTATTATTCATTATTTTCACTTAGAAACTGTTTTTCACCAAGATGGATGACTATTCATCATCATCATCATAGTACATTCACGAATTTAGGCCATTTGTTGACCTGTTTCGGCCTCAAGAGAAACACCATCCAGAAGTCTTTTGAGTGGACGTCCTGGTTTTCTTCTTCCTGCAGGTTGATATCTTAACATTAGTTTGGGTATTCTGTGATCTTCCATTCGATGAACATGTTGTATCCATCTTGACTTATAATCAGAAATTTTGTTTTCTAAAGATTCCATGTGTAATTCTTCTAAGATGTCTTCATTTTTTTTGTGATCTAGTAGTGTGTATCCTGCAGTCCTCCGAAGATATCTCATTTCAGCAGATCTAAGTCTCTGTATATCCTTCTGTTTCAACGTCCATACTTCGCTACCATACAAAAGAGTTGGAAGAGCCAGTGTTTTATACACTTTCAGTCTTGAATGCTTTTGGCACTAACTGTGGCTTGAAGATAGAATTTATTAACCCTAAAATTCTTAAAAATTTAGATATTTTTGCATTTACAACATCCTTTTCTTCTTCATATGAGATATTGCATCCTAGATATGTAAAATTATTCACCTGCTCCAAAATTTTATTGTCCAGTACAATTTTACTTCTGACAGGATCTACACCTTGAAATGCCATAATTTTTGTTTTTTCTGTAGATATCTTTAATCCATATTCTTCTGTAATTTTGTTAAGTTCATACAGACCTTTCTGTAGATTATCTTCGGAATTTGCTATTATTATTTGGTCATCCGCAAACAATAGGGTGTTTAATTTTCTATTTTCTGATATTCTTATTCCGAATTTATATGTTTTGTTCCAGCAACATATTACTTCATTGATATAAATTGCAAAGAGTGTTGGGGATAGGGGGCAGCCTTGTCTCACACCAACGATTTATAATTCCTTCTTCAGAAAATCTGTTATTTAATTTAATCTTTATGGTGTTGTCTTTGTAAATATTTTGTATGTTCTGCCGAAGTAAATTTGGTATATTTCTGTCTTCTAATATATTTAAGAGTTTTGATCTCTTGACTGTGTCGAAAAGCTTTTTCAAAATCTATGAAAGCAAAATGTGTTTCTAAGTTGAATTCTCTTCTTTTTTCAAGCAAATAGTTTAACAGAAAATGCTGAATCAATACAAGATCGTCCTTTCCTAAATCCATTTTGACATTCCATAAGGAATTTTTTCACTGAAACTTTTCAATTTTCCATTAAAAATGTCTGCATAAATTTTGTAGCATGTGTTTAACAACTGATTCCCCTATAGTTGTCCCATTTTTCTCTTGTCTCCTTTCTTGAACAGGGGTATAACAATGCTTGTCTTCCATTCTTGTGGTATATCTGCATTTTTGAATACATTATTAAAGAAGGACAACAGTCTTTCATGGAACTGTTTGCCTGCATATTTGTACAATTCAGAATTCAAAACCATCTGTGCCAGTTGCCTTCCCATTTTTTAATTTCTTTAAACTATTGTTCAATTCTTCCAATGATATTATGGAATCTGTCTCATTATTATTTCGGAAAATTGTATCTTCATAGCTATTGTCAGTCCAAAGACTTTTATAATAATTGAAAAAATCTTCTTTTGTTACTCCGCAAATTAATTTTGGTAGATTCTTTAATATCTTTATTCAAATGTTTTAATATTTTGAAGGCATTAGGTTGGAGCTTATGCAAATCTGATTCTAAATGTGTAACAAAATTTAACCATGTTTTCCTATGCTCTTTCTTATTTCCCTCTTAACAATAGCTCTACAGCGTTTGAATTCTATTTCATTTTCTACTTTCTTTGTGTTCAAATATTTTTTATAAGCTGCATTTTTTTCTTCAATCAATTGTTTTATTTGATCATCCCAGATTTTTAGAGTTCTATTTCTTCCTTGTTGTATATTTACTTTTCCTAAAGTTTCATTAGCTGCATTTTGAATTATCATTTTAATGTTTTTTTTCCATTCTTCTTCGACATCATTACTTTCTGGAGTTGTAGCCATTATATTGCTGAATTCTTCTCGAATATAACCATTTCATGCTGTCATCATAAAATAATTTTACCTTGTACTTTTGGTTCTATGCTCTGTTGTTGTTTTCTTCTTTTTTAACCATCTTGGTGGAAATCTTATTCTTGCTTCTACTAGGTAGTGATCTGCACCAATATCATATCCTCTGTAGGCTCTGACAAATCGAGAAACAATTTTAAAATCTTATTATTTGCAATGAAATCATCAATGATTGATTTGAAAGTCCTGACGATGCCAGGTATCTTTATGTATGTTTTTCTATGATTTTAAAAGGTATTCGTTATTTTCAGTTCATTGTAGATAGCAAAATCTGTTAATCTTGTCCCATTCCTATTGCTGGTTGGTTCGCCAAATGTTCCAATATTATTGTTGACTTGAGCATTGCCCACTCTGGCATTTAAATCTCCTATTATGAGAATGTAATCATTTCTATTAATTTTGCTATAAATTTCTTGTAATATTTTATAAAATTCTTCATTGTCTTCTTCACGGCCTTCCTCTGGTGCATATACACCAAGAACTGTCAAATTACCTCTATTTATTTTCAGTCGAAGCTCTAATATTCTTTCATTCCAGTAAGTGTAGTGTTGAATTTTATTTCTTATGGTTTTATTAATCCAAATCATTACTCCAGCTTGTCCATGGGTTTTCCTGTCGACACCGCTATATATTTGTACATAATTTTGTGTTTCTTTCGTTCCTTTAAGTTTCTTCTTAGATGGATGACTATTATATCACTATATTATCTTTCATACTTTTAACACTATTTCTTTCAACCAACATCAATAAAATAAACAATTATTTCCTTATTCTTTAAGGAGCAGTCGCTGAACATGACCGACCATCTTCAAGTATTGTAGCCATCTTGTTATTTCAGTTATAATCTCTATGGTCTGATTGGTCCAACAGAAAAGGAAGGAGTATTTTCAAGCTAACTTCTATCCTCTTCGTCCAATCCCATTTATTTCTTTATAAAAATTTTCAATTTGAATATTTGAAGTATTTTACATACTGCATCAGTTATAAAAACATCTAACTGTATTAACAGTTTATATTGACCAGTTATTTTTTTTTTTTATACTTATAAAAAAATATGAATTCTATAAATCAATCTGATGTCCATTCTTCATATAAATAAATATAATTATAAACAAAACAAAAACCCTTATTATTTTTATATGGGGATAAATATCCGGTTTTAACCTACGGGTTCGATAGTGCCAGTGAGTAAGTAAGGTAAGTAGATTCCTATTTTATATAAATGTTTGGCCAAATAGTCATGTTCTGTAAGCAGTCTAAATTTTGCTACTGTAGTTTTACGTGAAATTTCTGGAATAATATCTGGCTTCTTTACTAAAATATTCCATTTTTTGTCTTTGGCTTTATTACATACGTCTTGGTTTTGTTTGGTTTTATATTTGTTTTTAATTATTCTTTTTATGAATGTGAAAGGTAAGCTTTTAGTAGTATTCTGAATTAGATTGGAGCCTTTTTTGGCAAGAAAATCAGCAGTCTCATTTCCAGCAATTCCACAATGTGCAGGTATCCACTGCAATTGAATTCTTTTATGTAGTTTTTGAAGTTGTTGAATCATTTTGTAGCACTCTTTAATTTGTATTGACTTCATTTTGTGTGAATTTATTGCATATATTGCTGTGTTAAATAAATATAACATTAATAATATGTGCAATTGAAGTGAATATTTTTGTTATAGGGGCAATGCAACACTCCATCTGTATCCTCACTTCAAGCCTTTGCAGAATATACCCGGTAAGATAAATATTTGTCATTCTGTACTTGCAATTCTAAATGTAAATATTAAACTCGTGGGGGATTGTAACACATTTGGGAACTTGTTTTAATTAAAAAAAACAACAAAAAAGTACAAACAGTAACCATTATAGAATGTGATCAGCAACCTGAGGAATGTAAATACAGTATTTATATAGGTTTTCATTGGAAGAAGTATGAAAAAAGTTGAAAAATAAATTAGAATTTAAAAGATAGTTATAATGTAAAAAATGTAATATAAATAAACATTATGGATTATGCAAAGATAACTACGAATTATGGTTGAAACAGGATTGCCAACTTAAGGGAATGTTGGTTATTATTTGCAACTATGCTGGCTCAGTCACTATCAGTGTCATCTTGAATTTTACCAAGGTAAAGGATTCTGTTTGTCATTGAGATGAGCAAATTTTTGTAATGTATCCTAACTGTATTGACCAATCTAACTGACGATAAAACAGAATTGTTTTGAAACACGTCCAAGAACAAATCAACATTAATATTGAGGTAAGATGTCCAGACTAAAAATAATATAATTAAAATAACCTCAAAATATAACTTCCTAAAATTAAATATTACATGTGAAATAACCTCAAAATATAACTTCCAAAAATTAAATATTAAATGTGAAACCTTGTATTCCAGGTTTTTGTGAAGAGCAATACTTATATTGGATGAATAATCTTAACACTTACAGGTGAATTCACTGTGTTTTTAATTAACTTGCTTAGATTGGTGGAGCTTTCTCAGAAATAACCTATCTGGATGTAAGTGAGGTAATGAGCTGCAGCCTTATATTCAGGCAGGAGGTGGACATTTTGAATAGTTCTTGTACACATTAATAAATTAATTGTAACAAACATTACATTTGAAAATTGTATGCTCAGACTGGGGTTTGAACCCAGGAACCTTTGGCTTTCTAGGCAAATGCTCTTCCGCTGAGCTATCTAGGCACTCCAATCTAAACACACATTTTTCTCTTATACATTGTTAATTCCCGATCGCCGAATGCTACAAGCATTTGCTTCAGTTATGCAAATGGCGGCTTCTATTTTAAGAAAACATTTTATTGGGAATTTAAACATTACTTTATAAATTAATAATTAAAAACATATAAACTTACATTTGTAAACTTCTAACTGGGCATCCAAGCATTTTTGAACCTGTGCTGTTATAATGGTTCATCTCTACATATGAGGAATTTATACCTGAAGTTTGGCCCACTATTTTCTTTTACTCTGTATAAAACATAAATATTTCATGTATAAATATAAATTTTTAAATAAATTAACTGTACTTTTGAATAAGTCATTCAAGATTTCCCAACATGTCCTCTTCGTGTTTCGGAATTTTTTTTGCAGATTTATAGATTGAGTTATAATTTTATGGGACACCGAATGAGCCGTTAAGTGTAAAGTCTTCTGTACCTTCATATATATATATACACACCCTTAAGAGAAGTTGATTGTAAAGAGTGTTAAAAATTACCTCATCAAAAATTATATCTCTGATTCTAATTAACTGATACTGGTAATTATTTGTGGTAATTAAGTATACAGTCAGCATTAAATATACACATGATTTCTTTCTAGATATCTTAAACCATACCGTCTAAATTGATTTTTGAATAATTGAGGTTTCTTTGTCACCAAATATGATTATTTAGAAAAACTTTCAATAAATAGAAATTTATATCAATCCAAATTGTCCTCTGTGCAACAAAGAAGAAGAAATGACTAAAGAATACCTTCAAACTTGCCGAGTGGTACCTGCTGGATAATCCTTCCGTAACTGTAGGGTTATCATCAGTGGAGAGGGGCTGCTCCTCTCTTTATCAAAGAAAAATACTGGATTACACAAGAACTAATTCTTCATTGCCAAATGCTGAGCATTAGACAACAATAAGTTATACTTCACATACATATATGGAGTTACAGTTTTCTCATCTACAGGAATGTTATTCTCTTTAACAATACAAAATGGTGTTTTTCCTCTGCATTTATGCCTCAACTCTTGTTGAAATGGACCATGTATCTGCGGTGATGTATGTACAATGCTTTCATTCATGTTCTTAAAATTTTTACTCACCTTAATGTTGAGTGATTCCGGGTTATGTGGCCGTGGTCGATAATTGGTGTTGATACCAGACGTTTCGCCCTCAACTGCGGAGGGCATCTTCAGTGGCGAGTGCTTCTAGGCGTGTTTCCTGGTCGGAAGATCTACTTAGAATGAGCGCTGTGGACGTAGAGGGCGTTGTATTAGTGGTGGGTGCAGGGTGAGCGGGCGTGGCTCTTGCTGATTGGCTAATGGTCGTCTCCTTGTTGTCACTGGTGTTAATGCATTTATTTTCTAGTGTATGAAACCAGGCCTTAGACAGTTTGATACCTTCCTCTTTTCTGTTAATATTTCCCTTATGCTTGTATATTTCTATAGCCTCTCGGTATAATCTAGGGAAATAGTAGGAAGTTGTGGCTAAAACTTGTGTATCGTCGAATAGAATCTGGTGTCCATTCATTATGGCATGTTCTGCTACAGCTGATTTATCCATTTCTCCTTGTCTGTAGTTTCTTTTATGTTCTGATAAACGGGTGGCTATTCTTCTTTTCGTGGTCCCTATATATGATTTACCACACGAACAAGGAAGTCGATATACGCCACAAGTGGAGAGAGGTGGCCGACTTCCTTGTTCGTGTGGTAAATCATATATAGGGACCACGAAAAGAAGAATAGCCACCCGTTTATCAGAACATAAAAGAAACTACAGACAAGGAGAAATGGATAAATCAGCTGTAGCAGAACATGCCATAATGAATGGACACCAGATTCTATTCGACGATACACAAGTTTTAGCCACAACTTCCTACTATTTCCCTAGATTATACCGAGAGGCTATAGAAATATACAAGCATAAGGGAAATATTAACAGAAAAGAGGAAGGTATCAAACTGTCTAAGGCCTGGTTTCATACACTAGAAAATAAATGCATTAACACCAGTGACAACAAGGAGACGACCATTAGCCAATCAGCAAGAGCCACGCCCGCTCACCCTGCACCCACCACTAATACAATGCCCTCTACGTCCACAGCGCTCATTCTAAGTAGATCTTCCGACCAGGAAACACGCCTAGAAGCACTCGCCACTGAAGATGCCCTCCGCAGTTGAGGGCGAAACGTCTGGTATCAACACCAACTATGGACCACGGCCACATAACCCGGAATCACTCAACATTATGATTACTGGCCGTGAAAGCCTGCATTCAACTATTTTACTCACCTTGTTTATAACGGATGTTGAAAAATGTACTTTATTTGTAACCACACATGTTTCACATCTTCTTATGGAATTTCTACTATCAGTTCTCCAGTGCTGATTGATCAAATTTCAGTTTCAAAAGTGTCATGGCAAACAATGAATAATACTGAAACTGATTGCTCATGTATGTCCCGTGCTGTACCCAAGTGGTTGAGGCAAGGTGCCTTGGGGCAGAGCTAGGGGACTTACTCTGGTTCGAGTCTCCATGGATAAGAAATTTTCTCATGCAATTTGGCCAATATGGGATCGGTGTCCACCCAGCATTGTGAGAAATGCAGGTAGCTACAATAAGTAGTGGCTCCCGGTTGAATTAATCAGTTATAACGGCTGGGGAACCCAACATGCAGACCATATGACTCCCTACACTGGCTGGATGATTATCTATCTCTGTGCACACATGTGGATGGGAGACCAACAGTCAGCTGGTAGGCCATGGGGCTTTTAGACCTGTCACACCATGGAGTTTTCTATTGCTTATGTTTTTGCATAGTTTTAGGAGGTAATTGTTTGTGTTTTACACAAAGTGTCTTATATTTTGAATTTATTTGTGTGTAGCTTCATTCTGTATATAATGATTAGAGCTAGGATTTTTATTTAATATTAACATGCAATATATGGACATATTTATGTAATAATATTTGGTGAAATATGTAATATTAAATAAAAAATTCTTAAAATATGTAATTTTAAATACATTAAAATTTAAGTTTTATGTAAATTTATACCAAATATTAAGTTGATTCCTGATTTTATTAATAAAAAGTAAAGTGTGGGACAATTATTAATTAAGCATGTACTTACTTACTTACTCACTGGCACTATCGAACCCGTAGGTTCATGGCCGCACGGACATATGCTCTCCATACATCCCTATCCTGAGCTAACGCTTTCCAATCATTCCCTGTGTAATCTACTTCCCTCAAATCATAGTTAATGTTATTCTCCCACCTCATTCATGGTCTACCAACTGGGCGTTTTCTCTCTGGCTTTCCTACAAGAAGCTTCCATGCAAGTCTTTCATTTCCCATATGTGCACATGTCCTGCCCAACGCAGTCTACGAGACTTAACTGTTCTTATTATATCTGGCTTTCTAAAGACCATGTAGTTCATTGTTAGTAGTCTTCTCCATTCACCTGTCTGTTCATCTCTCTTTGGTCCAAAAATGTTCCTAAGTACTTTATTCTCAAATACTTGTAATCTCCTTTCCTCTCTTAAGGCCCCCCAACGTGTGTTACACTATAGAGAAGAATTACCAAATGTGAAATTGCTCCCTGAACCTGTCCTCACTAGATGGGGACTGGATTGAGGCTGCCTGCTTTTATAGTGAAGTCTGTAATAGACTCGTTTCCAAGTAAATCAGCAGTTTCTATCAGAGAGGCTCAAAGTGCCTTCAGTGCCAATTGGCATATGTTAAAAAGCAATTTTGGATTCATTTCTGACAGTATTGTAAAATTAGAAACTTGTGGCATGACTTTGAAGGAATCACTGGACACTGTCGAGGACGTTAAATCTAAGTTAACGGTTGTTCAAGGAAATGTTGGAATAAACATAATGAAGAAATTTGAATCTGTTATGGAAAGAAACCCATGTTTCGCACCCATATAATATAACTGGTAGAATAATAGTTTTATATATTTTCAGTTTAACATTTTTTGAAAGGAGTTGGGACATCAAGAGTCTCTGCAATGCATAATAGCATGCATTTCCAGAATTAAGCCTATGTTTAATTTCTTTGTGCATCTCATTCCTATTTGTGATCATTGTTCCTAGGTATTTGAATTCTGCCACTTCCTCAAAATTTCCCTCATTTGTCATTAGCTGTCCATTTCCATTATATAATGAATTTCTACGTGTGACCATATATTTAGTTTTATTTATATTTACTTCCAGTCGTAATTTCTTAGTGTTACTCAATAGTGTGCACGTGTTGTTCTTTAGTATCTCCTCGCTATCGGCCAATAATACTACATCATCAGCATAAATTAACAGCTTATTAATACCATTCAGTTATAGGCCTTCCTCATCCTCTAAAGATTTGATGGCATGCTCTAGTACAAAATTAAATAGTAGAGGAGATAGTGCATCTCCTTGCTTCAACCCATTCTGGATTTCAAAAGTGTCCGAAAACTGTTTGCCTACACGCACCCTACTCTTTGTGCCATTTAGACACATTCGTATAAGTCTAACTAACTTTTTAGGAATTCCGAACTCCAGCAGGATACTATATAACTTCTCTCTCTTAATTGAATCATATGCTTTTTTGAAGTCTACATACAGTTGATGTACAGTACCATTATATTCCCATTTCTTTTCTAAAATCTGTCTTATACTAAAAATCTGATTTGTTGTAGACCTGTTTCTTCTAAATGCACATCGATGATCTCCTAGAATGTCATCAATATAGGGAGTAAGTCTGCTTACTAATATATTTGTTAGAATTTTGTACGAAGTTGAAAGTAATGAGATGCCCCTGTAGTTGTTGCAATCAGTTTTATCTCCTTTCTTATAAATTGGTATGATAATTGACTCCTTCCATTCATCTGGAAGAGCTTCTTTTTCCCAAATCATACTAAGCAACCAGCGTATCTTGTCCATAAATTTTTCTCCCCCTGATTTTATCAGTTCTGCTGGGATCTCATCTGAACCTGATGCTTTTCAATTTTTCAATTGCCATTTCAACCTCTAATGCACTTGGCTCTGCGACTAGCATTTCTGCTGTCTGTAAATTATCCTCCTCAGTGTCCTGTTCTGTATGTACATTTAATAGCTGATTAAAGTAACTTTTCCATCTATTTAATATACTCCTGGAATCTGCAATCATATCCCCATTTTCATTCCGAATTATGTTTGTTCTAGCCTGAAACCCTTTCTTCTCTATACTAATTCCCTGATATAATTCTCTAATGTTCCTATTTTTTGCATTCATTTCAAGATCATTTATCTTCTCTCTCAAATATTCCCTCTTTTTACTCTTTAGTAGCTTGGTGGTTTCCCGTCTAATACTACCCAATTGCTCTAAATTTACCTCATTTGGCTCGTGTAACCATTTCATTTTTGCTAGCTTTCTTTTCTTTACAATGTCGGCACATTCCTCATCAAACCATTTCTTGTTTTGCCTCTTTTTTAAACAACCAATGCTTTCTGATGCTGACAATTTAATAGTATCTCTTATAGCCTCCCATTCTTTATTTATATCAGTTTCTTCTTCGTTTGCCACATTGTCATCGGAAGATTCCAGTACTTCAAATCTATTAGCAATTTTGATTTGGTATCCTTGCCGCATTTCATCATTTTTCAAGTTTTTTAATTCAAATTTTACAGAATCATCTTTATCGTTTGTTCCTCTCATAAGCGATAGCCGTTGTCTGATTTTCACAATGACCAGATGATGATCCGAATTGCAGTCTGTCCCTCTAACTGATTTAACATCAATGATGCTGCTGTGCCAGCGTTTATCCACTAATACATGATCTATCTGGTTCCGAGTTTCTCCATCTGGGGACGTCCAAGTGTATTTATGTATATCCTTATGCTGAAATGTTGTGCTCTTAAGAATGAGATTCTTTGATGTGGCAAATGTGACTAATCTAACCCCGTTGTCGTTACTATCTTCATGAAGACTGAATTTGCCTATTGTTGGTTTGAATATATCTTCCCGCTCCACTTTTGCATTAAAATCTCCTAAGACAATTTTCGTATGATATCGTGAAAGGCTATCAAATAAGCATTCTAATTCTTCATAGAACTCATCCTTGATCTTGTCATCTTTATCTTCTGTGGGGGCATGTACATTTACAATTATAAAATCATGTTGTTTACCCTTTAGAATTATGTATGATACCCTATCACTAACAAACTTAATATCTCGGATAGCGGATAGGATCCTCCCTCCTGACTAAAAAACCCGTTCCAAATGCAGGTCTATCTGCACCCCTGTAGTATAATGCAAAGCTTCCTGATTCCTGACTACCTTCTCCTGGCTACCTAACTTCCTGTAAAGCGACTATATCCAAGGGTGATTTATCTAGTTCCCGCGTTAATATCTCTCCCCATGTTCCTAGGAACATGTCCCTGTGTTTGAGGCTTTGGCATGGGTTCCCTGAAGTAGTCCCCGCCCGGAGAACCAAATGGGGGACTATTTGACCTCCAGAAAATTTTACCCCAGTTGAACCCATGTCTGCATTTTCTTAACGGTTCTATTTTTACGGTGAAAGATCGTCACTCTTTCAACCAAGGTACTTTTTTCGTCTGGCTTATCACCTTCGACCAGTCCGGCATGGGTAACCCTATCGGCAGCAATGCTACCGCCGGCATAGCTCTCAGGATCATTTAAGCACGCAAGCCACTCCACCATGACAAGGTAAAGATACCATGGAGGGTTAATTAAGCAAATTTAATTTAATTAAGCATGTTGATTTAATAAATCAAAAGTATTAAATTTATTTATTTTTTGAAAATGCAACAATTAATAAAATGGCTAAATAAAAAAAATCACGTTGCAAAATATACTTTTAGTTATATTATAATTATACAATGTTTTCGTAGTCACTCTTTAACCAATCTTCAGCCCCTACAACGAATACAGAAACTATCTACTCACTTCACTTTAATTTGCAATGAACTATGAGACACATATCCAAGTTTTCCATTGTCATGGAGTGTCATCGGTCAGAGAGATTGTTTTTATAAACAGAAAATGTTCTTTCCACATTACAGGAAGTTGCTGGTGCAAATTTAAGCAGATTGAATTTTTCAGGAGAGATGTCATCTGGAGGATTCTCTTCTTCCCTGTTGAGGATCTTACACTCTGTAGTCAATGTCGAGAAGCCAGGGTTTCTTTCCATAACAGATTCAAATTTCTTCATTATGTTTATTCCAACATTTCCTTGAACAACCGTTAACTTAGATTTAACGTCCTCGACAGTGTCCAGTGATTCCTTCAAAGTCATGCCACAAGTTTCTAATTTTACAATACTGTCAGAAATGAATCCAAAATTGCTTTTTAACATATGCCAATTGGCACTGAAGGCACTTTGAGCCTCTCTGATAGAAACTGCTGATTTACTTGGAAACGAATCTATTACAGACTTAACTATAAAAGCAGGCAGCCTCAATCCAGTCCCCATCTAGTGAGGACAGGTTCAGGGAGCAATTTCACATTTGGTAATTCTTCTCTATAGTGTAACACACGTTGGGGGGCCTTAACAAACACTTTCTTAGTGTTTGAAATAATGCTATTGATTTGTGGATAGTTACTTTGCACTTCTTCGGTAACATGTTGGAGTCCATATGCGAGACAGATGAAATGGATCATATTTATGGTAAAAAACACGTAGAGCAATTCCCGCCTATAGCATATACGCCACAGCATCACAATAAAGGACAAAGACTTTATCTTCTTGAACACTTTAAGTCCATCATTCACAAAACGAGCCACTGTTGCATGATTTGCATGCTCCAACGTTTTCGAAGAAATCAGGAAAGGTGTGGGGGATTCTTTTCCATCCAGCTTACCAATCACAAGATTGACAATATAGCAACCTTTTCCATCCGTTGTTTCATCGACAGCAATCCATATATATAGTTGTTGCCTATATCACTTCGCAAATATGTCATTGCTTCATCGTAACACAAATGCATGTAGTTTTTTCGGAACGTAGAATCGTTAGGAATCTGCCTCCCACAATACTTCTCTAAAAATGCACGATATTTAGGTACCTCGAGTTTGTACCAAGGAATATTTGCGGCAACCATAGCATTACACATGTCATGGAAGAATTCACTCCTTACATTTGAAGACTGTTGCATTTGAGATAGAAGGATAGAAGCACTTGCTTTTTAGATGTTTGTAATCCTTTGTTTTTAGCATGCAGAGCACTGCGAACATGTTCAAGTTGAGATATCATTGAACAACCAATCTGGTTATTACAAGCCTGACACAGAACCACATCTCCATCAGTAGTGAACGAATCATCTATTTTAACCCACGATTTTAACTTAGACTAATTTTGATGCTACAGGAGCTATCACACGAAATTCAATGAAACACTGACAGTCAAAATAATACTGATGAAGACACTGGAACTAAAAGTCTTGTGGAAGAAAAATAGAAAGCATCGCAATGTTACTTTTTATTATGAGAGGGGAAAAGAGGTAGGAACAGAAAAGGACGGAAATGTTTGAATGGTTGTATAAGAAGTTTAAGAAGTTTCACAACTTTCAGTACTTGTTGGAGATCAAACAGCTATGGTGTAAAATCTAATTAATTAAATAAATAAAATATATGTTAAGCCTGATATGATAATATTTAGAATATCTCATTGTATCTTAACAACAAATTATAGTGCATAATTTCAATTTTAAGAAATGTTGATTACCTCTTGTTTTTATTTTATGATAATTTGTTATGGGGATATCAGTAAATGAAAAGAATATATTTAGATGAGTGGGATAGCAAATGCAAGTGGCCTAAATTACCTGATATTTATATTAGAATTGGGAGGGACGCAGATAAAACCCTATCCAGAAAATAACAGGTTGTGTTCTATTCCAAGGGATAGAAGAGCAGAGATGAAGGAAGGATACACAATTGTTAACACATGGTGAGTGAGAAACTGTTATGTCATTCATAAAACAGATGTGTCTGTGGTAATTTAAAAGAGATCTTCAATGTGGTATCCTACCCAAGTCACAGTGTCTTTGTATAGCTACATTTATGGTGTCAATAATTGAATGGAATTCTTCCTTGACCTCTTTTTTGTAGCTTTTGGATAACTTGCAAAATTCGTTTTATTGTACATGTACCTGAGTTTCTAGTGTGAATAAAATACTGTCATACAGATAGTTTAAAATTTTATTCCACCTATGGAAAGAAAAAAAAATATTTTAAATTAATGGACAGAATATGTAGTTTTACATAAAAAAATATTAAAATATGTAAAAATATGTAATTATGATGAAATATGTAAAATATGTAATGATAACTTTTGATATTTGATAAGAAAGTTCCTAATTCGTGGACATTTATAACTTTTAGCTGTGTATGAGCAAAGAGAAAGAATATGTAATTACATACAAATCCTAGCTTTAATAATGATCCAACAAAAAGTAAGACATTACAGTCAAAATAAAAAAATGATGACAATAATGTTTGTGGGACCCAGCCATGTTGTGGCTACCAAAGGACTCAGTGTGTAAAGCTATTGTGATGGAACTGAAGGCTCATTATCATCCATGCAAGTATTAGGCCATGTGGCCTGTTATGGTCTCGAAGGAGGAATTTTCCATCCAGTGCTTTTTTGGACGTCCCAGCAATCTTTTGCCTTGGGGGCAGTAACAAAGCATGGCTTTTGGAATTCCATGAGATGGCATTCATTGAAGATGGGCTTTCCAGTTGTTCTGGTAGTTTTGTATATGGTGGAGAATGGGTTCTACATTCAACTCTTCCATAATTTCCTCATTTCTTTTATGGTCCCACTTTGTATAGCCTGCTATACAGCGGATAAATCGCATCTCATTTGCTGTTATTCAGCTTTCATCTCTTCTTCGTATTGTCCATGCTTCACTACCATATCTTAATACTGGTCTTGCGAGAACCTTATAAAGCCGTAATGTTGTGTTCTTCTGTACTAAACATGGTTTCATTATACTGTTAATTATTCCCGATGTTTTTGTGAAATTTGTTATGTTCTTTGATATATCAGCTTCATCTTGAAATGTTAAATTATAACCCAAATAATTAAATTCATTTACTCGTTTCAAAATTTCATCATCTAAAACAATTTTGCTAGGTATAGGGTATTTCCCACAAAAGGCCATCACTTTAGTTTTCTTTGTATTGATTTCCATATTGTACCTTTTTGCAATTATATTAAAATTGTGTATAGAACACTGTAAATCTGTTTCTGTTGGAGGTATTAATACCAAATCATCTGCAAGAAGCAAGGAGTCTACTTTTAGGTTTCTATTAATTTGGATAGAATCATGTCTCATCTGTCGCCAATCTTGAAATATTCTATCCATGTATATGATAAAGAGCATAGACCACAACACTAAAATCTCTAGGGAACTGGAACTCTCGGTTCAAGAGAGAGATGTAAAAATATTAAAATTAGAGCCACAGCCATGCGAAAAAACAGACTCCAACATTGCTAATATCTCCATATTTTTTGCAACCTATACCGAGGATATGGACGAAATAGTGATTGATGTTGCTTCTAAAATTAGTGTGAAATTAGAAAATGTGATATTGGTAGGAGCTATTGTGTGGGGACAAAAATTGACTGGCCACAGTCAGTTATCATCAGGTTTACTAGCTGCAGGAAGAGGAAAAACAAAACAAAATTGAAGGACACTAGTGTAACTGTAAGGGAAGATACTTTGAAACATGTCTTACAAGAAACATCAAAATATGAGGTAACATGAATGCAGACCCAACTTATTTATTTAGTAAGGGAAGATTTAAAATTTATAATTGAATTGAATAAAATGTTTTTACATCTCACCAGATAAAGTTCAGTGTTTTCACGATATTGGTTTCAAAGGCCATTTGTCTTCATCTTCAGTCAAACTCCAACTCTGAGTTAATGAGATGTAAAAACATTTTATCCAGTTCAATTATTATAAATAAAAATTACCTCATAATATTGCTTCACACTGAATTTTTCATTAAAGAAAAAAAAGGAAGAATTTACTCAAATGAGATACAAACTTTTAAAAGACTGTACCACCAAATATGGTGTCACGAATGTGTGGACAATTAATGGTGCAATTCATGTTAAGCAAGAAGGCAAGAAACTCTAGAGAAGGCCACATGGTCTTAACTCCTCCAGGCTAAATAAATAGAAATCACATGGGTTAAAATATAGGCATATTTACGCTGATCTATGGAAGAAATAAACAGAAAAAAAGAATACTATCAAATTTTTCTCTTACGACATACTTTACGATACAAATGAAATTTATAATTACCTACAATAATGAGATTGGGTCCTTGTTTATTGTTTATTTTTTTCTTTCACTCACCTCATACTTCATAGTGTTTTTTCTTATCTACATAACTTGAGTCCTTGTTATTTGAATGCAATTATGAAACCGTCAGTTGCCATGAAATTTTGAGTGATGAAAGTTTGTTGTAAATCCAGTCACAATATTTTAGTTACTGGTACTCTCAAAAAAAAAAGAGAGAGAGAGAGAGAGAGAGAGAAAGTATTTTTTAAACTAACCCATTTCAATATTAACACATTGGGGAGGGGTATTTAAACCATTTAAATGCCTGTTCCCGGGTACTTCTCTTCTGCACTCTTTACTATAAAAATTCATAAAAAATGTTCTAATTAATTTTATGAAGTAAAACTTTCAGGAATCACTTACCAAGGCTCCTAGTACTGCCTGAGGGTGTAATATCTCTGGAAACATTCCCCTTTATGGAGTGGCACTTGGCAGAACTTGCAAAAATACCTTGTTTCACTTCTTTTTTTTGTGTTTTGCACAAACATGGTACCTCCTAGCAGGGTATTTTCTCTTGCCTTTCTCACTTTTCACAATTGTTTCGAAAACATGTTTTTGCATATCACCCGAAAGCCTCCCAGGGGGGGGGTCCACATGTGGTCTATGTGGGGTTCGAATTGATGTTTCTGGTAGTGTGAAGTTTATATGTCACTCTACTTCCTCCATCTTATCTGTAGCCCAGTCTTTTGCCACTTGTAGCAGAAAATCTTTATAACAAAGATTTGTAGAAGTGTTTAATTTCCTATATACTTGAAATGAATTAAGCAGAACACAATTGATAAGCCACAATAAAACTTTCTTTGACCATTTTACAGTTTTCCTTAGAATAGAGTAATAGGACAAGTACTGATCAGCTCTGTCACTACCCTTCATGTGTCTATTATATTGAATAATACAAATGGGTTTCTGTTTTACTTCTTCATTTCTCCTGGAAACATCAACCATAGATGAATTATGAATTGTGGATATCATGTTGACAACACAAGTACCCTTCCAGCAATGAAGAAGAATATCTCCTTTTCACCTGAACATACTTTCCCTTCGTTTGAGAGACTGTGATTCATTTTTCAAATCTGGAAGAAGACCTCTTCACCCTGATTGTTCCACATACTCTTATATGTCTAGAAAGGAGAATTTGAGCAATATCTACACTATTATAGTAGTTGTCTTGATATACTTGGTAATTTTGATCAAGGTAAGGTTCTAAAATGGTCAAAATAGTATCCTGTAATTTTTTTCCTTGCCCCAAATAAATTTCTAAATTCCCAGTATAACCAGAAGTGCTTTCCGTAACCACACAAACAAGTAGACCATATTTTATTATTTTCCCTGGATTATATGTTCGTGTACGAAGCCTCCCTCTCCAAGGAATCATAGCCTCATCCAATGAAAGTTGTTGATTTGGTTTAGAAACTGTCTGAAATCTTTCAAGGAAAAAATCTAGTAATTGCCGAATTTTGAAAAGTCTGTTAGTTGACTCTTTTTGCAGAGCATTATTGTTGAAATGCAGACACCACTAAATTTGTTCAAATCTATTGCGACTCATAGTACTCCTAAAAATTGGAGTGTCTAAAAATGGATCAGTTGACCAATAATCCTTCAGTCTATCTTTTTTTATTTCCCCATGAGAATTATTATTGTGAAGAACTTTTTCATTTCTACTATACTGACATCTGACCATTCCAACCCTTTAGATGAGGTAGTATATTTATCATGATTTCCTCACATAGCATTTAAAAGAACTGATCACCGAAAAAAGTTCTAATATGTCAGATTTTTTTTTTTGGGTCAGAGGGAATTTATTTTACCCCTGGATTTCCGGAAAAAGTTTCTAAGTTCTGTGTTTTTTCTTTCTTGGCCCATGTGTTTGCCCCACCCTAGAATTATCATCACTTTCGTCAGAACTTGTCTCACTGTCACTGTAAGTTTGCAGTGGTTGCACAGTTTTTCTTTTCTTTACAATCACTGAATCATCATCACTATCAGTAAATAAATCATCAGGGACATTGATAAATTATCTGCATTTAATTCTGCAATAATTTCTTCTCCCGTTAGAATTTTTTTTACGATACGAACTTGCTGCATGCATCAAGTTGAACAAACAAACTGACTTGTGAATGGAGACTACGACTAGAGAGTATGTTCAGTGCCCACGTGTTGAGCTAGTTCTAAGAAAGGGTTTATTGTGCAGCGAGGGGAGAATTTGCTGATTCAGCTACAGCTGTAACAAGGTCAGCTCATGTTATGGTCAAACAATGTCAACACAAGAAGTTCATGACGCCTGAGAGCAATGTACAGTGAGTGGAAATCTATCACGCGTTGGAGACGCAAAATTGCATTGCCCGTCTCACACAGTTGCAAACCTCCGACGTAACTTTGCGTCATCCGTCCTCAATGTGTTAAGGTTATTATCCCTATGATTAAACCTTCCAAAGCATGGCATTTAGGACAAATTATTTTAGAGTTTGATGAAGAAATATTCTCTGCAGATGGTGAAATTTTATTTTGCAAAGTGTGTGAAATAAACTGTGTAAAAAATCTTATTTGGTACTACTAAACAGGTCTGTTACCACAAACAAACATTACATCCTGACAGTTTTCCTCAAACAGGAAGAGGTTAAAGTTGGGAAATTATTGAAGCAAGGAAATATGTACCGCACAAAATATTTTCCATTATTTTAGGTGATTTGCACTTGATAAATTTCTTATAATGAATTTGAACGAATCTTAAGAGGTATCACTTTTGAAGATAGGTTAAAAGTAACTCGTCAAAAAATTATACTGACTCTTTTAACTCATGTCCCAAATGGGAGTTAATGACCAATCACATTTCAATGAATTTTGTTTTTACAACCAATGACATTGTGTTTCACCTTGCTCTTTATCAAATTCTCTTAACCACCTCCTGCTTTTGTGTATGAAGAAAGCTCCTCCTTTTCAATATATTGAACAGGTCAGAGCATTATTTTGCAGTGACTGACTCTCCAACAAACACATTGAATATAGCAAATTATGAACAGATTCCTTTGAACTACACATTTGATAATTATGTTTTCAATAATTGTGTTTTTAAATAATGATTTTACTAAGTTGTTTACTAAAAAAATAAATGAATAACCTATAATGTTGGTTATAATATACAGTTTGATATGTTTCATTTTTTTCCACTAGGGTGCATTCTTACAATATTACAGTCCTATTTAACACTAAATATTATGATCAAGTTGCATTGGATAAACAAATAAAACATAACCACACATTTCTGATTTCTTTGCAAACATTGCCATGCCATTTACATTAAATATATAAATATTTTAAAATAACTATATTTAAATAGTGATTTTTGAGCAAACAGCTTACTTTTATTCGTTAAATAGTCGTAATAATTGCTACTTTTGATTTCTAAATCCTCTTAGATAAATTGGAAATCACTCATGACATTACTTATGATAAAATGAATAATGAAATTGAGGTATTAGTCACAATATGAAGTAATAAAATGAGCTCAAAATCTTCTGTTGATTTTGGAAGCTAGTTTCCGAAAGGCCTTCAGGTTTTAAAAGATTTTAACTAAGTTGTAGCCGACATCAGATACTCATTTTATATTGTAAAAAGATCAGCTGATTCTAATTACCTGACATTATTACAATGCTTTTTGGTTAATTAAGGATACATTTAACTTTAAAAATATATTGCAAAAAAATATTGCAAGATGGAAGCAAAGGTTTCATAGCATTTGGTGCACTGAAATTAACAGCATATATAAGAGAAAAATTTGCATTTAGATTTTAACTTGCTCAGGTAGCTCAGTCGGTAGAGTATTGGCCTAGAAAATCAAAGGTCCTGGGTTCAAGCCCCAGTCTGTGAAATTTTCTCTTCAAATATAATTTAAAAATATATCTTAAACCATTCACTCTGAATTAATTTATAAATAATTCCTGAAAAATAGCTTATTGATATATTTTCCGTGAAATGGAGTATGTCTTTTTGGAGCACTTTACTTGTTGTATATTGAAGCTTTTATAACAGATTCAGTAAAATAGTCCTTCAAAAAACCATATTTTTTTAAAACTTGTTTTAATGTTTTATTTTATGGAATATAAAGATACATGGTTTTGTAAGAAGTAAAGATAAGTTTTTATATTAACAAATTCGTTACTCTCAAAATGAATGAATGTATGTATGTATGTATGCATGTATGTAGCGAATACTCTGGAGTTAACAATAAAGTCATTCTCCTTCTTGCTTCCCAATACTTGGATGTCATATCTTGATAATTTTTAAGAGCTACACAGTTTGTTAAAATTGTTAAGAAGTAACATTATAATTTATATATGAAGAGAAAAATATACATTCAGATTGGGGTTTGAACCCAGGACCTTTTGCTTTATATGTGATGCTCTACAAACTGAGGTACCTGAGCACTCCATTCTAAACATACATTTTTCTCTTATACACACTGTTAATTCCCGAGTGTCAAATGCTACGAACTGTTGCTCGATCATGCAAATGGCAGCTTCTTTATTAAGAAGACCTTTATTGGGAATTTTACATTACATTATAAAACCAGTATGATCTCTTTTGATGTTTTTATTATTCATTTAATCCATCTCAATGAATAATAAAAACATAGTAACATTATAAGGTAATTTATTAAGATAATATTATTCCTCACCTCATATTTTTTTCTTGATGATTCAGCGAACATCTGTACCATTATCAGCCAGAAACCGAGTGTTGTTTTGAGCGTTGGAAGTATTGTATATCTTTCTCTCTGGTAATGGGCAGGCAGTCCTCCCAAGTAAATCCTCGGGAACTTTAAAATCCATTATTTTTTAGGAAAAAAGAAATAATATCTTAGAAATGATTTTTTTTATCCTGCATACTCCCCAATACAGCTTTTCCTTTATGATGATTTGTGTTTCACTTCCTCAAGAGAGAAGAGTTCCTTATCGTCTTGTTCAGATCATATATTTGTAATAGCTCTTTTGCTTCCAACAAAAAGGATTATTTCATTTGTAAATAATTAGCTGCAGGGATGTAGTTATCCTAGTGTCTTAAAGGCAATCTAGACTTTTCAGATAATTTGATTGAGGCTATTTCTCTTCTGAGTTGAAGTGGTTCCAGGTTTGTGATTCCATGGCAATACTAAACAAGTAGATTTAGCTACTGTAATTAAATTCAATGCTTTGTGATTTAAATTAAAATTCTTTTTTTACCTTACCTTATATCCAATCTTCTAATTATACAGGTTTCATCTTCAGTAATATTTAGACAGATGTTATATATTATCGGTCTTACTAATAAAAATCTCTAATACAGGCTTTCATCAGTTGTTTAATTACACAATATATAAGCCTGATGTAGATCACGTATAATTTCCTTACTAATAAACGTTGTGCCTGAGCTATATAACAAAACAGCAGTTATACACAATACGTCACATATTCGTCATCATAATGACGTCAGAACAATATTACTCGCAGTTTGTAACAGAAATAAAACATCATCAACTAGTGATTAATTGTGTAAGAAATGAATATGGATAAGAATTAATAGAAATTCCCTAATTGAGGAGGTACGGAAAAAATAAGTGTGTTTTAATTTATATACATTTTCCTTCACGCTATGTCAAATAAAACGTAGAATTGGTTTCACAGATAATGTGCTGCCATCTAACATCAAGAATTTCGACCAATTCTTGGAAACTAATAAAAGCTTTCCCCATTACTTATGAATTATATGCAGTGTTTTAAGATGCGTTAGAAAACGTTCAAAATAGTAGAAAATGTTACCGACAACATAATATCATTTCAAGCGAAAAAAAAATCACTATAGTTTGACCGGGAATCGAACCTACGACCTCACGCATGGTAGTCAGAAGCTCTAACCACAAGACTACCAAGTTAACATGCAGTTTCTTGCAATAATAGTACCTCTATACTTATATACATTTTTATATCGGTGTGTGTGTGTTATGTATTAAAAGATGCAAGAAAGTTTTTTTAAAATAATATTATGAAGCATTTAAACTACATTCAGGTTAAATCTTGTCTACAGCAATTATTGTAGAACATATCCTTTTGTGATTCAATGTTCAATTTAAAAATATTTTTAGGCCTAATCGAGAATGAGTGTAACGAAAGGCATTTTATGATGCCTTTATTTTCCTACCCAGAGCTTTATTAATATTATTTATGCCCTGTGCATCCATCAAACAGTCGTTAAAGTGTTGAATTTTGGGTTAAATTTAAGGAAACTTTCATCAATATCATAAGAAAACAATCAGTTGATCTTGATGTCCGACATTTTGTCTAGTTATAGAATCCTTAAACAAGGCTGGAGGCATGTATAACGATTCCCATGTAAAGTTGTACAACTCTTCTACACTGAACAGCTAATACAGTGTTTATTAGTAAGAATTTTCAACTGAGATGTGTATAAACCTTGTATAAAAGTTATATATGGATTATTAGTAAGAGGGTATGTGAATATTACTGAAGGTAGGTTTTGAAACCAGTATAATTAGAAGAATGGATATGAGGTGAGGTATAAAGAATTTTAATTGAAATCTTAAATTAAACCTCATAGTGATTTTTCTTATAAAAGTTCAAATCAATGCTTTGCTGTCACAGTGTTTGCAGCAGTGTTCATTATCTCATTTCTATATATGAGAACTGGATGAATATATGTTTTATAAGTGGTTGTATGATCTTGAGAAGCTCCACATGTGACATACTTTCAAACTATTTAAGTGTAAATATTAAATGTAGAGAAATAGAAAAAATTGGGAGCAGCTGCTCATGTATGGACTGAAAATAATAAAAATAAAGAATAGTCGAAAAACTGCTGAAACATCTGAGAAACCCAAGAGAAACCACAGTATGGGAAAAAATCTACATCAGAAAAATAGAAACAAAATAATGTCTTTTTTTTCTTATTCAAATGTCATTTCTCGAGCTTTCATTTAAAAAAACACACACAGGGCAGCCACTAGAATGATTCTTAAATTTCAGCTTTCAGGTAAACCTGACTCTTAAAAGTTTGCTCTCATTGTTTTTTGGAGAATGCCTTATTCCTTTTATTTCAATAGCATGTACTGAGTTTCATGGTTTAGTACTATAGCATTAATACACACACACACACACACACATATATATATATATATATATATATAAATATATAAAATACATTTATTTATGTATTATTTTTTCTTTATAATTTTTGGTGTCTAGTAATTAGGATCAATGAAGATTAAAAAAAAAAATAATGTTTTTATAGGTACCACCTCATTAGCTACATTGCTGAGTTTTGAATTATCACCACCATGAAACATGATTAATAAAGGAAGGAAAGACAACGTCCATTCTTATCTTTGACATTACTATGACATCTTGTTTTCTTAACAGTACTGGTATTATTCAGAGACTTCCTATGTACACTAGAATTATTGTTAACTAAGAAGATAAATATTAGAATGTAATTAATTTTTTTTTTGTTATTTTGTAACTTTCTTTCATTTGATTCTTTTTATTTCTTTTAATATAAGTATATTATTTCTATAGAACATATTGTACTTAAAACAGCATGGCCATGAGATTAGATAGAGTGTTAAGTACTAATATACTGAGATATTCATTCTTGCTGAAGATATTTAATAGAATTTATATTTCATTATGGAATACTTACTTACTGGCACTATTGAACCCATAGGTTCATGGCCATGCGGACATAATCTCTCCATACATTCCTATCCTGAGCTAATGCTTTCCAATCATTTCCTGTATAATCTACTTCCCTCAAATCATAGTTAATGTTGTTCTCCCACCTCATTCTTGGTCTACCAACTGGGTGTTTTCCCTCTGGCTTTCCTACAAGAAGCTTCCTTGCACGTCTTTCATTCCCCATATGCACATGTCCTGCCCATCGCAGTCTATGAGACTTAACTGTTCTTAGAATTTCATTGTGGAATACAATATAAAATCTTCCCTAATTTACAAAATAACTGATAAAATAAGATGAGATTCATGTGCAGAACAGTGGGTTACACCAGATGGGATCGGAAAAGGAACACCGATATCTTAAAAGAATTGAAGACTACGCCAATTTTGGAATATATTAAACAGTACCAACTAAATTGGAAACACCATCTAGAAAGAATGAGTTCAAATCGGATCCCCAAAGCTGTTTATAATTATATACCGAGAGGACGAAGTTTACTGGGCTGTCATATGAAACGCTGGAGGGAAAATTTTCTATAGGATCGTAACAGGCCTTGGCCTAATACTTGGAAGGAAGAAGAAGAATAATATAAAATAAGATATCAAAATAATACCTACTCTGGGGTAAACATTCATCATTCATTGCTAGTAGGAAGAGAAGGAAAAGATCATTATTTTTAATTATCATATACAAGTTGTTATTTATGTTATTAGCTGAATGCCTGGTGGTGGCTGGATGTTTGCTTATTCATTCATTTCAGCAATTCCAAAAAACTATGGATTTACTAATAATTTTGTCATCCTACTCTCAAGCTGATACGGGGAGGGGTAGAACTTGATACTTAAAAGGCATTGGAAATGTCACTTTTCATCTCATTGATCCCGAAAACTATGGATTCTACCCTAATCTAGGTTGTAGGCATGAAAATAGGCCAGCAAGGAGGATTTATCACATCTTCTAAAAATCTCAAAATATTCGTAAATGCATGATCAAGAAGATTAGCTTTTTTCACTTATTAACTCATGCTTTATTCAAGGCATTATTATTTATATGTGCGGGAGTAGTAATTCACTGTAACATAAAAAAATTAAGTAGAAAATATAATGCTGGTGCCTCCATCTGTCATGCTGGCCCATACAAAATTAGTGAGTGATTACGAGGTAAACATAATTGTAAACATTGTATATATGTATAGATAAATTGTACAGTAATCCATCCATCCATAGTAATTCTGCTCAAGGGCAGTCTTTCACTGCAATCATAAGCATTTTCATGCTTTGCTTTGTGGCTTTACTAGGGAATTATAGCTGTAGTAGCTTCCTGTTGCTTTCCACACCGATGGATGATGATGATTTTTGGGGACCATTGGGCCCTAAGCTTCCTGACATTTGTCTTACAGGTGAGGAAAAACCCTGAAAAATACCTCACCCAGGAGCCTGTCCCAACTGGGAATCGAACCCGGGCCCACTGCATGACAAGGCAGCACGCTACCTCGAGACCACAGCAGTGGACTGTACAGTAATAATTCAGTTTTATAATGAAAAGTCTCTTGATGATTTGATTAAATGTACTTAAGTCAAATTGCTGTTCTTGCTTAATAATGAGTGAAAGTTCATTAACTTATAATAAGATAATGAGCCTTAAATAAATATTCTTGAAATAATTAAAAATGCACTTAAGGGATTTCACTAGCATAAAATCAATAAGTAAATGCACTGAAAAAAAAACCTCCATGGCATGACAGGCATAGAAGACATTTGGCCTACCAATCGGCTGCTGGCCTCACATTACAGTGATGGATGATTATCTAGGCAGTATAGGAGTGACATGTGGTCAGCATGTCGAGTCCCCCAGGCTTTTCTCAGCCTGGAGCCACTACTAACTGTAACTAACCAAATTCCTAACAATGCTGGATGGTCACCAGGCCAACATTGGTGAAATTCCATGAGAAAATTTCTTCCCTCATGGGAACTCATACCAGTGCAGTGAACTTAATATTACATAGCATAATTGGTAACTTACTTCACTGTCATTAGAACATTACTTCTATATAATATACATAGGTAGCGCCTCTCCAGTCTTCTTTCATTGACTCGTTAACCTGACTAACTCTACGTAGCTTAATAGTGCAGGAATGTAAATAGTTTCAATATAAAAAATATATAATATTAAATTATAAAATAAAATGTTCCTTGTTTACAGTCTCCTCAAATATTAAAATAATTAAAACATTGCAGGTCTTCTGGGACCTGTCCCATTTTCAGCAGAAGATTGTTCACTAACATTATTTTATAATTTTATGTTACAGTATAACTTTTTATGTTGTGACTAATGCCTCAACGGAATGAAATTTATTAGTATCAACTTTAGTTTAACTTTAACTTGGAAATGTCTCAATATAGAACATGAAATTCTACTAAATATGAAATAAATTAATGTGCATTGCAAGGATTGAAAATGTTTTAAGAATTAATTTTGAAATTCTGGCCTCAGCTACGCTTCGATCATAAATATCTTAACTCATCCATGGAATCTCATTTTCGAACCTTGTAATGTAAAAGCTATTGTTTATGTTAAGGGTGGGTATTATTTTTGTTGGAGAATTGTTTTGATTTGAATGCATTGTTAAGATTAGAGCACACCTGGCACTGCATGTCTGTATGTCCATGAACAGACAGGAAACTCAGTATCCTGGAAGCATGTGGCAGCAGAGATAAGATGCAGGATGTCATGTGACCACATGAGCTGACCGCTAATGCTGCAGCCATAAATCACATCTATCTTGTACTGTATCTGCTAATGAAAATTATGACAAAGTTTTTTTGTTTTCCATACTTTTTTCAATATCTATTTTGTAGATTGCGGTAGTTATGCTGAGTATAGCTTTCTTCAGTAGGAAATTATAAAGTTGCGGGTCCTGTGTCCTAGATTTACAGTACATAATTTAAAAAATCCCAAATCTGATTAAAGAGGCCTAAGCAAAATGTTATTGGTCCTCTCATGCCTAGATTTGAATTGCATCATTGATAATGAGCTGAGATGTTAGAAAGTTTTGTTAAATAAAATAACACAAATATTTATTTATTTTTTAAGAGAGTCAGTTGTGAAGAGGGGAAATCATAACTCATAACCAAACAAATGTATTTCTGATTCTAATTATTACAAATTTTTGCGTTAATTCAGCCTGTATTTAGCTATATATATATATATATATAAATCTATCTTGAACCATTCAGCCTAAATTTTTAAATAATTGAAGTTCTGTCATTACCAAACCTTGAAATTTTAGGTATGAAAAAAGTATATTTTTTGCACCACAATTAGGCAAAATAAACATAAAATTAGGCATGAGAAATGCAAAAAATAGGTCAAAATACATTAAAAATTTATTTTAAAAAAACAAGAATAGGTATTAAAATTCTGAATAAATTAAAAAAAACTTGTTGATATTAAAGATAAAACTTTTTACCACCTGACTTCATACTCTTGTCTTCTTTTTTAGACATAATTCAGAATATTTCCAGTTTCATCTTCAATGTCTTCACTGCCCTTATCTGAATGTAAATACCAATTTCTTTAAGTTCATTATTATATATATATATATTAATGCTTCATTCAGAAACACCAGCAAATTCAGTAGTTTTTCACAATATCATTCGCTAAAACTTTCGATTTATTTCCAACAACATGAAGAAAATGTTAAAAATTATTAATTTAGGGGTTTCCATGTTGGATATTTTTATATAATGCGTTCAAACATGTTTACATTTTATCAATTTATTCCACAAACATATTATTATTCACCACAGTATTATTTGTTAATAAGTAGAAATATGTATTTGAAAGAGCATTGGATCTATTATTGTTGCTATAACAAACTATTTTTTAAATATTTTCATTGACATTATTGTGTGTTATAATAAAGAATAAGTCTGTGCCATTTGTTTCCTATATAAATAACAAATTACTCACTGGCACTATAGAACCCGTAGGTTCATGGCCGCGCGGAAATAAGCTCTCCATACATCCCTATCCTGAGATAATGCTTTCCAATCATTCCCTGTATAATCTACTTCCTTCAAATCATAGTTAATGTTATTCTCTCACCTCATTCTTGGTCTACCAACTGGGCGTTTTCCCTCTGGCTTTCCTACAAGAAGCTTCCATGCAAGTCTTTAACTCCCAATACGTGCAACATGTCCTGCCCATTGCAGTCTACGAGACTTAACTGTTCTTATTATATCTGGCTTCCCATAAAGACCATGTAGTTCATTGTTATGTAGTCTTCTCCATTCACCTGTCTGCTCATCTCTCCTTGGTCCAAAAATTTTCCTAAGTACTTTATTCTCAAATACTTGTAATCTCCTTTCCTCCCTTAAAGTAAGAGTCCATGTTTCGCACCCATACAATGCAACTGGTAGAATAATAGTTTTATACATTTTCAGTTTAACGTTTTTTGAAAGGAGTTGGGACATCAAGAGTCTCTGTAATGCATAATAGCATGCATTTCCAGAATTGAGCCTATGTTTAATTTCTTTGTGCATCTCATTCCTATTTGTGATTATTGTTCCTATGTATTTGAATTCAGCCACTTTCTCAAAATTTCCCTCATTTGTATAAATAACAAGTTGTATATGCAAAAGATAATTTAACATAATGGACTGTTTCTTCCCTTCCTTCAGTCAATGTTTACTTATTTGGATAGACAATAAATGCTGGGCAGCTAACGGGATGTAACATAGGAGCATTGAGCTCTTGAATTATGCCGGTATGATGCAGGTGTTTTGCTGTATAATCATGACCCATTTGGAGACAAAAACTTGTTACTGCCTTTTTTCTGCATCGGTCGGTTATCAGTAATATTTAAATATTATTATTATTATTAAATTACATCTCACTTCATATTAGGTTTTTTTTTTCAGACCGGTTTCGGAGACTACCGGTAATCCTCCAGCACCATTTTGTATTCGACTTTTGTTCTGTTGATAATTCAATTTTTTTTGCATTTATTGGTAAACCCATGAACCCTGAAATCAAATCACATTCCCCAGGTATTTCAAAATTCATTAATTGCTCCTTATTTTTTTAATGTTCTTTCTCCAAACTATGAGTTATTTTTAGTTTTTTCTATTTGTCTAATTAATCTTGTCTTTCTTTCAATTTGATGTTTTTCTGACCAAGCATGAGTGGCTACTGCAGATATTTCTGCTTCCCCTTTTTTAACATTCCTAAGATGTTCCTTCACTCTGGTTTTTTAATTTATTTTTATTTTTCCTATGTAGATTTTATCACTATCTCTACTTTAATATTTGCAATCTCAAAAGCTGTGACAGAGGCTGTTCCACTAAGGAAGAAGCATGACCTACAAAGCTCGTGCAGGTAAACGTAGGGTCTTGGGGAAACGATGCGCCTCAGCAGGCTTTGTCCGTATCTGCAAAATCATGGTTACTAGTCATAATGAAAATATTAACCCCGAGTAGGAAATGATTATAGTAACTATGTACCACGTGAAATTCCTTAAGTACACCCAGTACTAATTTCCTTGCAATTTGGTTTAAAAATATGACATAAAAATTTTTTTTTCAGCTTATTTTTAAGTTATGTGCATGAAAATTACATCACTAATTAAACAAGTCTTCCTGAACATAATGACACTCTGGTTAACTTTTTAGACACATTTCTTTATGTGTAATTTAAAATACAAAAAAAAAATCCATTTTGTTAAAAGTATTGTCAGTTTTCTCACAAACTACTTTCCAATTTTTTCCAAAATTTAGTATGTTATTGTCCATGGTTCATTTGACAATAATAAAGTTTGTGTTGAGATATGGATTGTTTTTATTTTTTATTAAAATTTTTCATGTTCATAAAAGTACCTCAAGTCTGAATAAAAGGCTTCTGTGCAACATTTATCCCCCCTTCATCCATCCAGTAATATCTTAGTTGCCTATTAAATGTTCCATTGAGGGGATGTGCTAACCACATATCACTTGTTGACATGTGTGGGTAACTAAGCGTATCTAAAATTAGCTTGGTTAAGAAACTCCCGATAGAGAGCAGCCATGTACCCATGTGGGATGTATGGGGTACATACATATAATAATGCAATAAAGTTAAAGATGATTAAAATTAAACCTAATAAAAAAATACATATACAAGAACAGCTCCAATCTACTATACATGAAAAAAAATTACAGAGAAAGTAATAAGATAGGTTAGAAATACTGATAAATCGTAATACTATTTTCATTAAATAAATGAATAACAAATTATCAATTGTTAAAAAATACTATTAGTGAGATGTTTTTGTCAGTTAGTTAATAGAGAAAATTAAGTTTTCTTTCTGAAAGAAGTTATAGTTTCTCGGTCTCTGATATAGGTGGAAGAGAATTCCATGTTCTAGCAAGAGAAACTATAAAAGATTTTGAAACAAATAGGTAGTGTGATGAAGACAATGTGCTGAAGGGATCATGTGCCTAATTTATGTGCATCACAGAGTCCAAAGAAGTGGTGTGATAAGGAAATGATATGTGTGCTAGTTTATAGAGAAGAGATAGGGATTGGACGGTTCTACGATCTTGTAGATACGAGAAATCTTCCACTTAATACCGCAATATAACAGCACTTTATTTCTAAAACCATGCAAGTCTAATTTAACAAAATTTTCAAAAAAGCATAAAACATTTTTAACATTACTTATAATTTTGTAACTATGTTTTTAATGTCATATTTCAAATGTTTAAATTAAAAATAAGACATTATTTCATTTTTATACAGATTTTCATTCACTCCATGTTATCCAGCCCTCTTGCTCTTATTTCTTAACATAATTACAAGATAATAAACAATGTCAAAAAAGTTATGCTGTCTTGAAAGATTTAAATTAGACTTACGAGGTTTTAGAAGTAAGGTGACGAAAACTAATATCTTTTAGACTGACAGTACACTATTTTGAAATTGAATGTGTATGCCTGTACCTTAGAGTACCCGTAGTCAAGGGGATGAAAATTGTCTTCTGCACATCTGAGGCCATGCTTCAACCTTGATGAAACGGCCTCTATAGGTCATTGTGTGCCTCATTTTTTAAGTACCATTGTTTTTGCTGAACAACAAACTTACAGTATCAAGTTTTACCACAAGATGGTGTATGCATCTATTTCATATCTTCCTGAACAACATGATGTAAACAAATACATTGACTGTTCAACAAAAATATTATTTTTTTTGTGTTCATTACATTGTATTAACACAGAAAATGTCCATAAAAATGTTGAATTCAAAATATGGGACTAAGAGTGTAATTTATTTTATTATTATATGTTATGCCCTTAGGGGTCAAAATTGGACTTAAATATCAAGGCTGTCACCAATCGGATTAGTGACCTTGAAAACAATAGATTCAACATCTCATTCTCTCTTCTCTTGGGGTGGTAGGGGTCAAACTTGAGCTTCGCTTAAATGTCATCATGACAGTCACTAATAAACTTAGCAATCCAGAAAACTGTAGATTTTACACTAATATCAGCCATTTTAAATTATCTTTATGTGTCACCCCTCTGCCATGCTTCAAACTTGAGTTTAAATATTATTGGTATTGTCACTAATTAGATAAGTGACCCGAAAACTATGGATTCGATACTCATCTCAATCATTGTAATTATATAATGTATGAAAGAATACAATTGTGATTTTTCAGTAGTAGCTTTTTTTTTTGTGGTGTGTGGTTTTCCTGCCTTTGTCTGACTTTAACTTCCTGTATGAGTGTGTATAAAGTTAAAATTCATATTTCTTCTTATATTTTGTTACAACTTCTCTCAAAAAACCTTAAACTAAAATATATATAAAGCAGCGATTCTTTCATTTATATTATATGGATGTGAAACATGGGTCTCTTACTTTAATAAAGGAGAAAATATGACTATTTAGGAATAAAGCGCTTAAAAAAAGTTTGTACCAAAGAGAGACAAACAGACAGGTGAATGAAGAACTCTACATAATATTGAGCTACATGATCTTTATGGGAAAGCAGATGTAATAAGAATAGTTAAGTTTCTTAAACTGAAATGGGAAAGACATATTGTGCAAATGGATGAAGGAAGAGGATTGAAAACTTCTTAAAGGAAAACCAAAGAAAATGGCTAGTAATTAAGTCAAGAATGAGGTGGGAGAATAACATTTACCGTAATTTGAAGATGGTGAATTGTACAGTAAATGATTGAAAATATTAGCTCAGGATAGGGATGTTTGAAGAGCATAAAGACTCTGCAGCTATTGTTAGTGCCAATGAGTTGGTTATACTTTGTTGACTCTTTGCTTCCTTCATTATTGAACAAATTAGTTTTTAATAAAAATCATTACATTAATATTTTCATATTTAAACAGAGAATGAATCCAAGTCATATATTTCCTGATACTTGCTGATGTCACTGTCAATCTATTATTTCCTGCATTCTTATTGTTTCTTTCCAATGGTTTCTTGACAAATTTTTCATGTTTTCTCTTACAGACAAAGCAAATAGATTTTTTATTCTCTCATACAAGGAATATGCTCTTTATATTACAAGTTAAAAGAAATGCTGTGGCTTAGTATTTAAAGTAATATGTGGTTAATTGGATCAGTAACCTCTAGTTATCAAAATATTACTATTCTACTATTGCCTTTTAAATAAATTATTTGCATTATTTCAGTATAGCTCACATATTTAGATGATGGGCTACCATTAAGGCAACTGAGGTTTAATTCTTAACCCCAATATTTTTGAGTATAATGATTTTTATTAATTATATATTATTGCATTTATTAGTAATATAATTATAATACATGTAATTGTAATAAATAATAAGATTGAATAATTTAACTAAAAACTTTGCGTGGAAATGAGAAATTAAGAAAGAAATTAAAATTTTGATAAATTATATTAAATATGTATCATATCTGTAATAAGTTATACGGTGGAAACATATTAACAAAGAAAAGTTGAAAGCAGAGTGCAAACACTAGAGTTTAGAATTTTGAGAAGCTTAGAAGGAAAGATTAGATAAATAGAATTAGAAATAGAGAATCAAATAATGACTTTGTGTCCCATTAAAGGAATGTATTGAGCAAAAGTGATTATGTTTGGACTTGTTAAGTGAATGGCTTTAGAAAGACTACCAAAAAAGGCATTGGAAATGAGAATAAAAACTAGGAGGTGATCTTTGGGAAGACCAAGTTTGAAGTAGCTAGACCAGATACGGGAAAACCTATAGGCAAGAAGACTAGAATGGATAACAATCATGAATGAAAACTGCAGGAAGAATAGAGATGTCTGGACATGGCTAAGTCCAATGACCTGTATGGAAAATAAATATAATTATTATTATTTCTTTTTGTTCAATGCCATCAGGTTATATTATGACATTTCTTGCAATCTTTCCTGACATTGGCAGAATTTAACCCACTTCTGAGGTTTGGGTGCCTGAAAAGTGGATTTACATTACCACGATGATATGATGGGTGATAAATTCCAGAGCCTGGGTGACCACAGGAAAAATTAAAGGAAAATTCCTTGGTCAGGCTAAGAATTGAACTCAGAACTCGTGAACTTAGTCAGAAGCTCTGACCACAAGACCATGCATCTTATTATTATTTTTATTTATTTATTTTTTTCCCCCACTGCCCCTTATGCAATCACAGACTCATCATGGACTTTCAATATCTGTCCCTCTGCCCTCTTTGAGAAATGACAGCTTAGTCAACAAGCATTGGGAAGCAAGAGATAAGATGAATGGAGACCTCCAACATTGTGTTATATTTGTTCTTTTCTTCTATGTGTTTTCTTTTTCTTTTTGTAGTTTTGTCATTGTAAGGCCAGTGATATTTATATCAATGCCTCTGTATTAATTAAAATAATATAAAATACTTTTTTCTTCCTAAGCACTTTTTTCTCAATTCTCATAATCTCTTCTCCTCTCTTAAATTAAGAAACTATATGTAGCATCCACATGACTTGTCATATTGTGGAGTTTTTCATAGATGTTTAAGCAAGGAGAATATAATGGGAATTTAAAGAATTTCAATTGCAAACTTTTGCAATATAATTGCTGGTATAAAAATATTAGAATTATCACAAGTTTATACTTATTATAGCATAAAAATAAAATTATATAGTTATTAATTTTGTTATGTAAATTTTGATTAAATAACATGAATAGAAGAAGTTTTTCCTGACTGATTTGACTTATTTGTAATATAAAAATAGAATGCCTGAGATCTCAGTCTTCCTCAACTTTGGATATGGGGTGAGGAGTACTTTCGAAGCATACGCTTCATCTTCAGCTTGTAAATCGGTACTGGTTGTTCGTGAGAATTTTGTAGAACGGGTTGATGTCATTGGGTAAGTTCTCATTCAGCGTCATTCAGCAGGTGAGTGTTTTTGGTTTCTTTTAGTATCTCGATTTCTTCGAGAATGTTGATTTTGAGTTTGTTATTTTCTCTATGGATGATGGATAAGGTGTTGTCGATGATATTGAATTGATGACCTGTTTCTATGATATGTTTTGCAAAACTAATTAACACTTTATCCATTATCCATAGAGAAAACAATAAACTCAAAATCAACATTCTCAAAGAAATCGAGATACTGAAAGAAAAACCAAAAACACTCACCTGCTAAATGAAAACTCACCCAATGACATCAACCCACTCTACAAAATTCTCACGAACAACCAGTACTGATTTACAAGCTGAAGATGAAGCATATGCTTCAAAAGTACTCCACATCCAAAGTTGAGGAAGACTGAGATCTCAGGTATTCTATTTTTATATTACTAATATTACATAGTAAACTCAACAGTGTATCGTCATGAATTTTAAAAGCATTGATTTGACTTATTACTTTTTCAAAGTTTGAGGCATCACCTGGATTTAAAAATTCTCAGCCTTTAAAGAATCATAATACATGAATTCTCTTACAGTAGGATTTAGTGTCATGGCCGGAACTTTGTGGGTTTGTTGTGGTTTTTCTTATTTCCTTTTGGAAATACCAGTACTGTGTCAATAAACATGAACAACTTTGACCTTTTTAAATTATTTTATTTAACAACACTTTTTTAATAGTTAGTCTGTTAACATCACAGTTGAAATTAAGGCTTGAAAGGGCCAACAAATCTTGAAACACAGGAGACATGGTTTTATTTATTTGACTTCCAAAGAAATCCATAGTCAGTATTTTTATACCCTTAAAAATCTTTGTATCTCCAATTGGGTTTGAACTTGCAAATCTTGAAATCAGATCCTTTTTAAATATCCACCTTTTACCCATTAAAATATTAACATTGTAATTAATATTAGTTATCTTATTTCTTAGATTTTAATCACAAAATTGACAGGAAGTAACAGTTTGAGTTATTTTATCAAAAAAATTGAATTGCTTATTTACACCTCATCTCTGTACTCTGGGACATGTTTTGAAAGACATTTGCTACTTTTTTAACCAAAAACCAATTGTCAGTCAGGTGTAAGTAACCAATTAAATTACTTTGATATTTATGTTCTCAAATGTTCAAATTTTTCATTGACTTTAAACATAGTTAAATAATTACGCTACAATTTAATAAACTCCATTGGTTTATACAATTACTGCTCTATTTTACTTATTTTATATATATATATATATATATATATATATATATATATTATTATGGATTTTCTGTACATTATAGTAGTTATCCTTCAGCCCAAATGTATTTTGCTCCGCCACAGATTTTTATTTTTTTATTACTAGCTAAAGAAATAGGCATGAATAACTGAAAACCTCCATGGTACAACAGACCTCGAAAGCCCTTGGTCTACCATCTGGCTGCTAGCCTCACATCCACATGTGTTAAATCACAGATGTGGATGATAATCCATCCAGTATAGGGGTGACCAGCTGTTATAGCTGGTTTTTAAAACCTGGAGCTGCTATTTATTATAGCTACCCAAATCCCTCCTTACGCTGGATGGGGACCGGTCCCATACTAACCGAAATTCCATGAGAAAAATTTCTTCCCCCATGGGTAGTCAAAACCAGTTCAAGTCTGTAACTCTGTACCATTTCATCATTCTTTAAACTGCTTGGCTATGGTGTGGGACCCATGAATTATTTCAATTGAAGACTCTGCAAGTTAGAATAATTCCTTTGTAGCCAGGAATTAATGGACAAAACTTGTCAACCCACATTCAAACCCATGAGGGCAATTAATTACTTTATATGAAAAGCAGTAAAGTTTGATTAAGTAAACTGAAAATAAGATTAGTGGACTGAATCCTCCTAACTACATAACTCTTTGTACTATCTTCTACTTTTCAGCCTCACAGTTACCACATTAATCAGCCTTGTATCTTCAATGTTGTTATGCCACAAATTTTATTATTAAAATTCAAGATTTTTTTTCTTTCAAATGCCCCAGGTTTGTCTTTCGACATTCCTGGTTTCTCTCCTGGCATGGCATACTTGTAACCCACTTCTGAGGTTGGGGCACCTGGAAGGCAGGGTTACATTGCCCCGATGATGTGATGATGATGATAATGGTGCACCAGGAGAGTCCCTAATCCTAAGCTTAACCTAAGATGAATATGAATGATGATAATTGCGATGGCCATATGATTTCGGGGACCATTTGGGCCTTAAATGTTTTCCTGACATTTGTCTCACAGGTGAGGAAAAACTGTCCCGACCGGGGATCGAACCTGGGCCCGCTGCGTGACAAGGATCATCATCATCTTTCCATGTGTTAGTCGTACAAGAAGTATTGTGATTTTAATGAAACACTGATGTTCTCGAGCTGTCTTCCACAGACAACCCAATAATCTTTAGGCTTTCTGTTAATATGTTCTTGCCAATTTTTCTGGTAATCATGAATGTAGTTTCACATTTAGATGATCCAATATACATTTGTTGGTTTCTGGATCCCATTTGGTGAAGCCTGCAATTCATCTTACTAATTGTTATTCTTCTCTCATCACACGTTTGCAAAATCCCTGCTTCAATAGGTCTTGCCAGTGTGTAATGTACCTAAACATCTGTAGTAATTAGATATTTTCTCCATTGTATCTAATTCTTCCAAAAATTTGAGTTTGTAGCCAAGATATTTAAAAACATTAAACTCTTTCCAGAATTTTATTATTTAAGCAACTTTTGTAGGTAATGGGTCACTTCCGCAAAAGTCCATAATCTTAGATTTTTTCATATTACTCCATGGATACCTGGGTATACCCATAGCAAGGGATCCTGACGAATGGAATTTGTAATGGGAGCATAGATGTGAGTCTTGCATTCACCAGATAACTGCCTGGCCAGTAGAAATAATACCACATGTCATTGCTAACACGCCTCTAGTGAAAATACAGTCACTGGTAAACATTTTTAAAATCACAGATTTATTATTAAATAATATACGCTCTTGTTTATCCGCGGACAAGTTACATTCACTATATATTTATGTACACGGTATATTTTATAAACGATGGCGGTCAGTTAAAGTTTTAAATAAGCACCAAGTTTCAAATTTAATATAAATTTTTAACAGTCTTCGAATTCTACATCTGACCTGTCATCTTCATATTCCATTTGGTAAATTTCATGACAACTCTCATCATTACTTTTATTCTTCTCGATTATTTTCCCCATGATTCCATCTGTCTCCCAGGAAGCGCGTTCGCTGTCTTTATTGAATATGGTTTCCCATTCATGTTACTAATATGTTCAAAGTTTACCGACCATTTTTTCAATATATATATATATATATATATGACATGGTAAGAAAAATAAATGCCTGGACGGGATTCGAGCCCGGAACTCTGGGTATATATAATAATACCAATGCCACCGAGTTGTCTTTATGGCATTTCTAGCAAAGCGGAATTGTAATGCACTTCTTAATTTGGGGCGCCTGGAAGGCGGAGTTTCGTTAGCCCGAAGATATGATAGGTGACAAATGAGAATGTAGTACCAGAAGAGCCCTTAAATCTAAATTTAACCTAAATCCAGACCATATGCGACCATTGAAATAATTTCCTTTAAGAACAAAATCCTGTGGTCTGACTGGGAATCGAACCCGGGATACGGACCATAGTCAGAAGCTCTGACCACTTGCCAGTTAGGCTGGTCAAATATTTAAATTTAAAAATGGCATTTTTACTACCAACTCACTATCTTACATCTCCCTAAAATAATTACATGGGATTTAAATCGGGATGTAAGGTGAAAGTCTCACAACTGCACGATTACTTTCTGCTAATATTATGTCAGGTATGTACATTTAGTGTGTTGGTTTATTAATGTATCATATAAATGCGTTTTAGTGATTTTTCTCGGTGAGTATATTTAGTTTAATTAACCCGGCTTTTTCAAGGAATTTGATGTTGGCGCTTTATTTATTTATATGAAACATTGTCAACAACTAAGAAGTTTTGTTTTTCTTTCTCCTTTAATAATGTTCTTATATCCAATTAGTGATGTGAATATTAAAAATTATCATAAGTAATGCCACGAGTGATTTCCAAATTATCGATAAATTCACGACTCACGAAGTGAGGAGTGAATTTATCTAGAGAATTTGGAAATCAAGAGTGGCATTTGTTAGGACTATTTAATGAATAAAATTAAGCTGTTTACTCACAAATCATTATTTAACTATAGTTATTTTAAAATATTTATAGCCTATATTTAATGTAAACGGCGATGTTTGAAAACAAATGAGAAACGATAGGTACGCTTCTACTGCTTCATTTGTTTATCACTGCAACCAGATCATACTATTTATTGCCAAAGGAACGCAATATTGTAAGGAGGAGCTTTCTTTAATATGGTAATCATAACACTGATAAATATTTGGTGAAACACGATTCTGATTGGTTGTAAAACAGAAATCAATGAAACGTGATTGGTCATTGACTCCCATTTGGGGCATGAGTTAAATAGTCATAAGTAATGCCACGAGTGATTTCCAAATTATCGATAAATTCACGACTCACGAAGTGAGGAGTGAATTTATCTAGAGAATTTGGAAATCAAGAGTGGCATTTGTTAGGACTATTTAACGAATAAAATAAAGCTGTTTACTCACAAATCATTATTTAACTACAGTTATTTAAAAATATTTTTATATTTAAAGTAAACGGTGATGTTTGAAAACTAATGAGAAACGATAGGTAGCCTACGCTTCTACTGCTTCTTTTGTTTATCACTGCAACCAGATCATACTATTTATTGCCAAAGGAACGCAATATTGTAAGAATGCTCTCTAGTGGAGAAAAAATGAAACACATCAATCTGTATATTAATTCATTTTTGATGTCGTATACATTAAGAAAGTGCAAACAGTGGTTTCTTTTTTTGGTGGTATAATCAATTGCTACAAATGTTGACATGTAAGCACTATTATATACAATCTGGTAGCCGTATTGTTTATAGGCTCAGTCACTGCAAAATAACGGTCAGACCTGTTCAGAATATTAAAAAGGAGGAGCTTTTGCTTAATATATGATAATCCTAACGTTGATAATTATTTCGTGAAACACGTCTCTGATTGGTTGTAATACAGAAATCATTGAAACGTGATTGGTCATTGACTCCCATTTGGGGCATGAGTTAAATAGTCTCCCAAATTTAACTGTGAACAGATTTTCCTTTTAACTTCGAAACTGTGAGAGACATTGAGTTACATAAAACAATATACTTCAAAATTATTAAATAATTTACATCCTCTTCACATTATAATTTTAAAACTACAGGATACAAAAGTACAAGATATTAAAATTATGAACTATTGTTTATAATGTAACAGCGATACGTCACTTCTCACTAAAATTTACAACTGACTGTACTCGTACGTAGTACAAGTGAGATTCTTTTGTTAGCACGTGTCTGGCAGGGAATTTACAATACTCAGCAATCTTCGTAGGCTCTCCGACTGGGTTGACCGTCAAGGACATTCTTCTAAATCCCTTGCGTGGCCTATAGCTCAAAGAAAGAGTTCCAGCACACAAAGCTGGAGATTCTGGGTTCAAATCACAGTTCAGGCATAAATTTTTCTTAAAAACTAATAAATACTGAGTTGTGAAATTCACCTCATTCTCCGTGATCTTCAAGCATGGAACCGCAGTTTCGACAGGCATCCCTCTCATCTTCAGCCATCTTGTTATAAAAATGCCTCTCGAAACTGTGGTTCAGTGTTTGAAGAACACGGAGTATGAGGTGAGATTTCATGACTCAATATTTATTAGTTTTCAACTTGAAAACCTCATAATGTTATTTCCCATTATTAATTTATGAAATAAAATTTTCTCTTTAGTTGTTTTTTCACAAGGTATTTCATGGAACACTTTGATGCTACTGTTGGAAAATTGTATAATGGGCAACTAATAGAGTTGTGCATTATGTTTAGGACGATGCACATTTTAAAGATAAACTGAAATTTATTGATTTTCATGCTAGTGTGTGATATTTAAAGCAAGAAATGCTAAAATATTCTTTAAGAGATTTCAATATACAGTAAGCATTAGTTAACATAACATTTAATTTTGTTCATTAACATTTAAAAGTTCACCGCTGTGGTCTCGAGGTAGCGTGCTGCCTTATCATGCAGCGGGCCCGGGTTTGATCCCCAGTCGGGGCAGTTTTTCTGGATGAGGTTTTCATCTGGGTTTTTCCTCACCTGTAAGACAAATGTAAGGAAAACTTTAAGGCCCAAACGGTCCCCGAAATCATATGGCCATCATTATCATCATCCTTCACCGGTGTGGAAAGCAACAGAAAGCTACCACACCTACAATTCCCTACTAAAGCTGCAAGCATAGCATGAAAAAGCTATGATTGCAGTGAAGGACCTGCCTTCGGGCAGAATTACTATGGATGGAACATTTAAAAATATAATTTTAGACCCTCTTATATGTATATATTTCACTTCAAATTTACCTTTCAGGACAAATATTGATACAAAATAATAGCATGAGATAATTTATTAAGAGACTGAAGTAGAAATCTAGTAGATCCTCGTTCCTTTTTCATAGCTTGGGGTGCCGTCAGACAAAGTACGAGATTGAGTTGATATGATTACTTGCGCAATGTCAGATGGAATTTGGGGAAGGGGATAGATGAGTTACTTTTACACTGGTAGTTGAACAACAATATAATAATAATAATATCCTCAACTCGTGTCCAACTCATGGTCGGGTCTAGGGATGAGATGATATGAAGTCCCTTATATAGAGGTCTGTGAATAATGAGGGTGCCGGCCGACTATGCCTGACCCACCATCACAGGGGAAGATGAATGAAATGAAACAAAATGGATGAGTATGGAGAAATGGTGGAATGAAATTGTGGCATGGGAAAATGGGAGAAAATGCCGATAAAAACCTGCCCAAGCTCCGTTTCGTCCACCATGAAACCCACATGGAATGACCGAGACTAGATGTTGGGACCCCAACGGTGAAGTTGAATAAAATGAATACACGAAATATGAATGAAAGTAATCAAATAAAATGAGAATGTTTTATTTTTTAATTTCAAACTATATTTTTAAGATATATTATGCACACGACAAATGAAATGAAAGTTCAATTTCAAGATATTATTTCTAAATAGCTATGTAATATTCCCATGTAATAAGTCACCTCATTGTTGAATACATTTTTATTTTTCACTTGTTTCCAGATATGATATAGGCCTTCTTTTCACAATAAAATATATTTATGCTTGTGCATTAAGTTTGATCTTATATTGACTGTTTAGAATGTTTTATTTTTAATTTAAGAATATGTTCGTTATAAGCTATATTATGCACAAGACAAATATAATGAACATTCAGTTTCAAAATATGATGTATAAATAGTTGTGCAACAGATTTCTGCTGACATTACAATTTTCTGATGATCAACTGGTTTTAGTGCAAGACAAATTTGATATGTAATTCATGATAAAAAGGTTGAAAAACACATATGAATCATGGGGCCTCACAGTAAATTTACAAAAAACAGAATATCTGTCAATAAATAGCAATGAAAGAGAAAATTTAATATTGACGGAAGGAATCCAAATAAACCAAGTGAAACAAACTAAATATTTGGGAATAATTATGGATAACATTGAAGGTATAGGCAAAGAGAATATAAAACATAGAATTGAATTGAGTAGCAAAATAATATCATCGTTAAATTCCATAGGGTGGGATAAGCATATTTGGAAAGACACAAAAAAAAATATATTGGTAAAACATTGGTGGAATCTGTTGCAATGTATGGAAGTGAGGTATGGACACTCAATAAGTACTACAAGAATAGACTAATAGCTCTAGAAATTGATTATTTACGCAGAAGTGCCAGAAAATCAAAATTAGAACATGTCACAAATAAGGAAATTAGAAATATAATGGAAGCAGAAGAAAGCATAATCGAAAGAACTGAGGAGAAGGAATTAAAGTGGTTAGGACATGTTTTAAGAATGGAAGATGAGCAATGGCCAAAGCAACTTCATCAATGGCATCCAACCAGAAGGAGGAAGAGAGGGAGACCGAAGTTAACATAGAAGGAAAACATGAAGACATTAATGCAAGCAAGAGGGCTAAGCATTGAAGATGCCCAAGATCGTAGGCTTTGGAGGTTTGGCACGGGAAGACGGCAGCAGCTGTAAAAACCCAAAGATAGATAGAAGAAGAAGATAAATAGTTATATAATATTCCTATATAATTAGATGGCTTATTATCGTAAACATTGCTGTTATTTATTTGTTGTAAATTTAAAATAGGGATGCAATTTTTACATTAAAAGCTTAGCTTGTGAAATAACTTCGCTCTTCTGATTTAGGCTCCTTGATGAGTGTGGTCACTATCCTTCCTATCTGACATGAATGTTAGGTGGGAGAAAAGTTTATCATCTAACGACAGTCAAAATAATACAAGGAACGAGAAACATCTGTGTATATATATATATTTTTTTTTTTCTCACTTGGAACATGTTTCGGAGAGCATCCTTGCCATCAGCCACAAAGAAACTGTTGTGTTGGCTATTAGAAGTCTTCTACATTTTCTCCCTCTAGCGATGTACAGGAAACACATGCTATTTATTATTTGCAGGGACTCGTATCCTTTACTTGTAAAGTTTTATTCTTGCTTTATTATTTACTTTGAGAAAATTGTATATGCTAGATTTTCTCAGAGTAAAAAATAAAGCAAGAATAAAACTACAAGTTTCTCTCAAAAAACATTAAACTAAAAATATATAAAAAGGTTATTCTTTCAGTTATATTGTATGAATGCAAAACTTAGTTTTTACTTTAAGGGAGTAGAAAAGATTGAGTATTTGAGAATAAAATCCTTAGAAACATTTTTGGACCAGCTGAATGATGAAGACTATAACAGTGAGCTATATGATCTTTATGGAAAATCAGATGGTATAAGAGCAATTAAGTCTTTTAGATTCTGATGTGCAGGAAATGTGGCACAAATGAGGAATGAAAGAGGAGCATGAAAACTTGAAAACCAGAGAGAAAGTGCTGTGTAAGGAAATGAAAGAGGGGCATGGAAACTTCTTGTAGGAAAACCAGAGGGAAAGTACCTAATAGGGAAACTAGATGATGTAAGAACAATTAAGTCTCTTAGACTCCATTGGACAGGACACATGGCAGGAACGGGGAATAAAAGAGGGACATGGAAATTTCTTGTAGGAAAACCAGAGGGAAAGCACCCAGTAGGTTGATCTTGTAGAAGATTTCCGGGCTGGTGGCAGTGGTCTTGAGGCTTGTAGTTCCCCAACGTTTTGCCAGAGACCGCGTCCGGTATCCTCAAGGGTTGTCTTGAGACTGGCAATTTTGTCGACTTACCTGCTCTATTTATACATTTATCTGCAATGTGTTCTCTGCACGGTCCATTACTTCGTAAATTGTATCTGCCTTCTGGTTGGTTAGCATTAGGGTCTTCCATTGCACCACTGAGGTTGCTGTCTGATGTTCTAGTAGATTGTTCTCATAGAGGTTTACAATCTGGCTTTTGTTAAGACTGGTATCCATGCTTTGTTGACTTTTAATGATTCTTCTTTTCTATTGTAACTATTTTGATGTTTGAATATTTCAATGGCTTCTCATTGCAGACGGGTAAAATAGTGTGTGCAGTTAGATAATATATCTGTGTTGTTGTATTGTACTGTGTGGCCTTCAAGTAGAGAGTTTTCTGCTACTGCCGACTTTTCCACTTGTTTAAGACAGCTGTATCTTTCGTGTTCTTGAAGTCTGGTTGTGATGCTGCGTTTAGTGGTGCCTATATACACTTGGCCACAATATTTAATATGATTTGAGGAAGGTGAATTATACAGAGGATGATTGTAAAATATTAACTCAGGATAGGGATGTATGGAGAGCGAATGTCCATGTGATCATGAATCTCCAGGTTCGATAGTGCCAATGAGTTAGTTATATCCGTAATCATTCTCGTCTCTTAAATTAACAGACATGTTTCACATTCATGTAATTGGAAGAATCACTATTTTATATATTTTTAATTTAATATTTTTTTAGAGAAGTTGGAATGACAAGAGTCCTTGTAATGCATAATACCACGTGCTTCCAAAGATGAACCTATGTTTAATTTCTTTCTGCACCTCACTTCTGTTTGTAATATTATTCCTAGACATTTCAATTCTGCCACTTCTTCAAATTTTCCACTAGTGTTCATTCCTGTATAATGTGTTTCTATGTTACCATATATGTAGTTTTATTAATGTTGGCTTCCAGCCACTACTTTTAAGTATTATTTAATTAGTGTTTTGGCTTTTAGTATTTCCTTACTATCACCTAATAGTAGTACATCTTCAACATATACCAACTGCTGGTTAATACTATCTCTAATCCTCTAAAGATTTGATTGCATGCTCTAGTATAAAAATTAGTAGGAGAGATGATGATAGTATATCTCTTTGTTTTAATCCCTTGCGAATTTTTAAAAATCTGAAAACTCTTGGCCTATTTGCACTCTACACCTTGTGACATTTAGGATTACAGATATGTGTGTATATATATATATATATATATATATGTATATATGTGTGTGTGTGTGTGCATGTATGTATGTATATATATATTGCTAAAACTTGGAAATGGGATTAATATTTGTTGCAACATGGTTTCCTGGTTTGTAGTGCTATGTATTTTGTAAGCAGAGGGTTGTGAAGCTCCTCCCCTTTCCTGTTTCCTGTTGTTTGCAGTAATCTTGGCTTTTCCTGTGGGAGCGGCAGAACTGTATAAGATGTGTTGCATCAGTTTTGCCTTGTCACAGAGAGATGAACTCTATCTCGGTGCGGCTCATCACCGGGCATCTTGCGTCACATTTGACTTTGCAAGCTGCCTAGTGAAGGGCAACATTGTGATAGAGCCAAACTGCTGAATGAAGACACAAATTTATATTAATATTGATTAAATAATTGAAACAGTTACTAAACTATATGTTTGTGCAGGTGTGGTGGACTTCCTCTCTACTGAAATCTCAACATCAAAGCAAAAGAAATTCAGTTTGGTGACTTTTGTTGATACACCTGGCCTTGTGGATGGTGATATGCAGTACCCGTTCGATGTCAATGAAGCTATTCTGTGGTTAGGTAAGTTAAATATATTGTTACATTTAATCTCTTCTCCCAGTTTATAGAATCTTATTCCTTGATTTCCTCCTTGCTGTAGTTATATTTATTACTCAAGCCCAAATTTGTCTCCTTTTTCTTTACCATCCACTTGCTGCCATTATAGTATTAGTGAAGTGTGAGGAACTCCATCCACAGCCAACTCCTCATCTCGAGATATTCGTTCTATGTAATTCTCCGGGTCGCTTTCATTTCCAGATCTCTCATGGTTTCCTCTCGTTGTTCATATGAGCCACATGTCCAAACCTTCTTCAACCTTACTGTCACCAACTCTTGGTAACTCATTCCTAAGTCAATTTCTTCTAATCTTTTTAGATATACATCTCTCTGTACTACTAATGTAATCTTCCGTCCAATAAGGGAGCTCAGGTTCAATGACGATATTGAATTTATCTAATGCTCAGGATTTGACAATAAAGCCATTTTCCTTCTAGCTTCCGAATATATAATAACAATGCGTGAATGCATATTCAAAGCTTAGCATGATTTAATTTTTCCATATTCATTCTCATTTCCCATGTAGAGTGGGCAGTTTGTTGATGGTAATAGAGCCATTTTGTGTAAGACAGTCATGGCATGTAATAAGATGGAAGGTGGCAACAGCAACTTTTCATGGCAATTCTGGAATTATTTCACGATTTCTGCAAAGTGTACCCATTTAGAATTGTTGTTTTCTTGTATTATCTTGCTCACTTCACATGTTTCATCCTGGAGAACACTTGTTCGCATATGTATGTGCTACTAAAAAGTGATGGGAAACGAAGTGCATGTCTTAATGCCTGGATATTTTTCTCTGGGAAAGTAGTCGCGATAAAATTGTAGTAAGGGGACATCATTACACTTTATATTTGAAGAGAAAAATTATACACTCAGACTGAGGTTTGAACCCAGGACTTTTGGCTTTCTAGGCCAATGCTTTACTGCTGAGCTATCAGAGAAACTTCAATCTAAATGCAAATTTTTCTCTAATATACTGTTAATTCCCGATTGCTGAATGCTATGAGCATTTGCTCGATAACGCAAATGGCAGCTTCTTGTTTAAGAAGACATTTATTGGGAATTATACACTACTTTATAAAGCCAGTAGGGCTTCTTTTGATGTTTTTATTATTAATTTAACACTTCTCACTGAAGGATAAATTATATTTGAAGAGAAAATTATATGCTTAGACTGGGGTTAAACTTATTCTTTAGGTCTGACGAACAATGAAAATTAGTGCACTCCATTTGCAGATCCTCAGGCACCTTGTCTATGTTAATGGAGAAAGGGGAAGAAAACAGATTGAAATTTATAACATTCTCCTTGAAGTTTTGAAATCTAATGCAGAATCTTAATTTTGATATAATTTCTGCATACTTTTTATTATTACACTTTAGGGCACAAAGTTGTTTTTTATTTGTGATTCACGAAGTCACAATTTTGTTTCAAAGACTTCACATGATAAAACATAGTAGTGATGAATTGGTCTTTACCTTGGAGACATGAATTAAGTTCATTCAGTTGTGTTGTTATATCTACCAGAAAGGCAAAATCACATCCATTCTGTGTATTTCTTCTTCTTCTTCTTCTTCTTCCTTCCAAGTATTAGGCCAAGGCCTGTTACGATCCTATAGAAAATTTTCCCTTATGGGAAATTCTCGTATAAGATTTGAAAGCATAATAATAGTCCCTTCGATTGGTTGCTGGCCAAAGGAAGGCAAGACCAGTGATGGGGCTGCCATCTTATAGCCTCTGGTCAGGCTTTTCTGGAGAAGAAAAGAAAATAAAGGAAAGACGAAATGGAAAAAAGGAAGGACTCCCTAGCCCTCGGATGCCCTAATAGCGTTGGGGTCGAAAAACAAGAGTTAACCAAGAGAGGTTAGATAGTAAAGTTAAAAAGAGTGCAAAACACAAGTAAGTGGAAGAAATGTTTTGCACAGCTTGGGCACCTTGTGGTCGCCATCCACATATCCCCTAGATGAGGACCCCTGAGGGGATTCTGTGTATTTAAATTCAACAATAGGTTTGCCCTTCTCCTCCAAAAATGTTATTTCGATTTTGAGACCAAACACTCACTTCAACATTTTGCCACGGCTCAGCCAGCTTATTTCAGTATAATAAACAATATCTTCTAATTCTGAATCAAGATTTTGTAAGAAATTTTGAAATTCTCTATGTTGCAAACAATGTGAATGAATTAAATTCACTATTTTTACAACTTTCAAAACACTATCTAAATTAGGGATTTAGCACAAAGTTTTTCTTGGTGTATTAAGCAGTGATATTGCATTACAGAAATGTTTCCTACTTTAGCTGCCTCTGCTTGCAATAATTTAACTAACCCTTCTCGTTTTCCTGCAAATACTGGATCTCCATCTGTTGTTACTCTAGGTAGATTTGTATATTTCAAGCCAAGCCGGTTCAAGGTTTCAGTGACCCCCCTCCCCCCATTAAATCATTGGCTTTAGTGGTGCCTTTAAGAGGGACAAGAGCAGGTAATTCTTCTGTAATAATGTAATCTTTATAAACTCCTCTTAAGAAAATGCTAAATGGGCAGTATCACTACTCTCATCGAGTGCCAGAGAATAGAACTGGAAATTTGTGGCTTGGTATTTTAAGGTTCTCTCTATATTGGATGCTAATTTGTCAATACAGCGAGGTGCAGCCGGTTGCAACAAGCTTAATTTTGCAATAATAATTAAATGAATCGTGATTTCTTCTTACCTCATACTTCTATGTTTTTTTAAACACAGCACTGCAGTATCAGCGACACGTTGTCGTCATCATCAGCTGTTTTCACGACTGTCAATTTTTTTCCTTTTTGCCGGTAATTCTCTAGACTGCCATCTGGTGTTCTTTTGAAGGAATTACTCTTCAAACTGCCATCTCGTGTTATTTTGAATGAATCATTTTCTAAACTGCTATCTGTTGTATTTTTGAAGAACTTTGTAATTAAGCTCGGTTCGTCCGGAATCTCAAAGTTCATAGTTCTAGTATGGTTTTTTTGAATATATATTTTTTCCCAAACTGTTAAATCCAAAGGTTTAGATGGATGTTTTAAAAGTTTTGCTTCTTTTTCAATCCTATTTTGCAAACTGCTCTTTTTGTCAGGACATATAATATCAGCAACACTCTCAAAGCATTCTTTAACAAACTTGCCATCTGAAAATGGTTTAGATTTTCTGCAATAATTTCTGCTACTGCATAACTGCTTTTACCAGAGATTCAGTTTCAAGTGATGCATACTTAAAAATTAACTCCATCCGTCCATCCAATGGCTGATTGGCTCAAATTCGAGCTTTGGCCTCCCTTAACTTCTGCCTCCAATCATTTCTATTTTGCGCAGCAAGCCTCCAGTTGCGACATTTAAGTAGGTTTGCAGCATCTTCCTTAATACCATCCTCCCATTGTTTTTTCGGTCTTCCAACTTGTCTATTCCCTATAAAACATGCTGTAAGCACCTTTTTTTGTGCTCGGTCTGTTGAGAGCCTTTGTACATCACCAGCCCATTCCAATTTCTTTAACTTAATAAAATTGACGAGGTCAGGTTCATTGTATTTGTCATACAGTTCTTTGTTGTATCGTACAGGTTCATTGTATTTGTCATACAGTTCTTTGTTCTATCGTATTCTCCACTGACCATTAATATTTTCCAGTCCAAATATTTTCCTGAGTACTATTTTTTTTTCAAAATTATTTAGGGCTACCTCTGAGGCTCTATGTTTCACTACCATAGGACAGAACTGATCATATTAAAACTTTATATAGCCTTTTTTAGTTGCTGATTATATGTTATTACTCTTCATTATTTTTTTAAGTGAGTAATAAGCTTTGTTGGCCAGTTTCAGTCTTCTTTGTACTTCAATGTGTTGGTTGTTACTTAAAAATTAACTGCTGTCCCGAAAGTTTAATTTTAAGTTCGGAATAATAAAACATGTAAATGTGAAGTTCTGGAAATGCGTGCTATTATGCATTGCAGAGACTCTTGATGTCCCAACTCCTTTCAAAAAACGTTAAACTGAAAATATATAAAACTATTATTTTACCAGTTATATTATATGGATGCGAAACATGGACTCTTACTTTAAGGGAGGAAAGGAGATTACAAGTATTTGAGAATAAAGTACTTAGGAAAATTTTTAGACCAAAGAGAGATGAACAAACAGGTGAATGGAGAAGACTACATAACAATGAACTACATGGTCTTTATAGGAAGCCAGATATAATAAGAACAGTTAAGTCTCGTAGACTGCGATGGGTAGGACATGTTGCACGTATGGGGAATGAAAGACTTGCATGGAAGCTTCTTGTAGGAAAGCCAGAGAGAAAATGCCCAGTTGGTAGACCAAGAATGAGGTGGGAGAATAACATTAATTATGATTTGAGGGAAGTAGATTATACAGGGAATGATTGGAAAGCATTATCTCAGGATAGGGATGTATGGAGAGCTTATGTCCGTGCGGCCATGAACCTACGGGTTCGATAGTGCCAGTGAGTGAATAAGTAAGTAAGTAATTGTGAAGTTCTTCTGTCATTTAGACTAGCCATTATAAGGCCTGAAATAAGGAGACACATGGTCATAGTGACAGAGATTGAATACAAATCAAATGCAAGCATTATGAGCACGCTGTAGTCTGTCGGATTAATCAGTAATATGTCAAGCAATCAAAGTGTGGCATTACAAGAGTCTGCACAATAATTTTGTGGGAAGGAAGTTTTTAAACCTATTTAGGGAGTGTACCTTGTCTGAAGTTTAAACAGCATTCAGTAGAAGGAAATGCAGAATGTAGTTATACATGAATGACCAGATTTATTTTTGTTTTATAGAACACTGAGTGGCCTTCAATAGTGATGTATGATGCAGAACATGTGTTCTGCATTTCCAGCTATTTACAAACAATCTATACTCTATATGCACAACACCTAGCATTGATCGGGTACCTCAGTTCCGAAGTCTGTCATTACATGCTACAACCTATTGCCCATTGTTCACATTACATGATATGGTCGTGGGTTCAAACCTGGTCAGTGTCAATGGATTTTTAGAATGGAAAAATCCAAGGAACAAGTCCTCTGGAAGGGACTTTAAGCCTTGGGTCCCGAGTCTGAAGATTTTCAGGCTCGTAAATGAACTGCAAGCCTAAATAAAAAGGCCTCTTTGCAAAATTTAACCAACCTTCATCTATCTAAGTAATACCTACAAGATTCTTATTGAGGTTGCTAACCACATATCACTCATTGACATCTGCAGATAAATAAGCATAACTAAATTAGCTTGGTTAAGATACTCCCAATAGGAAGCACACATGTCCCCATGTGGGACATAAGGGGTATATTGACATACATGATATGGAAAAAATAGTCATTCAAATGTAGGATTAACAAAAAGTTTACCAAGTTTAGTAAAACCAACCATCCATCCATAGTAATTCTGTCCGAGGGCAGGTCTTTCACTGCAATCATAGCATTTTCATGCTATGCTTTGCAGCTTTACTAGGGAATTATAGGTGTGGTAGCTTCCCGTTGCTTTCCACACCGGTGAACGATGATAATGATAAGGATGATGGCGTTGGCCGGGTGATTTTCGGGGATTGTTAGGCCCTAAGCTTCCTGACATTTGTCTTACAGGTAAGGAAAAAACCCAAAAAAGCTTCACCCAGTAGCCTGTCGTGACCAGGAATCAAACCCAGGCCCACTATGTGACAAGGCAGCATGCTACCTCAAGACCACAGCGGTGAACTAAACCAACCATAGTCCTAGTGAATTTTCTGCTAGAAATGGTTGCCTGTTTCTTGGAATCAGTTTCGTTTCTATAAATGTTGTGCAAAGCAAAGAGAGAATGTGAATTTATTTCGTAAGAAGAGAAATAAAGTACAGCAAACTCCCGATTATCCGTGTTAATTGGGACCGAGATATGCATGGAAAATTGAAAAACACGGATAATTCAGCTAAGTTATTCTAACAACAAACATGCAATACAATATATTAAAAGAGAAAAATTATATGCTCAGACTGGTTTTGAACCCAGGACCTTTGGCTTTCTAGGCCAATGCTCTACCACTGAGCTACGGGTGAAACTCCAGTATAAATGCTAATTTTTCTCTTATATGTTGTTAATTCTCGATCGCCGAATGCTCGTCATTTTTCTCTTCTAATATAATTTATCATTCAGTGAGAAGTGTTAAATTAATAATAAAAACATGCATTACAATATTTATTACAGTACTGTAATTCGAAAACCGCTGTACTTACAATTAATTTAAGCAAAATTTATGTCTAGGAATCACAAATCTCTGTTGAAACCACGTATTTTACACCAAGAAGTCCAATATTTTCCTCTGCTTCAATTTATTGTTTACACTCTTTCTGATTACAGTTCTTATTTTCCTAACACTTAAGACATCGACATAATCAAATTAATTTTGTCCCTCATATTTTAATAAGATGTCTATACATTTTGATACTTCTTTGTGGCTAATTTTGTTTTCAATCGTCAGTGAATTTTCATCTTCACTTTCTCCTTCCCCTCCTGCATGCACTTTGTTGACAATAGCTGTGTCATTCAATGTTTCAAAGCCGGGTTCCCGACTTTTTTTTTTTTTCACAAATTGCTGCACGCTGTTCTCACTGCCTACACTATCATACACAATACAAATGCACTTCTGTAACAACAAACTTTCAGTGACTCACACAACGGAAATTTCCGAAATTGTACTGTATTCTTAGAATGTTGGTTGGTACCATTAGACGTGTCAGGGGTGGGGGTTGTGAGTGAAGGTTACTCTATTGTGCTAGTTTCTAAGCGCAGTTCACAGTAGAACTTTTAAAAATAAATATTTTTTTCATAATAGTACAAAATACAATACAGTATTTATCTTATTTTTAAAAAGTACAGTAAAAAGAGTCATGTCTGAATAATCTGCAAACCAGATAATACGCGCATGGATAATCGGGAGTTTGCTGTAAAACAAATCTGTCCTGCAGGTGCTGCTAAACTAAACATGTTCCTCATCTTGTCTGATATATGTTATAAATTTGCTGGTTTATTGAATATTTTTTATTTACAATCTATCTTTATTTTGATGTAAGAAAACAAAAATTGCAGCTGCCATAGTATTTTTTTACTTCAGTTTTATTTTGAGGTACCAACATCTTCGATCATATTACATCTATGACATTTGGATTGTATCGGTGGTCTATGCAGAATGTCTGTTATGCACATTCATGTGCAGGCTTTGTCTATTGATAATTTTTGTTTCTTGTGTAAATTCATTTAATGTTAATTTTAAAATGAAATATGAAAAGATGATTAACCCCTCAAAGCAGATAGAGTTAATTGGCCAGTCATATCCTGTTGCAGGAGAAGTTTTCACTGGGATTTAAATCCAGCCATTCATTTGAAGTATTCCAATAATGCATTTAAATGAAATATCTTCTGTAATTTAGATGATTTTGCTATTCTCATTAATATAATATTTAATTAATTAAGAATATTGTGGTACTCACAAATATCTCTTCAGGTGTAGACTTATTGATGATTTTTGTGCCACAATTGAAAAATATTTAAAATAATAGAGTTCACATATATAACTAAACAGCGAATTACGTAACAAATTCTTTGAAGAATTCAGAGAACCAGCACACTACTTAAAAACACAATGAAGTATTTACACAAAGAGAAAGATCTTCAGAAGAAAAAAAAATATATATATATAACAGAAAGGGCTTCAGAAATTGAGTTTGGTGTGATACATTTTGAAGCTGTCTTCAAGACATAAACCTGCTTGACAGTCTGGACATCAATAAGTGGTTTCTTTCCTTTTTTTCATGCTTACTACAAACAACAGATCTCTTTTGTAGTTTGGCCTTCTTTTGTGCAGGAGGAATCTTTTCCAAAAAAAAGTCTAACAATGTGGGAACATTATTTTTGCTTTAGTGCCTTCCAGAAACTTTTCTTTCTATACTTGATCCATGTTGTGTTAAGAGACCTCCAACTAAATCAACCCTAAATTTCAAGTTGTCTTTCTTCTGGTTTCCAATGTTTTGTCTGTAAACAATACTTGCATTTAGTCTTTTGAACATCTTCATGAACCATTTATTCATTTTTTTTCTCTATCAGGTAATTCTGTAATGACTAATTTTTCAAATCCACACTTTCCATGAAGTAATTGTAGTCACATATAATAACTGGTTTTACTTTATCTTGGCCTCTTCTTGTTTTTACAATTGAGTTGCCCAGTGGAATAGAGGCACATGCCACAAGAAAACTATTTTAGAGAAACAAGGAATTTCTGAAAGTTGTTTATTTGTGGGATATGGACACTATGTTTTAATTTTTTAACCAGGATCTTGTTTTAGATTATGCATTAAATATCTTATTAAATTAAGGTAGAATATTTTTATCACTCACCTCATATTGTTCTTCTTATTTGATTATAAACTATAAATTGAAAATTAAAGCAATTGGAAATAAGAAGAAACTAGGAAACAACCATAAATCATCCAAGAACAAAAATCTTGAAAGTGGAAATGTGATTAATAGTAGTGTTGTCAACTTATCTTCAAAAACTTTTGATGACAAAGAAATGCAACTTCTGGAAAATGGTTTGAAAACTTGTATTAATTTTTCGGACAAAATAGAAGACTATATAGCAGATACAGAAATTCTAATCGAAAACATGAATATGGAAGACAAAATTACCATCAGGAAAAAATGTGAAAAAATTATCAAAGAAATCAAGGAAACACCAATAAACAAGAAGGGTTCAAGAAATATGAAAATTATTAAAGACATCAACAGTAAAAATGTAATAATTACTAAAGCTGACAAAAGGCAACCAATTGGTTATTTTAGACAAAGAAGAATACAACAGAATGGAAAAACTTTTGGACTCTGAAGAATATACACAGATTCAATCAGACCCCTTAACAAAACCATTAAAGAAGTAGACAACACTCTCAAGAATATCAATCACATTTTAACTAAGAAAGACAAGTTTCATCTGAAGGTTTCAAATCCAAAAATTCCCAACATCTACGGACTCCCGAAAGTGCACAAAGAAGGGAAGAAAATGAGGCCGATAATTAACAACATAGGGTCTCCTACATATCATTTATCTAAATGGTTATGTAAGGAATTTAATAAAATGAATGGATTTGAAAACTCTGCAATAGAAAACTCTTATGAATTGGTAGATAAACTAGAAAACATACAACTACAATCTTCAGACAGATTAGTTTCATTTGATGTTGTTTCCTTATTTCCAAGCATTGCAAAAGACCAAACTATGGAAATTTTAGAGATTTGGATGAAAAATAATAACATTGAAAAAGTAAAGATAGTCGAATATAAAACTTTAACGAAATTATGTATCGATAATATGTTTTTCACCTACAATGGAAGATTTTATAAACAAAATTCAGGACTTTTGATGGGAAACCCTTTATCTCCGTTCTTAGCTAATCTATTCATGGGGAATTTTGAACACAAGATAATTAATGGACATCGTTTAATTTTCAAGTACTGGTGCAGAGCGAAAAATGGTTTTGCAATAAAAATGATACTCAAAAAAATAAACAAGTTCAAAAGACAAAAATTTATTAATCAAAGCACTATTCTAAAAGTAAAAGAAGATAATGTAAAATTTAGAAAATTCACATATCATCCATTAAAACACCACAAGTTTCAAAAATTTTTTAAAGATTTCAACATAAGGTTAGCACCCAAAAATGACTACAGCATCAGTAGACTGTTTAGACCTAATAAGAATGAGAAAATTAAAGAAGAAAACAAATCAGGGATTTATCAAATTAAATGTGAAGAATGTGAGAAATTCTACATAGGAAAAATTAAAAGAAATTTGAAAACTAGAGTGAAAGAACATCTCAGGAATGTCAAGAAAGGGGAAGTAGAAAAATCTGCAGTGGCTGCCCATGCATGGTCTGAAAAACATCTTATCGAGAAAGAAGCTAAATTATTAAAACAAATAGAAAAACCTAAAGAACTTACTGTTTGGGAAAGATCTACATTCAAAAGAGCGAAAAGAAGAAATTAATGAACTTTGAAATTCCCGGTGAGAATGACCTGGTTTCGAGGTTTTTCAGTCAGCCAATGGAAGGAGAGAAGGACAGCTCTTCAAGACGACAGAACAATGGTCGTGACGATACTGAGGATGGAACAGAAACTATGTTCCGAAACTAGTTTATAATCAAATAAGAACAACAATATGAGGTGAGTGATAAAAATATTCTACCTTAATGAATATACCTCATAGTGAGAATTCCTAAAATAAGTAATCTTATTAAATATTAGTTGAAATATTTCTAGTATTAAGTGTTTTTAAGTAATATGACAGGTCATCACCATCATCATCATCATCCATGCAAGTATTAGACCGTGTGGCCTGTTACAGTCTCAAAGAGGAATTTTCCATCCAGCGCTTTTTTGGACGTCCCAGCGATCTTTTGCCTTGGGGGCAATAGCGAAGTATGGCTTTTGGAATTCTATGAGACGGCATTCGTTGAAGATGGGCTTTCCAGTTGTTCTGGTAGTTTTGTATATGGTGAAGAATGGATTCTACATCCAACTCTTCCATAATTTCCTCATTTCTTTTATGGTCCCACGTTGTGTAGCCTGCTGTACGGCGCATAAATCACATCTCATTTGCTGTTATTCGGCTTTCATCTCTTCTTTGTATTATCCATGCTTCACTATCATATCTTATTACTGGTCTTGCGAGAACCTTATAATGCCGTAATCTTGTGTTCTTCTGTACTAAAGATGGTTTCTTTATACTGTTAATTATCCCCGTTGTTTTTGTAAAATTTGTAATTTTCTTTGATATACCAGCTCCATCTTGAAATGTTAAATTATAACCCAAATAATTAAATTTGTTTTCTCGTTCTAAAATTTCATCATCCAAAACAATTTTGCTAGGTATAGGGTATTTCCCACAAAAGGCCATCACTTTAGTTTTATTTGTATTGATTTTCATACTGTACCTTTTTGCAATTATATTAAAATTGTGTATAGAATACTGTAAATCTGTTTCTGTTGGAGCTATTAATACCAAATCATCTGCAAAAAACAAAGTCTATTTTATGGTTTCTATTAATTTGGATAGAACTGTGTCTCATCTGTCGCCAATCTTGGAGTATTCTATCCATGTATATGATAAAGAGCATCCCCACAATAATACCCCTCTGGGCCAGCAACCCATTGGGCGAAAAAATTTACATTTGCTTTCAAGTCTCAAACCAAGCCTCGGATGAATCAGACAGATCAACCTGTTGACGACCTTTGCGAGAATAATATGACAGGTAATTTGTGCAAATGAAGTAGTGGCATATGCCCCAAATAATGCAACTCTTAGCAATAAAAAAATCGAAGCTAGATTAACAGGAACAATGCAAATGAGAACTTGTAAATGCAGATTTTATATTGAAGTGAATTACATTTGATAACATTGAAAGAATAATCCCATATAAAACATTTTACACAACTACAAGTTTTCATTAATGTCTTCTACTTCAATCCTCTCCACTTCTCAGACTATTATAAAAAGAGGCATAAATTGGTGGTAGAAACTGAGATGCTGCAAATCCTGGAATTTTGCTCCTTTTATTGCTCATACATTGGGATATTTAACTGGCAACATTAAGAGATGGGGGACGACCATGAGACTTCTGCAAACTTAATTTTGAAGTAATTAAAACATTTTGTCTGTTCATTCTTACCTCTTAGAGTTGTTTTTGTTGAACATATGTTTTGAAGGTTTCTCAAATAAATCATGGGAATATTTGATGTAGACAGAGTGTTCTCCATCTTTTCTCTTCTTTGCATAATCTCTCTTACACTCGTAAGGTCGCACCAGTCCAAATAAATAAGCATTTTGTTTATTGTACTTCCCAAGCAGGTAGAATTCTTTAAAATGTTTTGTTTTTGATCTTCACTAATCATTAGTGAAGCAAAACTACATGATGTTAATTTGTAACATGGAGTTACACTATTTACAAGCTCCTTTGGTGGCACAATCTTCTTATTTTTATTTTCATATTGTTGTCCACTATTTCTCAGATGTTTTCTTTCATTATCCTTCCACTTATTTTCATAAGGAGACCTTCTTTTACTATTTTTTTTTCAGAAAACACATTCAACTCAACATCTATGTCAGACATATTGGAAATGTTATAGGCAATTTGTGAACTACCACTGCCCTCTGGATCTATAATATTATAGACCCAGAGGGCAGTGGAACCACATTCTGATTGGTTAGTTTCATTTCTGCCAACCCATCAGGAATGTTGACTGTAACCACTTGAGATAAAAGAGAAAGAAGGTGGCATGTGCCTTTTTTCCATTAGCTATTTCTAACATTCAGAATCTTGAAGTTTTAATATGCTCCTTGTTAAATAATAGACACATGCCACCATACAAATAGTTATTGGAATCGATGCAAGATGGGAGGAGCTATTTAACCATAATGAATACTTGCCATCAACAGATTTATGGCATGTGCCTCTTTTCCACTGAGCAACTCAATTCTGGTTTCATCAGTATGGTTTGTGGATAACATTGTAACATTCTTTTTTGTCATTCCACTTTATAACTGTAAATGGATCTGAATGTTGTGAAATGAGTTCACCCTTTTTCAATTTTTTATTCTTTATTATCTATTGTCTTTGGTACATGTTTTCTATTAAGTCTAAGGGCCGCATGCAAATACATTAGCCTGTACTCAAATTACTTCCAATCACTGGTGAGCTGACTCACCGTAAGCAATTGCTGAGATCGAATTAACGGCCGACTTACCGGTCATGCATGAAAGTTGACATTTTTGTAATATTGGCAACGAATTACCCAGAATTCTCAGCGATAAAACCACTTCCATTATTTTCGTCTGCTATAGAGGAACGCATTTACGCTTGCGTCCCGCAAATAATACCGTATACAACGACGTCTGCATCGCGCGATATTACGCCGATTCTCCTGTTCTTCCAGTTGAATTCTTTGGTAGACTCTATCAAATTCCTCTTCTCCGCGTATACCAAAAACATGATCGAAGTCTTCAAGGTCCGACATCTTGGATAAAGCTGTAAAGGTTTCAAACTACATCGGTTACCATCGGTTCCCTTCGGGATTTTCACAATAAGTTTCTATCTTGAGCTATGATCTTAAGGTACCTCGTCAGGTAGCTTACAATTATTATCGCATGAATAGATTTCTGAGTAAGCAAAATGTATTTGGATAAAACTTTCTCAGCAGAGAACGCCTTTTACTGTCTAATGCGTTCAAACATTTGACCCTAAGTGTCATAACACAGTCAGTTTTATGAGTTTTAAATTTCATTGCTAATGAAGGTGAATTATGAAAGTTGTCTATCCACAGTATGTGTCCTTTTCCTAATAATGATTAAAGTTCAAAGACATTAGCCATAGTTTAATTTGCAACACCTGATGTCAGACTATAATCCAAGATTGTGTCCTTGCTTATATAAACAGTGATCGACCATAAATAGCCAGTAGTCGATTCGCAGAGTAAAAAGGTTTAATTTCACATTTAAAAATTTAGAGGTAGATATTGAATGACTTTCCATAATGTATGGGACTCGTTGATTGAAATATTTTTGTTTTGTACATACACTGTTTTAAATTTATTGTTGAGGTACTGTACTCATACTATGGTATAAATGGAAAATATTTTTTTTGAGACTTCACAGGTGGTAAATTTTGTATTATTATTATTATTAAAATGAAGAAATTTGTAAATAGATTCAAATCTTTCCAAGGACATAACATAATCAAAAATGGTGTAGCTGTTGTTGAATTTTGTTAAAAATAAGACCGAAAAGTAGGTTTCTTTACTACTCCCACTAACATAAATAGTGCTAAAGTAACATACATTTTAACAAGTGACACAGGGGCGCATTCTCTCACTCTAGATTGAAATGGAAAAAGCATACCTCGAGTTTTCATGTACCGATCTGCATAATGGTTAGTCTCTGAAACAGTCATGCTGATAAGTTCATCAAGAGTGAAGAAATGTTTGAATTCTTCTTTCTACCACATTACATTTCTTACAATGTTTTGTGGGCCAAACACTTTGAATTTGTTTATTTTGGGACATAAATACTCATGGATTATCATGTAAATATTTCAACTCCTCCTGTCTGTTCTGATGTATTTTCATCTTCTTCACATTCCAAATCAGATTGCACTTCTGCTTCTGCCACAGCTATGTCACTTTTTTTTTCAGATTCGTTCAACATAATCAAAAACACTTTCTATTGAATCACTAAAATGAGAATTAAAAAGAGTCTCAATCTCTGGACTCGATACAAGTCTCGTCATATCTTTAATAAATGTTAGACAAGTTCATCAAGAACTAAACATATAATGAAATGCAGATTTTCTTTTTTGAAAAAAGTTCTGTTAAATCAATGGTAAAGAGAAAAATTTTTGCCTGAACCGGGAATCGAACCCCGAACTTTTAGTTTTCCGTGCTAATGCTCAGACCACTGAGCTAATCCAGGCTCCATTCCCATCCAAGCAGAAATCCTTCCTTTACCTTACTCTACTGGTCCTACATTCAATTGCAATGAATCATGATGATCATCATTCACAAATACACAATGAATGGCTTCTACCTGAAGAAGACATGAAGGGACTCCACACAGCTATAGCATTATTTATTAAATTATTGGTTGATATAACATTTCAGTTTGTTCTTGGAGTTTACAGTTGACAAGAGTGCATAACACATAAATCCTTTATGAAGTTATAAAAATAAGAAAGTGTCAGGAGTCACTAGAATAAATGCAAATATAAAATTGTTTTAATGTGTTCCTCAGGCTGTCATTAATTACTATTGAAGTCTCTAAGTTACATAAACAGGAAATAGTTAACTTAAAAACAAAGATAAAAATAACAGTGTTTTTATTGAACTTTTATTGGAAGAAATCACTATGAGGTTTAATTTAAGATTAAATTAAATGTTTCATACCTCACCTCATATCCAGTCTTCTAAGTATACCGTGGTTTCAAAGCCTTGGTGGCTTCATCTTCAGTACTTGCCTGTAGACTAATGATGTTGATCAGAATTACTTCTTCTTCCCTCTGTTGGTGGGTCGATAAACCTCCAAATCCAGTCAGAATCCATAGGAATTTCAAAGTTCATAAGTTTTTCTTTCTTATTTTTTTTATGTGGATTTTTTTCCCAAACCGTAAGTTCTTTTTGTTTTTCTATCGTTTAATTAGACTGGCTTTTGATTCAATTAGATGTTTTTCGGACCAAGCATAGGCAAGCTACTGCTGACTTTTCCACTTCATAAGATGTTCTTTCACCCTTGTTTTGAAATTTCTTTTTGTTTTTCCTATGTGACAAAATTACATACTAAAAAAAAAAAAAAAAGAAATTTGAAAACAAGGGTGAAAGAACATCTTAGAAATGTCAAAAATGGTGAAGTGGAAAAGTCAGCAATAGCCGCTCATGCTACGTCCGAAAAACATCTAATTGAATCAAAAGCTAGTCTAAATAAACAAATAGAAAAACAAAAAGAATTCACGGTTTGGGAAAAAAATCCACATTAAAAAAAAACAAGGAAGAAAAACTTACGAACTTCGAAATTCCTGCAGATTCTGACTGGATCCAAGGTTCATCGGTCCACCAACAGAGGGAAGAAGATGTAGTTCATCTGATTGACATAACATCAGTCCACAGGAAAGTACTGAAGATGAAGCTGCCAAGGCTTTGAAATCATGTATACATAGAAAACTGAGGAGAGGTATGAAACATTTAATTTAATTTTAATGTAATAATGTTAATCAATTGACTTGGTGTTTACTTGATGAAAATCCAATAATTATATAATACATATGAAAATCAAATAAAACTATGTTTTATTTTTAAAATATATATGTAGTCAATATGCCCATTTCACCAATTAATGTTTTAAAATGGTCAACAAGTTTCTACAGCCAAGCTGTCATTCTCAAGACCAGATATTGACAATATCTGGTCTTGAGAATGACAGCTTGGCTGTAGAAACTTGTTGACCATTTTAAAACATTAATTGGTGAAATGGGCATATTGACTACATATATATTTTAATATTATATCACCAAGAAGATCACTTGTGTATTAAATATGTTTTATTTTTATTTAATTAATCTTGATGTTTTTATTATTCATTTCATACATCTCAATGATGGATAAATTATAATTCGTCTAAGAGTGCGAAAGGTCCTGGGATCAAACCCCAGTCTGAGCGTACATTTTTCTCTTCAGTTATAATAAAAATAACAGTTTAAAACAGCGCAAGTAGCTAGCGTATACCATACATATTTCTGCACCAGCAGAAGAATTCAATCCATGTATATGTCAGACACCACCTCGCTGAAGGGCTAAGGATGAAATAGATTGTGGTAATGAAATTCCAATCCAGAATTTGCCTTGACAACTAAGAAAACAATAAACATAATTTTTAGGTTGGCAGGCTCTGGAATTTGTACTTAGGATTTTTTAATACAATTCTCAAATATTACTTTATGAGCCAACTCGTTCTCCGCACACCAAAGAATATATTCCCAGATTAACCACCCATTTTCAGTAGTTAGATTTTGCTGATTAATAACATTTTTGTTCCTTAAATATTCTTGTTTTGTTTTTTTAAATATTTCATTGTAAAAAAAAATTTAAGATTGCTAGAGCAATTTTTAAATTTTTGGTTAGAGGTGAACTTTCATTTCACTGATTTTGGAAAGTACCTTTCTTATTTTATTTTACTGGTACATACTGAATTTTGTTTCAAAGAAATAAAAACTGAAACTGTTACAGCATTTTAAATTTTTTTCTTCAGGTTAACCCCTCACTCCTGATGGTCCTGTTTTGTTGGTTAACAACTCAATCTTACTTTTCCTGATTGATAGTTAAATGCCAAGTTTTATTGCAAAAAAAATTGTGGTTGCTAGAGCATTAATGCATTAGCAAACAGAATCTGATACACACTCACATATATATATATATATATATATATATATATATATATATATATAATTGTAATTTTTTTTGTCTAGTAAGTAGGATTAATGTTTTGTAAAATAAAAGTTTTTTTTAGTTGAGTACAGCCTTAATAGCTACATTCCTTTGGAATTTACTAAAAATGATGATAATAAGAAATTCACAATCTGTCACCATATCTGCTAAACCTTGAAACAAAATATCCTTTAACAATTTAGGTGCCACATGTCACAAATCAATGTAGCCGAGGATCTATAAACATCCAATAACTAATGTTGATATTGCCACTGATGGCCATAGTGATGGGAAACATGTGCAATTTTTTTAAATTAACTTCACAGATGTTACACAAAATTTCCAAATTAATTTTATTGCTTTCTCACTATTTCATTTTATACACACAAATAATTTTCTGTTATAAGAGTCTATTACAAACACAGTTATTTTATAATTTAGTTCTTCTTGCTCATTGATGGCTTCACTTAACACATTTCCTTGTAATCAAATGGTAAAGAGAAAAATTTTTAATGTACTTTAATATACTTATTTCAAACATTTCCTTGTATTCACACTTAGGTCATTTTTACACATCCATACTTTGTACATGACAGACTCGTCCAACCCTTGCATCTTATATAGGCCCTTGTGAGGCTAGGAACATTGTGGACATCCAGTCGAGACTCTTCTCTAGTAAAAGTCTCAAGAACCAACTTTTCCAGAATGGAGCTAAAGACGCATGTGGAACTTTCTCTGTGAGGTCATTGTTTATGAGTCGTCACCTCACGAATCTCTCTCTACCATACAAGGCGAGACCTGACTTTCGCCATCACCTGTGAAATCCAAAAGCCAGTCCCGACTATACATCACAATGTCTTTTAATAACATATATAATGTCAAGTGTAATTAAGAGTTTCAATAAAATTTGTGCTGTTTATTATTTGGTTTTTATTTTCCTTTGTAATCCTAATTTTTTTTACATCATTGATTTTAATTTTTAGATAAAAAAGAGCCATAGCCATATCTACTAAGATATGCTGATTTTAGGCACTCAATTTACATATAAAAAATATATTTTAATATTTCTGTACTGTTTATATTAATATGCCATAAAATGTTCATTGATTTAATAATAACTGCCAAAGGTTGAAAGTATTTTTGGCAGTTTATGAGTACCCGATACTGATCTCTTAAGTTATTTTTCAATTTACATATGTTCAATTCAGCAACCTGGATTATCTTATGTGTGAGCCATCCAGAACCCTGACCACCAACTCTAAAGAGAAATTTCTTGTATTCATGAAAATCAGAGCCATTTAACAAGGGAACTGTCAACCATTGCATGCTGAAACATACCTTGAAATTTCTCCTGGAGAAGCATTGTGATGTATCAAGGCCGTGTTCAAAAAATTATCTGCCATTTCTAACTGCAACGCACAAAAATCGAAGCCAGAATCCAGCAATAGCAACCTACTGTACAGAACAGATGTACATCCCTGCATGAGTTATGAGTGGAGTTAAGTGAGGTGGGATGCTGCACAGACAGCAGGTAGTGAGGGTAGTCCAGACTGCCAATACAGGAGTTGAATTACTTACCTATAGTTTAAACAAGAGATTTGGCGCAGGATTTTAGTGCCTTCAAGTTAAAAACGGCAGATAATTTTTTGGACATGGCATTTGTATATCACAACGCTTCTCTGGAAGAAATTTCAAGGTAGGTTTTGGTATGCAATGGTTGATAGTTCCCTTGTAAGTTCAAACTGTATCTTTTTGATGTCATTGAGAATTAGTGACATCAGTTTGATAAGTGCACATTTTTTTTATGAGTGACATTTTCTAAACATTCGTGAAATATAGATAATTTATTTACAGATACAGATCAGTTGTACACTGAAGAAGAAACACAGTATTTTAAAGATTGTTTCATCTTAAACTTTATTTTTTAAATCTATGCTTACCAATGCCAATTCTTGAATATTACTAAAAAGAAGCTGATGAATAGTTTAAGTTTTAGCATAGTTATTTTTATATTTGAAGAGAAAAATTATATGCTCAGGCTGAGGTTTGAACCCAGGACTTTTCGCACTCCAGGCAAATGCTTTACCAAGTGAGCTATCTGAGAAACTCCAACCTAAATGCAAATTTTTCTCTTATATACGCTGTTAATTCCCACGCACCAAATGCTATGAAGCCTTTGCTTCTCTCTTGCAAATGGTGGCTTCTTTCTTAAGAAGACATTTAATTGGGAATTTTACGTTACATTATAAAGTCAATATGGTTTATGCTTTTACTATGATAAATAATAAAAATAGTTATTTTTTTACCTTTTTTTAAGTCTAGTTGAATAAATGATTAAGAAGCTTGATTTATAATGTTTGCACCCCCTAAAAACTCACCATTTCTATATCAATATATGTTCTTTTAACTATCATCGAAAAAGATATTAAGTGACTCTATCTTGACATTCACTTGTCAAAATAGTAAATTAATAAATTGAGTTAGATTTTACGACTCACCTCATCATACATCTACAAACATATCTATAATTATGAGGTAAGTCGTAAAATATAACTCAATTTATTAATTAAAATATACATCATTGCGTCACTTCCTTTAAATATTAAAGCAAACTATAGTAAAACCAATATTTAGATTAAAAAAAGACCTAAAAATTAGTACCAGGTACTGATAAATTACCAGTTTTTGATTTCGCTATAAAATTTCATATTTGGACTAAGATTTCTTTTGCTAAAACTCTTCAAATGTTTTCTTATGTGACAGTGAAAATATAGCTAATGTTAATTGGATATAATATTTTTGCAGGTAAAATGGCTGATTTGATATTCACATTTTTTGATCCTATTGGCCAGGCACTTTGCAAAAGGACGCTAAACTTGGTAGAAAAACTTAACTCTTCCCATACAGAGAAAATGCGCTTCTATCTATCTAAAGCAGATGATGCTGGCAATGAATCCGATAGACAGAGGTAAACGTTTTATTAATTTCGTTGTAGAAGTTGATGCTATGTATACATTCCTACAAAATTTATTTATTTGAATTTATTATTTAAGTAATAGAATACAAATATGTACTGGAAATATTGTTTATTTTTTTATTTCACTCACCTCATACTTCATAACTCCTAGCATACCCAGGGTTTTGTTACATCCTTTGTGACATTCTCAATGCTGTGTCACGTTCACAACTGACGTCCGGCTGCCTTCTATCCTGCAGACTGACCTCCACGCCATCTGATGGCTGACCGACGAACTTCCAAATCAGTCCTCTCTCCTTATAACCGGGTATTTCAAAATTCATAGTTGTATTTTCATTCTTGCATATGTAAATTTTTTCCCAAATTGTGAGTTCCTTCAGTTTTTCCAATTGTTTAAGTAATTTTGTTTTGGTTTCTATTCTATGTTATAAAAATATTGGTAAAAAATTCAAGAAGTTCACATACCATCCTTTAGTATTTGACAAGTTTCAAAAAATCTTCAACAAATTCAACATTAAATTAGCACCGAATAATGATTACAGCTTAGGTAATTTAATACAAACCAACAAAAATGAAAAGATTGAAGACTGCAAAAAATCGGGAATTTATCAAATTAATTGTAAAGATTGTGAAAAGATATACATAGCAAAAACAAAAAGGAATCTAAATACAAGATTAAAGGAACACCTCAGAAATGTTAAAAATGGAGAAACCGAAAAATCTGCAATAGCTGCACATGCCTGGACAGAAAAACATAGAATAGAAACCAAAACAAAATTACTTAAACAATTGGGAAAACTGAAGGAACTCACAATTTGGGAAAAAAAATTACATATGCAAGAATGAAAATACAACTATGAATTTTGAAATACCCGGTTATAAGGAGAGAGGACTGATTTGGAAGTTCGTCGGTCAGCCATCAGATGGTGTGGAGGTCAGTCTGCAGGATAGAAGGCAGCCGGACGTCAGGTGTGAACGTGACACAGCATTGAGAATGTCACAAAGGATGTGATGAAACCCTGGGTATGCTAGGAGTTATATGAAGTATGAGGTGAGTGAAATAAAAAATAAACAATATTAAAAAAACCTCATAGTGTTATTTCCTATCTACATAACTTAATGTACTGGAAACTTTATACCTCATCTCCTAAAATATAATCCTCTCACCTGTACATGTTTTGAAGCATTCTCTTAATAAAGAAGTTTTTGAGTATCCTCTTGGTAAAGAAGTTTTCAGAAATATTGAAAAAGGATAAATGAAAATATAAGCTGTGGCAGCTCATTGTTTGATGTAGGATCATAAAATTGAAGAAGAAACAAAACAATTAAAATGTTTTGAAAACTAATAAAACTCACAGTATGTGAAAAATATACATTTAGAGGAAAATTTTTGGACCAAAGAGAGATGAACAGACAGGTGAATGGAGAAGACTACATAAAAATGAACTACATGGTCTTTATAGAAAGCCAGATATAATAAGAACAGTTAAGTCTTGTAGACTGCGATGGGCAGGACATGTTGCACGTATGGGGAATGAAAGACTTGCATGGAAGCTTCTTGTAGGAAAGCCAGAGGGAAAACGCCCAGTTGGTAGACCAAGAATGAGGTGGGAGAATAACATTAACTATGATTTGAGGGAAGTAGATTATACAGGGAATGATTGGAAAGCATTAGCTCAGGATAAGGATGTATGGAGAGCTTATGTCCGTGTGGCCATGAACCTATGGGTTCGATAGTACCAGTGAGTGAGTAAGTAAGTAAGTACAAAACCACAAATTTTGAAGTTCCTATTAAACAAGATTTGTTCTCCTAGTTAATTCATCTCCCACTAGATGCCATGAGAAAATCTGGCTTTATTGTTTTATTTCAAATACAAGATAATAATTTATGTTTCTCTTTTTGTTCTTCTGAATATATAGCTTTTTCCATATTTTGAGATCTATAGGTTTTTCCAAATGTAATAGTTTAGATTCTTCTTCAATTTTGTGATCCTGTTTCAAACATTTACCAGTGAGGAAGATTTATTCTCAAAGTTCATTCAATCCCCACCAGATGGTACAAGAAAAACTGGCTTTAATGATCCATTTCAAACAGTTGGAATATAATGTTTTTATTATTCATTTAATACATCTCAATGAATTATAAATTATATTTGAAGAGAAAAATATATGCTCAGACTGGAGTTTGAACCCAGGACCATTCGCTTTCTATTCAAATGCTCTACTGACTGAGCTACCTGAGCACTCCAATCTAAATGCAAATTTTGCTCTTATTCACAGTTAATTCCCGAGTGCCAAATGCTATGAACTGTTGCTTGATCATGCAAATGGCAGCTTCTTTATTAAGAAAACATTTATTGGGAATTTTACATTACATTATAAAGCCAGTACAGCCTATTTCAATGTTTTTAATATTTATTCATTTAATACATCTCAATGAAGGATAAATTAGAAGAGAAAAATATACATTCAGACTGGAGTATAAGAGAAAAATTTGCATTTAGATTGGAGTGCTCAGATAGCTCAGTTGGTAGAGCATTTAAGCAAAAGGTCTTGGGTTCAAACCCCAGTCTGAGCGTATATATTTCTCTTTAAATATAATTGGAAATTAGTTGAGAATTGGGATGATGATCTCCGAAACATGTCCAGGCAACAGGATCACATTTTAAGAGATGAGGTCTAAATTTTCTGATTCATGTTTTTATTCTATTGATATTTACCTCATAATGTCAATTCCCATGAATTTTTGATAAATATAAAATTAGTGTTATATGTTACATTTATTCTTATTGGTCTGATTCCTTAAGGGAGTCGATCGTAAAAAGGAGTAAAAAGTAACTCCTAATCAAACCTTTACATATCTGATTCTAATTATTTGACATTATTACAATTTTTTTTGTGTTTTAATTTAAGATATTTTTAGCTTTGAAAATAGTGTATATTTTTACATATCTTAAAACAATTCAGTCTGAATTAATTATTATATAATTCCTGAAAAAATCACTATCGGTACACTTTTCTCAGAACTCCATGTGGTAAGGCTATCAAATTATTTATCAGGACTTATATATCATAACATTCTTGTAGAAGATTCAATAAAATAGTAATTCACAAGTCGTATTTTCGTCAATAGTTTATATTATTTTTTTCAAAATTAAAATTCAATTGCATCTTGCATTAAAAATATTACAGGACAATAATAAAACTGCTAGAGCAGATTTTAGTATATCATATTTACTTGTAGGTAAAATTTAATTTTTTTTTTATTTTGAGTAGATGAGAAAATCCTACCTCAATATAGGAATGGTCAAATTTTTAATTTTTTAGTGCTCACCATATTATGTCTTCTTGCTTCCAGCAATTTAATGAGAGATCTATGGCTGTTAAATTTTGATACTTCTGTAGATGAGTTATATTCAATTTAGTGTTTTCTTCTCTGCAAAGTACACAATTTGAAGTAGGAAGGATGTTTAATTTATCGATAGGGCAACCAAACAATCATGTCCTGAATATTGAAAGAGTGCAACAGCTTTTAACTGTGAACATTTTGAATTTTATTCAACAAGGTGTTCCATTGTTTATTTACATTTTCTTGAATTTAACTGTCTTATGTTTTTGTTCGTAAGAAGTAATGAAAATAACAAGAGAAAAATCAGTAGAACAAATTTAAGTTGGGTTCAAATCCTGGTTTAGGCAAACATTTTCTTTTAAAATATAAATGACAAATTTGAAAAAAAAAAGTTGAAGTTTATTTGGGAAATGATATTAATAAAGAAGGCAAAACTCAAAAAAGAAATGAGCAGAAGTATATAAAGTAATGCCAAATGCGACCACTTAATTAAAAGTCTGTTGTGGAATCAGGATATACCATTAAAAAAAAAGTAATATTTAAAACATATTTTAAAACTATATTATGGTAATTTGTGGAGCTGGAAAATAGTAAGAAAAAAGGATTTAATTCAAGGAACCGAGTTGAAGTGTTTAGGAAGCATGCTTGGAAGATAGAGAACACTAAATTAAGAGAAATTTTGAAGTTGGGTGAAATACAAGATGAAATCGCTGATAGAATAATATGATATGGCCATGATAACAAATGAATACTGGAAAGATAACAAGACAAACACTGAAATTTAGATTAGGAGGGAAGAGTGAAGAAGTCAATCGATATATAGAAAGAATGGGAAAACAAGGTAAGAAGAATGTTTAGAAAAAAATAGTTGAATGGATGGAAATGATGAAAGTGGAAACATGTGTTCCACAGTGTGAAGGAATCCACTACAAACTTCTCAATTTATGAAGAGATTAAGGGCCGCATGCAAATACATTAGTCTCTACTCAAATTACTTCCAATCACTGGTGTGCTGACTCACCGTGAGCAATTGCTGAGATCAAATTAACGGTCGACTTACGGGTCATGCATGCAAGTCGACGTTTTCGTAATATTGGCAACGAATTACCCAGAATTCTCCGTGATAAAACCACTTCCGTTATTTTTGTCTGCTATAGAGAAATGCATTTACGCTTGCATCCCGCAAATAATACCGTATACAACGACGTCTGCGTCGTGCAATATTACGCCGATTCTCCTGTTCTTCCAGTTGAATTCTTTGGTAGACTCTATCAAATTCCTCTTCTCCGCATATACCGAAAACATGATCGAAGTCTTCAAGGTCCGACATCTTGGATAAAGCGGCAAGGTTTCAAACTACATCGGTTCCCTTTGGGAAGTTTCTATCTTGAGCTATGATATTAAGTTACCTCGTCAGGTAGCTTACAATTATTATCGCATGAATAGATTTCTGAGTAAGCAAAATGTATTAGGATAAAACTTTCTCAGCAGAGAATGCCTTTTACAGTCTAATGCATTTATAAATTCGACCCTAAGTGTTTAATACATTAGAAGACATCAGTTTTTTTTTTCTAGACTAGTTTAAATGGCATATATAGCAGATTTAGAGTTGCTAAAGATAACTGCTTTATTGAAGAGATTAATATGGTGGAAATTGTTTCAATGTGGAAAGTTCACCGTCAAAATGAGTAAGTTTGGAGAAAGGGATATTTAAGCGCAAAACAATTTGCTGTATATTCCAGCACCAGTTCTATCATTGAAGTTATGACCAATCTTAGAGCCATCACTGTAAATATGTATCCACTCATTTTCTGGAAATTTTGTTTAGACTTGTTTCAGTTGAATAGGGTTTATATCTTTTTTGTTAATTAATACTATGTTACAATTGAAATATTTAAAAAATATTGGATTGTCTCATAAGTAATGCAAGTTTTTAATGTAATATTGTGTGTTTGATGAAATTTTGAAGGTATGGATTGACTGGGAGTTTGTTCCAAATGGGTGTGCAGTTAATATAGATATTTATTCTTAAACTGGAACGAATTCTTGAAATTTTGAGGGTCTCATTTCAAACCCAACCGGACCCAATACTGCATGAACAACCATGAAAAATTTTAAATACACCATGACAAAATTTCAGATCTTATGCCTTGAGATTACCATCTGTTTCAATCCATGGCCCATTTCTTGCATGAAATTTCAAAATTTGAAAGCAAGTAGCGAAATTCAGACTGATGTCAGGACACGACTGCCTGGCTCACCATCTCCACAGAATACACATTTTCCAATCAGACAGATGTGTCATATGCAAAGACCCGGACCTGATCATGGACAAACACCACCTTCTAGTCTGTCCAGCTTTAAATCTGACTGCACAACACTCTAAGGACATCGTTCGCTTGTACTGAGAAGTCAGAGAGAAAATGACTTAAGCATCAAATCTTGCCATTAGAAAACAACATTTTGAAAACATTGAAGCTATGGAAGTGGATCTCAGTGAATTCTTCACATCAAAAACCAGAGACTGGTACCATCGTGGAATAATAAATCTCTGATAAATATCTGCTAGTATCTATTGTGAAGAAGTGGTCTAATTTCTTGTCAGAAAAAAAATTCAAATAAAATTTTGTTTAAAAAGACAGACACTCTCCACAATATTTACGCTGAATGGTTTAGGGTATCTTAAAATTATATAATATCTATTTTTGAAGCTAACTGTATTATTAGTTCTGTGTCATAGCTGAGTCTCTAAGGCACGTTACTTTGACCCAGAACTAGAAGACATACTGGTTCAAATCTCCATTACTTAAAAATAGATTTAGACTGAATGGTTTAAGCCATCTGAAAATACATACATATTTTTTAATCTAAATATATCGTTAGTCATGCTTGGTAGCCAAGCGGTCTATAAGACATCATGCATTGACTGAGAGTTGTGGGGTATGCACTAGCTTGAGTCCCCCAAGAGGGGAGGAAGAAACTTTCTGATGAATTTTCGACCAATAAGGGACTGGTGGCTATTCTGCATTGTGAGGAATTTGAAGTTGCATTGAGAAAACCAACTCTAAGGACCTGACATGCTGACTATGTCTCATCCCTATATTAACTGGATGATTGTCCACCTCTGTAAATGACTCTTGTGGATGGGAAGTCAGCAATGGTAGACCAAGGGCCTTTTATTCCTGTCATACCATGGAGTTTAGTTTAAATGTATCCTTAATTAATGCAAAAATTGAAATAATGTCAAGTAATAAGAATGAGAGATATAATTTACAGTGGGAGGAAACACTATGAGGTATTTATATTAATAAATGAGTTGGAGAAAATGTTTTAACATCTCACCTCACAAAGTTGCGTGTCTTCACGATACCGGTTTCAAAAGTATAGTATTACTTCCATCTTCAGTCAAATTCCAACTGTTGAAATTTCGTCGTTAATGTCATCTTCTGAACTGCCATCTGGTGTAAATTTTATGAACTTGTAGATTAAATTATTCTCGTCGGGGATATCAAAATTCATTGCTTTATATTTATTCTTCTGAATGTATATCTTTTCCCAAATTGTTAATTCTAAAGGTTTCTCCAAATGTTTCAAAAGTTTAGTGTCTTTTCCGATTTTATGATTTTCTAGCAAACTATGAGCTGCAATTGCCAATTTTTCAATTTCACCATTTTTAATATTTCTAAGGTGTACTTTTGTACAAATTTCTAAATTCCTTTTAGTTTTTCCTATATATACTTTATTGCAGTCATTGCAACTGATTTTGTAAATTCCAGATTTTTTTACTATCTGGGATATTAACTTTCTTATTGGTTACTAATAGATTATCCAGGCTAAATTTGTTAATCGGTGCTAATGTAATATCAAATTTGTTAAATATTTTTTCAAATTTTCTGTGTTTCAGGATGGTAAGTAATTTTAAGTCTTTTTTGTTGTTGGAATCTCTTTAACTTATTTATAAAGTTAAAGAGATACCAACAGCAAAAAAGACTTACAGAATACACCACCCTACAACCTGATTCAAAAGAAAGTGAACATTTTAAGAAAATTACTTACCATCCTGAAACACAGAAAATTAAAAAAAATATTTAACAAATTTGATATTAAATTAGCACCAATTAACAAACATAGCCTGGATAATCTACTAGTAACCAATAAGAAAGTTAATGTCCCAGATAGTAAAAAATCTGGAATTTACAAAATCATTTGCAATGACTGCAATAAAGTATATATAGGAAAAACTAAAAGGAATTTAGAAATTCGTACAAAAGAACATCTTAGAAATATTAAAAATAGTGAAATTGAAAAATTGGCAATTGCAGCTCAAGTTTGCTAGAAAATCATAAAATTGGAAAAGACACTAAACTTTTGAAGGAGAAACCTTTAGAATTAACAATTTGGGAAAAGATATACATTCAGAAGAATAAATATAAAGCAATGAATTTTGATATCCCCGACGAGAATAATTTAATCTACAAGTTCATAAAATCTACACCAGATGGCAGTTCAGAAGATGACGTTAACGACGAAATTTCAACAGTTGGAATTTGACTGAAGATGGAAGTAATACTATACTTTTGAAACTGGTATCGTGAAGACATGCAACTTTGTGAGGTGAGATGTTAAAACATTTTCTCCAACTCATTTATTTATGAGAGATATACTTTTTTTGATTACAAGTTATTTAATTTATTCCTCATCATATCCAACTCCTCTTAAAGAGTTTTTAAAATGACTTGCATGCCACGTTTGAGAATTGTGTTTTTATTCCAGAGTGATGATGCAGATTGTTCAGGAACTGTGTAAAAGACCTGGACTGAATAGAACAGGATTTGACATGCCAACAATATACATTCCAGATCTCAATAAGGTATATGTTATCTCTTTTCCATTACTTCCACTATAAAAGTAAAAGCATTTTTAAGACTATGAAATAACTTTTTTAAGCTGATGCTGTACATAATTTTTGTTGATTTCATTATCAGATTCAACAATTCAGTAATAATTAAATGAATCAGATTTACACCATACCTCTTATTTTGTATAATAATTTGAGGTGAGGTGTAAAATCTGATTCATTTAATTATTATTAAATATAACCTCATAGTATTACTTCCTAAATATATCAATCAACAATTAAAATTTGGACAAAATCACAATAGCTAATCAATAATAATTGATAGATTTAACTGTTAAAATATGTGCAAATGATCAACTATAATTAAAAAAAACTGCAAAAAATGGATGAATTATTGTTGTAGAATGTTTGGCAACCTGAGGAATGTATACATAATATAGTTTTGATCAGAAGAATGTACAAAGAAGAGCAAATCAATTAATTAAAATTGAAGATATAAATATTGTGAATTGTAGAAAGATAGCTTTGAATTATGATTAGAACAGAATTGCCAACTTAGGGGAATGTTGATTTATATCTGCCAGCTATGCTTGCTCTGTTGTTATCAATGTATTCTTAAATTTCATCGGGATAGATGATTCCATCGTTGTTGAGATGAGGAGATTTTCATAACATAATGACATAATCTAACTTATGCTACCTTTTATAGTATAACCTTATTAGTAAGTCTGAATGTTAATTACTAAAAAAAAGTGCTCCAAAAACTATGTAATTTAATTATGTAGCATGTAGTACTAATATCAGTAGATGTCTGAGCAGAAAAAAAAAGTTGGCTTAATGAAATATGATAAAAGATATAATAAAATATGATCAGTAAGAATCAAAATAGTTTGTAACCTGTGGCCATTGTAAAATGAAAATGTAGCCAAAATGCATACATTTTTGGATCCTGTAAAACTTAAAAAAAAAAAAAAAAAAACTATAATAAATTAATGTTTTATCCTCTCTTACACAATACACAAAGTGATCTGCCAAAGTGGGTCTTATTTTGGATATATTATAATATCATTATCTTATTTAGAATCATATTTTTACTTGATTTAGTGGATTGTCATATCATACAAATTTTTTGTTGCATCTAATCTCAAATCATTGTAGTACAAACTTCCATTTTGATTTTGTGACATCTTATTGATAGACATTAAAGATGGACTAACACATAAACTGCAATGTGTTCATAATATGTGTATAAAAAATCTATTTAATATTCATAAATATGGCCATATTTCTTTATCCTTGTGAAATAAAGCTGGCTCAATCTTTCTGATAATAAAAAAGTGCATTCTCTTACTCTGCTATTCAAAATTACCCATACATCTACACCATGCTACTTATCACCTGTCTTCCAATTACAGTTTGAGTATACAATCACGCCAAATACTGCTACTTGACGTCCCACAACACAGAACCTCCTATTATTTTAATTCCTATACTGTATCCACTACCAGACTATGGATCGCCCTACCACAAGAGATTATATTTCCTGTTTTATTTCAAATAATTTTAAATTATTAAATAGGTTAAATAAAAATTTGATGCTGCCAGACATTAGCTTCTCTTAAAAGAAATTTAAATATTTTTCTTTGTAATTGGTATTTCAGCAGATTAATTGATGTTTTCTGAACTTTTGTTTCTCTAATATATTAATTTAATTATCATTTTAAGTTGATTTTTGGAATCGAAAAATGAGATCATTTAACCCATTTTGCTTCTTGCTTCTCAGTAGAGTAGAGATAAGTAAGCTTAGGATTTTTAGGTGCAATTTTCATGAAAAAAGAGAAAGGGGAGAAATGGTGCTAAATAAGCAAAAAAAGGGGGACAAGAAGTTATTTTATATCCCAGAATTGTTTTATTTAAAAGTTGAAAGAGTACACAAAATAAAATGCTAGTACTGTATTTGTAAAGCAAAGGAGTTTTTTAGTCCATCCCTGTGATGCAATAGTAATGTTATTAATATTTAATTTTAGGAAGTGATATTTTGAGGTTATTTTAATTAAATTAGTTTCAGCCTTATCATCTTACACCAATATTAATGTTGATTTGTTCTTGGACATGTTTCAAAACAATTCTATTTTATCGTCAGCTTTTCCAGAAAAAAGATAAAACAGAATTGTTTTGAAACATGTCCAAGAACAAATCAACATTAATATTGAGGTAAGATGATCAGACTGAAAATAATTTAATTAAGTAATGTTATTACCTCAGATGCAGCAGGCATGGGTTCAATCTCCAACTGGGACAAGTTTATTGGGTGAGGGTTTTTCTTCATCTATAAGACAAATATTAGGAAACTTTAAGGCTCAAATAGTCCCGGAACATCATCTGGTCATAATAATCTTCATATCATATTCATCTTGTTTAGTATGAATGCATGAGTGACTGATGTGTCTTAGGGTCGTATGCAAATACATTACTCTCTACTCAAATTACTTCCAATCACTGGTGAGCTGAGATCGAATTAACGGCCGCCTTAACCGGTCATGCATGAATGTTGACGTTTTCGTAATATTGGCAACGAATTACCCAGAATTCTCAGCGATAAAACCACTTCCGTTATTTTCGTCTGCTATAGAGGAATGCATTTATGCTTGCATCCCGCAAATAATACCGTATACAAACACGTCTGCGACGCGCAATATTATGCCGATTCTCCTGTTCTTCCAGTTGAATTCTTTGGTAGATTCTATCAAATTCCTCTTCTCCGCGTATACCGAAAACATGATCGAAGTCTTCAAGGTCCGACATCTTGGATAAGTTTCAAACTATATCGGTTACCATCGGTTCCCTTCGGGATTTTCACATAAGTTTATATCTTGAGCTACGATCTTACGGTACCTTGTCAGGTAGCTTTACAATTATTACCGCATGAATAGATTTCTGAGTAAGAAAAATGTGTTTGAATAAAACTTTATCAGCAGAGAACGCCTTTTACTGTCTAATGCGTTCAAACATTCGACCCTTAGTCTTAAATTCATATTGTCTCAGAGATGGCCCTGTCATTGAACTGATCACTCATCCAGGGAGGCTCTCCATGTCTTAATGTGGTCAAAAAAGTATGTGTTTGATCAAGAGTTTAAAATCCTCTCCTGACAGGTTGTGTCCCTGTAAGGCCCAGATGGTGTGGAGCCAAAGGGAGAGGTTAAACTAAGGTAAGAAAAGAAAGAAAGAAAGAAAATTATTATTTTTTATCAAGTATAAATAGTGAAGCTTCAAGGAAGAAATGTGTTGTAGGATACGGTCTCGCTTTTGTTTATTATCATTCCATGTGATTCCTGAATCACATCAGTGCATTATATAATGGTTCCATTCTTTTAATGCAATCCTGCTTGAACTTCTGAGATGGAGCTGCCTTTGGCATGGCAAACATTAAACTTGTTTCAATTTTTTTTAATACAAATTTAACATTTACAATAGTAGTAGTAGTCCTGGTCACTCCACTGGGAAGCATAGGGCCTTGATAAAAGCTCGCCAACGAACTCTGTTGTTTAACCAATACCTTAATTTCATTCTAACTCATCCCTGCCTGTTCAGCTTCATCCCTGGTAGTATTATTCCATGTTACCCTAGGTATTCCTCTTTGCCTTCTCAATCCTTGGTGGTTCCAATCAAATGCCATCTTTGTGAGTTATTATTCTGTCTCCTTCAACACATGACCAACCCATTTCCATTTTCTAAATTTAATTTCTTTACAAATTTCATTTTGATGTGTTCTTTTCCAAAGTTCTTTACTTGTTATATTCTCTGGCCACCATATACCCAAGATATTTCTCAGGTAACGAACATTTACAATGACAGACAATTATTATTTTTAAAAGAAAAATTAACACCTGAATAGTGATTTGAACCTGAGACCTCTAACTTTATATGTTAGTGTACTACTGACTGTACATGCTAATTTTTCTTATTCATATACTATTCTCATTTTCATCTTGAGGCAGATAGCCATTGCTACCAGTGCCATTTAGATGTTTTCTAAATCAATAAGACATTACTGAGAATTTGTACATTACCATTATAGCAGTAATACTATATTTTGATGTTAAAAAATTTGTGTGTTTCAAAGTTTTTTTTAATCGAGATATGAGTGTTACTGCTATAATGATAATGTTAAAATTCTCATTAATATGTCTTCTTGATTAACCCATTCAACTCGTATGACGTGACGTTCACCCGCACTCTAGTGAGGCCCAGTCTTCGAATGACGTGACATTCACGTCAAGAGCACGAGCTCATATATTTTGCAATAACTTTCAAACTACCCCTTAGATGTCTAATGTGTTAGCTTTGCTAGGTTCCTGAGAGAAAGCAAGTTGGACGACCCGCTTTTTTTTGTAAGAATTCGTGAAATTAGAAGCTGTCTGTTTGTTGGAAATATATAGAAGACATTTGTAGTGCTAAGTCTTTGAAGTGGCATCTAAGAGGGTGTGTGGTGATGATTGTGACAGGATTCTGAGTTTATTAGAGAGTTTTGTCCTCGAAACATTAGACAGAACACCGACAGGAAAACTGAGCAGGGTAGAAGGGCAAAGACCTAGGGAAGAAATAAAAAAAACCAAGACTCTGCCTGAAGTACCAGGATGCAAGGCATTGACTTGCAAGACCAGATCACTGTCCTTTTCCCTATAATGTGTTGCACTGTAAAAGGATACAGAAAATTATTTTTCTATTTGCTGGACATATTTATGTTTAACTGTTTTGTGGTCTATAGTAATTTCGTAGATAGTAAGACAGCATATTTGACCTTCGGAATAGCTGTTGCAAACAGTTATTGGAGACAATTCAGCTGCCATCCTACAATGTGAGATTCCCCCCCCCCCCATCATCAAGAACAACCCCTGTCAGGTTACAGGCAAGGAACTGGGCTCACTTTCCATTGTATATCCTCAGCACAGATAATAAAAAGAAACCCTACAAAAGTGTGTTCAAAACAGAACAAAAGAAGTGAAACTACATTTCAGTGAAAAAAGTGTGAAGTTCCACTACATGTCCCGGAATGTTTCGAGATTTACCACACCAAAATATTGCTTTAGGCAAGTACAATTATTCAGAAGCCTTCACTAAAATTTCTAAAGAAAAATATTTATTAAATTCCATTCTATGAGCATTTTTGTGTTTGCATGTAAAGAGCATGACACCTCCTGACTTCTGTGGCCATTTAAATCTGAGTGGAGGGGGAAGTTAGGAGGCATTTAAATGAGTCCATTGGGTTAAGAAGCCATCTTGATGGCACTAATAGCAATGGCTATCTGCCCTCAGATGAAAAAGAGAATAGTATATGAATAAGAAAAATTGGCATTTGCATCAGGATGCCTGTGAATAGTGTAGTCGGTAGCATGCTAATGTATATAGTTAGAAGTCTCGGGTTCAAATCCCAATTCAGGCATTAATTTTTCTTTTCAAAATAATAGTTAAATTTGTTACAAATGAAGCAATTTAGATTCACAAATGAAAATGTACAGAGAAAAAAACAATCAGTTAATTCCTTTTAATAAATTCTAGCAAACGAGGTGTGTAAATCAGATTGAAGATGTGTGTAAAGATGTAGAACGAACAATTAACCAAACAATTCAAAACACACTTAACACTCTGGAGAAAGACTGTGACACCATCGCTTCTCTGGTGGAAAAACATTTAGAGAAGGATAATATTGATCGCAGTTACAACTTCAAGACTTCTGGCAGAGGTAAGACTTGTATAACTAACTCTCTCTTTGCCACATTCACTAACACCCTATCCTCAGCAAACTGAATCCATTTCCCTAGGGGCACACCGCAGCGTAGTGGTTAAGGCACTGCGCTACAAGCCAGAAGGTTGAGGGTTCGAGTCCCGATGGGGTCAGGATTTTTAAACTGACCCAAAGCTGGCAGCACTATGGCCATGGGGTCGACTCAGCCCCTAATGGAAATGGGTACCAGATGCTTGTTATGGGGGTAAAGGCGGCTGTCATGCAGGGCTGACAACCCAGCTGACATCAAGTGCCAATTGTTCAGAAAAAGTGGGAGCTTTAATCTCCTACTACCTCAATGGCCTCATGAGGCCTGTAGTGGGATCACTTTACTTTACCTTTACCATAATGATATCCTCCTACCTATGCGTAGCCTTTTCTATTGGTCTTTATCCAAAAGGCTATATGGCCTTTATTCTGGCAATTTAAATAAAAATATTATCTTCTTCTTCCTTCCAAGTATTAGGCCAAGGCCTGTTACGATCCTATAGAAAATTTTCCCTCCAGCATTTCATAGGACGGCCCAGTGATCTTCGTCCTCTTGGTATATAATTATAAACAGCTTTGGGGATCCGATTTGAACTCATTCTTTCAAGATGGTGTTTCCAATTTAGTTGGTACTTAAATTTGAACAGAAAAATTTTCTCTTCAAATTTAATTTATTTTTCATTGAGAAATGTTAAATCAATAATAAAAACATCATTAGTTGGTACTGTTTAATATATTCCAAAATTGGCGTAGTCTTCAATTCTTTTAAGATATTGGTGTTCCTTTTCCGATCCCATCTGGTGTAACCCGCTGTTCTGCGCATGAATCTCATTTCACAAGCCGTTATTCTGCTTTCATGTTGTTTTTTTAGTGTCCATGCTTCACTACCATAGGTCAACACTGGTCTAGCCAAAGTGTTATATAAACGTAATCTGGTGTTTTTTTGTACAAGGGATGGTTTCATAACTTGATTAATAATTCCTAAACTTTTATTATAACTAGTAACTTTTTCAGGGATATCCTTTTCATCCCAGATAGAGAGATAATATCCAAGATATTTAAATTGATTAGATCTCTCTAAAATTTTATTTTGGAGACAGATTTTACTTTGTAATTTTTTTTTTTAATTTTTAACACACATTCTTTAAATTTTTTAGTACATTAAAAAATAAATATTTTTAAGTATTTTAGCACATAAAAATCCAGGCCATAATAATAATAATAATAATAATAATAATAATAATAATAATAATAATAATAATATAATATATAAAAATATATATTATTATTATTATAAATATATATTATTATTATTATTATTATTATTATTATTAGTATTATTATTATTATGCCTGGATTTTTATGTGTTAAAATACTTAAAAATATTTATTTTTTAATGTACTTAAAAATATTTATTTTTTAATGTACTAAAAAATTTAAAGAATGTGTGTTAAAAATTTAAAAAAAAGTCTAGAAATTGAAACAAAAGCACATACTTATTAGAAACATGAATATTGGAACTCGTCTCAACGCAGTGAAACATCAGATATAAAATGCTGACTGGAGGTGCTGTGTCATCTCAAGATTGTGGATAACAATTTCTAGCTTATTATCAGAGAACAGTGCCTTATATTGAGGAAAGGAATGTTCTACATCAAACATTGTTTTTATTATTAATTTAACACTTCTCACTGAAGAGAAAAAAATTTGCCCAGACCGAGGCTCGAACCCGGGACCTTTGGCTTTCTAGGCCAATGCTCTACCATCTGAGCTATCGGGGCGAGTTCCGTTCTAGATGCAAATTTTTCTGTTATATACGTTTTAATTCCCAGCACCAAATGCTATGAAGCCTTTGCTTCTATCTTTGCAAATGGCGGCTTCTTAGTTAAGAAGACATTTATCAGGAATTTAAACACTACTTTATAAAGCCAATTGAAGCCCTACTGGCTTTATAAAGTAGTGTATAAATTCCCGAAAATGTCTTCTTAACTAAGAAGCTGCCATTTGCAAAGATAGAAGCAATGGCTTCATAGCATTTGGTGTTGGGAATTACAACGTATATAACAGAAAAATTTGCGTCTAGATTGGAACTCGCCCCGATAGCTCAGATGGTAGAGCATTGACCTAGAAAGCCAAAGTCCCGGGTTCGAGTCTCAGTCTGGGCAAACATTTTTCTCTTCAAATATAATTGTTATCCTTGCATATTTGAAGAAGGACATATCACTAATGTACATAGAATTAAGTCCATTTATGTTTTGGCCTTCCAAAATTTAAGCAACTTTACAGAGAGTTTGATAGCCACTGTTTTTCTTCAAACTTAACCTTAATTTATTTCTTAGAACCTTCATTTTCGATAGTGTTAGATTTTTAATATAATGTTTTCCTTAATTGAATTACTCAATAAATCTACAGAAAGTTTCTAGATTATTTATTGAGTGAATCAAGAAACTTAAATTAGCTGATATGAAGACAGTTACATTTTAAATTGGTATCACATATTAAATTCTGAATATTCTCAGTTTCAGAGATATTGTATTTGTCCATTTCATTTATTACAGATGTAAGTGATCCCACAACAGGCCCGGAGGCCCTTGGGGTAGTAGGAGGTTAAGGCTCCCACTTTTTCTAGACAATCGGCACTTTATGTCAGCCAGGTTGTCAGCCCTGCATGATGGCCGCATTTACCCCCAGAACAAGCATCTGGTACTCATTTCCGTTAGAGGCTGAGTCGACCCCAGGGCCATAGTGCTGCCAGAAGGTTTGGGTCAGTTTAAAAATCCTGACCCCAACGGGACTTGAACCTTGACCCTCCGGCTTGTAGCTCAGTGCCTTAACCACTACGCTACGGCATGCCCCCTATTACAGATGTAAAAAATATCAGGAAACAATAAGAAAATTATAAAATCGTGATTATGATTCAGACTGTTTCTAAAATTGACTGAATAGTAGCCTACAAAAAAGTAAATTATGCACCTATAATAGAAACACGTACATATTGTAATAATTCAGAAGTATGCATAGCATTTATTAGCTATATTGAATCTTTGAATAAAATTATACGTTCGCAGGACTAAAATTAATATTAGAGCATTTCCATATGTTAATGAAAATATTGTCGATTTGCAGGAGCAGATATACAATACACAATTCTAAAACGCTACGGCGTGCCCCCTATTACAGATGTAAATCTTCAAAATGATCTGCATAATATACTTTGTACTACAGCATTAAGCCAGATATCCAAATGCATAACTACAAGTGTAAGGGGGCATTGGAAGATCAGGATTTATCTAATGTCAGATTGTTTCACACAACTATATAGGACATGAATGACGCATGTCACGTGAATTATGTTAGGGTAACTTACACAAAGAACTTTAGCAGCTTTCTTCATGTATGCTGGGGAGTCTGTAAGCAGAAGCAATATGTTGTCATGTTTCACACCATTCAGCCACAAGATTTTCAAAGATTGGTTAAGTAGTCTAGCTATTGTTGTATTATTTTCCACTTGCATTTCTTCATAGGCTAGCAAGAAAAAATCCTTGCAAATTATTTTGTCATTTTTTAGTACACTTACTATTACATTTCCCACTTTTTGACCACCAGCTTTGTTAATTTCATCGGTACTCACCCAGATTTTTTTCATTTTTACATATTTATTTAATATTTTCTAATGTTTCATCTTAGCACATTGAAAGATCATTTTTCCTTGGCATTGACTCGTCAGGAGGACTTACATTTGTATATTTAATAAACTTTCTAAGCTCAGGATTGTCTTCTTCTTCTTCTTCTTCTTCCTTCCAAGTATTAGGCCAAGGCCTGTTACGATCCTATAGAACATTTTCCCTCCAGCGTTTCATAGGACGGCCCAGTGATCTTCGTCCTCAGGATTGTTTACCTTATAAAGGGGGATATCAGCTGATGTAAAGGCTTTACATAAATCTGAATAATAATATGGATATTTTGGAATATTGGAAGATGACGTAATGCAGCTGTGATGGGCCTACTTCCTGACAGATGTTGTATTATTTGGGAACATTATTTGCAATTACAAATTTCGCACATTGCTTGCAAAATAGTATTTTACCATTGGTAGTAAAAGTGCTTTTAAACTCTAGTTCATACTGCTGCAGATACTCACGTAATTCAATTTCACTTTAGGCAATTTTAATTGTCACAACTAAACTTTACAAAAAAAGCTGCTGCTGCTCTGGTGATCTGATTCTAACAAACAAGAAAGAATTTTCAACTCAGTGCATATCATTTCTGTTTTCTAGAAACAGAAAAAGAAAACAAAGCTCACTGTAAGACATCTCAGGATTGGATTCTGTTCTTCCCTGGTTATACATATCTGAGCAAATCATTCTCTGATGTTTTTATTATTGATTTAACATTTCTCAATGAAAGATAAATTATATTTGAAGAGAAAAATTTTCGCCTAGACCGAGACTCGAACCCGGGACCTTTGGCTTGCCGGGCCAAATGCTCTACCAACTGAGCTACCGAGGCGAGTTACGATGTAGATGCAAATTTTCCTCTTATATACGTTGTAATTCCCTCTCGCCAAATGTTTTTGAAACCATTGCTTCTATCTTTGCAAATGGCGACTTCTTAGTTAAGTTCGAGTCTCGGTCTAGGCAAAAATTTTTCTCTTCAAATATAATTTATCTTTCATTGAGAAATGTTAAATCAATAATAAAAACATCATTAGAAGCCTTACTAGCTTTATAAAGTAATGTTAAATTCCCAATAAATGTCTTCTTAACTAAGAAGCCGCCATTTGCAAAGATAGAAGCAATGGTTTCAAAAGCATTTGGCAAGAGGGAATTACAGCGTATATAAGAGAAAAATTTGCGTCTATATCGTATCTCGCCTCGGTAGCTCAGTTGGTAGAGCATTTGACCCGGCAAGCCAAAGGTCCCGGGTTCGAGTCTCGGTCTAGGCAAAAATTTTTCTCTTCAAATATAAATCATTCTCTCCTCAAGCAAAAGTGAAACATTCATGTTGAATTCTTTCAAGATATAGTTTTTGTTGATAAATGTTTGAAGAGAACGAGGAAAAAGTATTAAAATACAGGATGTCCCATTCAAACCTCCCACATTTTAATTAATCATAACTACCAAAGTATGCAGAATTATGAAATGAGGCCGATATTAAACGAAAGATAAACTCAAAGAATTTTTATTACCACACATACACTAAAACCCTTCTATGTGGTGCACCATTGGTAGCACTAACAATATCGATTTCGTGCCAATATGTTTATTGTTACTGTTTCAATAGTGTGATGGATTTGAGTTTTATGTCATTATTGTCCAACATGTGACAGATGAATTAACTGTAAACAATGAAAACAAAAATTCTTTGAGTTTCTCTTTCTTTTAATACCAACCTCATTTCATAATTCCACATACTTTGTGAGTCGTGATTAATTAAAATGTGGGAGGTTTGAATGGGACATGGTGTATGTATTTATGGAAAAAATATTGAAACTATTTATTTACATAACTTTTTTTTATAAAATATGTGTTTTATGTGAAATCAAATTTTGAATTTGTATTTGTTAGACCTCGATAGAAATATTCTTCGATTTAGGAATGTACATATTAGGAAAAAAATTATTTACATTCAAATCTGGGCCTTAATTATTATTATTATTTATTATTATTATTATTATTATTATCATTCTTTTCCAAAATTTGATATATATTTTCTCTACTTTGTCCATTTCAAGATTCTTTAGCTTATGTCCATTTCTCTTTATTTTTTTCATGACTCTTCCTCCAAACCTTTTTATTCCATTCTTCTTCTTGTGTCTTTGTTAGTTTTGGTCTTCATCTCTTCATTCTTCCTGGTGGATTCCATTCATAATTCTTCTTTGGTAATCTGTCTTCCATCAGTCTTTTCATGTCCAAACCATCTTAATTGTTTTGTTTTGATAGTTTCTACTATGGATCCTTACACTTTAATCTTTTCTCTTATAAAATAATTTCTAATTTTCTCTCTTCTTGAAAACTTTCCTGATTCGTCACTAGAAGTACATTTATTTTGAATGTAATTTATTTTTGTTCTTACCATGTGTCTGATCTATATGATATTGTGTTTTTAACAATAGCATTTATATATTTTTTAAATACTCATAGCTTAGTTTCAGTGTAATAAGTCAGAATTAGCTTTTTTATTTTGTCAGGCATTTAAAGATGAATGAAAATAGTTGTAAACAAGTTTGATAATTTTTTGCAGCTATGGTGCTTGGTGCTTTAGCAGCAATTCTTCCAATGCTTTTTATACTAAATATAATAGTGACCGTCCTGAGTAAGAATGTCCTGGAGACAGTAATTGGAGTAGATGCCACTGACAGCCTTAATGCATATTTGGTGAGTGTTTGGATTTTTTGTTGTATATACACATGTATTAGTCACATTTTTTATATTTAAATATTTAGGCAAAAACTGGGATATAAATTATACTCAGAATAAGTAATAAGGTACATTCCATGAAAATAAGTGTAATACCAGAATTCTTATATTTGATGAATTGCCGATCAGAGTCATTAATATCTTGGTCATCACATAATTCTTGCCATACAACTTAGATCATGGGTTGTTTTAATCAGAAGTCAGCATGCTGTTACACATACATACTATCTCTATCTGTTTTTTTGTCTCAAGATTTCCACTGTCAGTTCATATATAATATGAATATTGGTTATTATCACATCAAATTTATTAAATTTTCAATTACAATAAATTTATTAAATTTTGAAGTTATTAATATTTAAGAGTTTATTCTTGTTACAATAGTCAAGGAATATATTAATATATACATAAATAGCTGCAGTAATAATTTAGCCCTACAATCTATGCTTTACGCTTATCTAATATATAAAAATGTTTGTTTGTTGGTTGGTTTGTTTGTTTGTTTGTTTGTTCATACTTTATGTGCGGCCATACCGTTGATCCAATTGTGATGAGGCTTTTTGCAAAATGTTCAGGAGATTCCCGGGATGAACAGGCTATAAGAGATAAGAGAGTTGTGATACTCAACTCCTACACTCTTAAAAATCACCCTTTGTAGTGGAAAATGTGAAGAAAGTAGCTCTTTGGATGCTTAAATGGCTTACTCTGCCTAAACCATAACAAATACACAAAATTAATGTACACAGAATTGAATATCTCAAAAAGCTCTACAAAACGTCCATGACAGCATATGTTAATCTCTTACGGATAACTCACAATAACCATTTTTGTCTTTCATTGATGCCAAGAAGATCAAAACAAGTACGTAGATTCCTGTGCAAGCTAAGCAGCACATGGCAGGTATTCTTTTAGATAATAACGAATTTTGTCTTTTAGCTCATTTATGTCAAGAAGATTGAGATAAGTAGATTCCTGGGCATCACCAGGTAATCAGTGTGGGGAATCTTAAAATAATTACGATATACATTTATAATTATTTTTCATATTACTTATTCAAGTAATCATAAGCAGTACATTAATTTTTGTCTTTCAGCTCATTTATGTCAAGAAGATTGGGATGAGTAGAATCACGGACAATGCCGGGTAAACAGCACGGGGTATCTAAAAATAATTACGATATAAATTTTTCCTTTTACATATTTAACAAAACATAAAACACATTAATTTTCGTATTTCAGTTCATTTATGTCAAGAAGATCGGGATAAGTAGATTCCCGGGCAACGCCGGGTAATCATCATGGGGTATCTAAAAAATATAAATTTATAATTATTTTTCCTTTTACTTATTCAACTAAACATAAATGCACATTAATTTTCATTTATTTAGGTGTAGTAGTGCACGTCGGGTATTAGCTAGTTCAATATAAAAAGTACATGTCTCATGTGAGAATTTTGTGTGATTTAAATTGATATAATGTATCATTATTAATAATAATAATCCCATCCATAGTAATTCTGCCCAAAGACAGGTCCTTCACTGCAATCATAGCATTTTCATGCTATGCTTGCAGCTTTACTAGGAAATTGTAGGTGTGGTAGCTTCCTGTTGCTTTCCACTCCGGTGAAGGATGATGATGATGATGATAATCATAAGGATGATGGCCATGTGATTTCGGGGACCGTTTGAGCCTTAAAGTTTTCCTGACATTTGTCTTACAGGTGAGGAAAATCCCGGATAAAAACCTCACCCAGAAAAACTGCACCGACTGGGGATCAAACCCGGGCCCGCTGCATGACAAAGCAGCATGCTACCTCGAGACCACAGTGGTGGACATAATAATAATAATAATAATAATAATAATAATAATAATAATAAAAGTAATAATAAATAGCATAGCCATAAATAATTGTTAATATATAAGAAATAAACTTTAAGATATTAAATAATCAATTGAGTTGGTGTTTACTTGATGAAAATCCATATTTATTTAAGATATTAATTTGATTTAAATAAGATGTATATAAGTGCTTATACTGAGTATTTGAGAATGAAGTTCTTAGGAAAATTTTTGGGCCAAAAAGAGATGAACAGACAGGTGAGTGGAGAAGACTGTATAACAGGGAGCTACATAATCTTTATGAGAAAACAGGTATAATAAGAACAGTTAAGTCTCGAAGACTGTGATGGGCAGGACATATAGCATGTATGGGAAAATGAAAGGAGGGACATAGAAACTCCATGTAGGAAAACCCAGAGGGAAAGTGACCAGTAGGTAGGCTAATAATGAAGTGGGAGAATAACATGAACAGTCATTTGTGGGGTCCTACACCGTAGCCAAGTGGTTAAGGCAAGAAGCCTTGGCACAGAGCTACGGGACTTGCGCTGATTCGAGTCCCCATGGGGGAAGAAATTTTTCTCATGGAATCTCGGCCAGTATGGGACCGGTACCAACCCAGCATCGTGAGGCATTTGGGTAACTACAATAAGTAGCGACTCCAGGTTGAGAAGACCAGCTATAACGGCTGGGGGACCCGACATGCTGACCACGTGTCACCCCTACACTGGCTTATGATCGTCTACATATGTTATTAACATATGTGGACGTGAGGCCAGCAGCTGGCTGGTAGGCCTAGGGCCTTCAAGGCCTGTCGCGCTTGGAGGAGAGTCATTTGTGGGAGTAAATTATACAATGAATGATTGTAATAAACTAGCTCAGGATAGGAATGTGTAGAGAACTTATATCCGCCCAGCCTTGAACCTAGAGTGAGTTAGAAGTGCTCATAGTTATGAAATATCAATTGGAGGTACATATAAATGTAAGTGTGTGTGTGTTCTAGTCTCACCCACTAAACTTTTTGTGCTTTGAGTTTCACACTGGGCAGGTATATGGCCTAAAAATGTTTACACTTGTGAAATATCATCAGAAGAAGTGAGTTGACTTATATATTAGTAATCATCATCATCATCACCATCCTCTTATAGTGTCCTCCTTTTGGAAGGTCAATTCCAAATATTTATATATTAAATTTGGGAATTTTTAAAACATTATGAGGTTTAATTAATAATAATTAAATGAATCGTGATTTCTTCTTACCTCATACTTCTATGTTTTATTAAACACAGCACTGCAGTATCGGCGACACATTGTCGTCATCATCAGCTGTTTTCACGACTGTCAATTTTTTCTTTTGCCGGTAATTATCTAGACTGCCATCTGGTGTTATTTTGAATTAATCATTTTCTAAACTGCTATCTGGAATTTATCAAATTGATTGCAAAGATTGCAACATGATATATATAGGAAAAACAAAAAGGAACTTGGAAACTCGTAAAAAAGAGCACTTCAGAATCATAAAGAATGGAGAAATTGAAAAATCAGCTATAGCAGCACATAGTTTATTAGATCATCATAGGATTGAAAAAGCAGCAAAACTTTTAAAACATCTATCTAAACCTTTGAATTTAACAGTTTGGGAAAAAATATATATTCAAAAAAACCATACTAGAACCATGAACTTCAAGATTCCGGACGAACCGAGCTTGATTACAAAGTTCTTCAAAAATACAACAGATAGAAAATGATTCATTCAAAATAACATCAGATGGCAGTTTGGAGAGTAATTCCTTCAAAAGAACACCAGATGGCAGTCTAGATAATTACCGGCAAAAGAAAAAATTGACAGTCGTGAAAACAGCTGATGATGACGACAATGTGTCGCCGATACTGCAGTGCTGTGTTTAATAAAACATAGAAGTATGAGGTAAGAAGAAATCACGATTCATTTAATTATTATTAATTCCGAATATGCCGCCAACCATCTCTATTTTCCCATGCTTTGCTTCTTTCTCTCTCTTGTAGACCTTTCTTCACTTGATTAATCCATGTTTCTTGTGGTCGTTTTCCATTTATTAGTAGTAAGGGCTCAAATGTTACCTTCATACAAAAACATTTGCGCCTAAGATAAATACAGATGCAGGGTGGCACTCATCCTGGTGCTAAAAATATGGGACTTTCCTAACATGCTAGAAAATAATATTCCACCTTTAAAAATAACCTTTTTTGAAGCTGTAATATTTTGATCAGGTGCATATAATATTTTAATTACTGCAGTCTCAGTAGTGGACCACTAGATTATAACTGGGCAACATTAAGCATTACTTATTTTAGGAATTCTCACTATGAGGTATATTCATTAAGGTAGAATTTTTGATCACTGACCTCATTGTTCTTCTTATTTGACTATATAGTCAATATAGACTATATAGTCAAATAAGAAGAACAATATGAGGTGAGTGATAAAAAATTCTACCTTAACATTAAGCATAGTTGACTGAAATGGTTATCTGTGAAGGGGAGGACTGGTCTCATGAACCAAGTCATATGACAAAGCTTATAGATTCACTTGCAAATCTACACCACACTGCAATATCTTCACTTCTATCTGTTACATGCCACCTTATAACTTTTGACTTTTGTCTGGATATATTTTCTTCCATTCAAACATTTGTGAAACAGAAGCTCTCTTAAGGCAGCCAGTTAGTATTGTTTCTGCTGCATTGCTTATCCAGTTACGTACAGTCATCTCAAATTTGCCTTGAAAGGGCAATTGATAGAATTGAGAGGTTGAACATTCTCTTCACTCCACCGGGTATCTATACTTTCTTCTTTTACATTATCTGTCAAATGACCTCAAGAACTGTTGAACAATGAAACCTATCAGACCAGCATATAATTTGGGTACATGGGAAATTTGTACTACTTATTACATTACTACCCGCTCCTCTTCAAGATCATCAAGAATGGAATTCAGGTACCATTAGACAGTAAAACAATTTATAGTGTTAACACATTTAACAGAACATCTAGAGAAACTTTGATTTTTTAAAATTCTATGTCATGTAGAGGAAGTTTGAGATGCAAATTATACACAGGTTTGCCTATACACACATAAAATATATTTTGAAATGGAACTTTGATATTAATAGTGATTTTTTTTTTTGCATTTATCCACAAGAGGAAATCTCATTTATAATGAGTGAAAATATCAGAATGTTTGAAAATACAATAAGAAGTAACATTATGAGGTTTTACTTAATAATAAGTTTGGTCTGTTTAATTCTTACCTCATATAGTTGTTTCTGTTAGACATATGTTTCAAGACATGTTTTCCTCATCTTCAATAGTTACAGACTGATTTTTCCAACTTGTCGGCCCCTAGATCTTGACTTCAGCTCCCTCTTTCTGTGGCCCAAAGAACTTGAGAATTATGAATTTTAAAATTCTTGGAGAGAGGAACCTAATTAGCAAGTTCTTTGGATCACAGAAAGAGGTAGCTGAAGTTGAGATCCAGGGCCGACAACTTAGAAAAATCAGCCTGTACTGTAACTACTGAAAAACATTTTTCTAGCAGAAACAACAATATGAGGTAAGAATTAAACAGACCAATCTTATTATATCAGAATGTTTTTGGCACAGATATAATCTATATACATATAATTGGATGTGTGTGTATGTGCCAGCATACTGTGACTCTTGTATGTCTGGAGCAATTTCAACCAAAATTGGTATACACATGACATACAATCGAGAAAAAGTGCTATATGGGATAAGAAACACTTGACACCCCTAGGGGTGAAATTTAAAAATAATTGAGAATGACTACTCTTATGTTCCAGCACAATTCTAAATTACCCGAATCAATTACAATCAGACTCGGTACACATATAACTTACTACATTTTAAAGATACCCTAGGGGGTCAGAGACCTCTAGCACCCTTAGGAGAGGGGGTGACGTAAAAATAATAGAAAATGGCAATGGTCCTTTGATAGTTATTCTTGTGGTAATCATTATTCAAACTTAAATAATAACTTTAATAATTCATGACTCACATCATATTTGTAGATTTCTTGAAGACCCAGGTTTTGACCCACTAAACATCATTATCAATTCTTTCTAATTCTTTCTTAGAAAAAATTGATAATGATATTTTTTTATTTATTATTAATTTAACACTTCTCATTGAAAGATAAATTAAATTTGAAGAGAAAAATTTTCGCCCAGATCAGGACCCAAACATGGGACCTTTGGTTTACCGTACCAATGCTCTACCAACTGAGCTACCGGGGTGAGCTCCAATCTAGATGCAAATTTTCCTCTTATGTACGTGGTAATTCCCGCGTACCAAATTTAATTGATAATGATGCTTAACAAGTCAAAACCTGGGTCTACAAGAAATCAATAGTGATGCTTAACACATCAAAACCAAAGTCTTCAAGAAATCTATAAATGTGAGGTGAGTCATTAATATTCTAACTCCTGTTATTTAAAATAAACCTCATAGTGTCACTTCTTTTAAATATTAATTCATTCAAACTTGTTTAAATTAAAAATAAAGCATGTTTTATGTTTTCAGTCGCCAGTGCGTACAATATGGTCTGTAGTTCCACATAGATTCCAGTGGATAGTGCTACTAATTATCATCGTGGGATGGGTAGCTCTTTTCATTCTTACCAAGTGGTCACTTGGACTGCGACCAACCTTATCTCGCAGACAAAAGCGACAGTTCCTGGAAATGAAAGAACATATAGAAAATGTTGTTAAAATCAGAAAGGTAATATCTTTTATTAATATTAGCATTATTATAATTATTATTATTATTTGTATTACTATTAAAGTTTTTTTTTTCACCATAATTGAAATAACCAAGTTTAAAATTATTTTGAAAATTAACAATTCACTTTGGTGGCTCCATGGACCGAGTGACTAGTCTCTCACCTTCTTCCTCGGGTCCCGAATTTGGGTCTCTATCACTCAATGAGGGTTCATTGTGAATGAATCACAGCTAGCACAGGGTTTTCACCATTCTCCCTCGCCAAAAAAAATCTCATTCCTAATGTCTCTTTTTTCATATAATTAATTTCATTTAAATTCATCTGCTCTTGTGATAACATGACAGCCCTGGTCAGATGGCACCAGTGTATGTCACAGACCTTCGATAATAGTGGCTCATTTCTTCCCTTTGTCTGGCATTATGCCAGTCATGAGTGGAGGTTTTTCATTTACAACAGCTTACTTTGTGTAGAATTAATACACTTTTGGAGTAATATATTAAGATAAATTAAAATGTTCCATACCTTTCCTCATAATGGAAGTGGTTCTTCTGGTCGACATAACATCAGTCACAAGAACATATTGAGGATGGGGTCACCAAGACCCTGAAATCATGATCTACTTAGAAGATTGATTATGAGGAGGGGTATGAAACATTTTAATTTATCTTAAATTAAACCTCATAGTGATTTATTCCTATAAAAGTTTAATATATTAAGATTTAAGTTATGTAGATAGGAAATAACACTATGAGGGTTTTTAATATTGTTTATTTTTTATTATTTCACTCACCTCATACTTCATAATTCATAGCAGACCCTGGGTTTCTTCACATCTTTTGTGACATTCTCAATGCTGTGTCACAAAAGATGTGAAGAAACCCAGGGTCTGCTATGAATTATGAAGTATGAGGTGAGTGAAATAATAAAAAAATAAACAATATATTAAGATTTATTTGGTAAGATTAGTTTGAATCTTTACAATGTGTTAAATGACATGTTTTACCTTGTTTGTTATGCTTGTTATTGGAATGTGTGGCAGTTGTTATAAATTGGAGGTAGCGTTTTGGATCATGGCACTGTCTTTTTCTATCACTTTACATACAGTCTTAATTAGATAGCATTTGGTAGCATGGGAGATAAGGCACTGGTTTGCTAAAACTGTGTTTTGATTATTTTTCCATATCAACACTTATTTATGGACAGGAATATGAGAGTGAAATGAATCTGTTGTTTAACATTTATCACCAGATATTTCTGTCTTAGTTCTAGTATGTTCAGAGATACCAACTTCAAATGAAAGGAAATGTAGTTTGTATATTTTATTATAACAAATAAAGAAAACAAATTTAAGTGTAGAATAACATATGAGTCTGCAATGAACATCCTCTACACATACAAGGTTGTAATAATATCTCTGTAAGTTTGATTACTCTAGTTAATCTTGGAGCATGACACGAAATTACATTAACAAATTGCAGGCTACAGAAATGAAGTTTTTGAGATCAGTAAGGGTTGTATTAAGTTAGATAAATTTAAAAATGAGGATGTAAGAAAAGAATTGGTTGGTTGGTATCTAATGTCGAGCACTTGATAATGAAATCATTCGCTCTCTTGCACTCCAATATTTAGCAGAAAGGCTGGTCTCTTCTACAAAAGCTGGACAACGGAGGAGATGGTTTCTTTCCATATCTTCATTTAAATTGCAAAAAGGGCATTTAGGTGAATCTGTTATGCCAATTCTGTGTAGGTGTTTATTCAAGCAGTCATGTCCCGTTAGCAGTCTGAATGTTGCTACTGCAGATTTTCTTTGTAATGTAGTAATGTCATAAGCTTGTAGATTTTCCCATTCCTTTCCAGATGTTTGGTGGTGTATTCTTCTCTAAGTTTATTGATGTATTTATTTGAGATAATTCTTTTGATAGAGTGAAAGGAAACTGGAGCAGAAGTTGGGTTTGAAAACAATTTTGCTACCCTTCTTGGCTAGAAAATCGGCTATTTCATTGCCTGTCACTCCACAGTGGGCCGGAATCCATTGAAGTACAACTTTTTTATGTAGACGGGATAAATGTTTTATCATTTTGTGACATTCGATAATTTTGATGCTTTTGGGTGTTGTGTCTCGTGTTATAGCAAGAATGGCTGCTTTGGAGTCACATAGAATTACAACTTTTGTAAATTTTTGGATGTGATATAAAAGATTTTGTAAACTTAAGAAAATTGCTAGAATTTCGCCATCAAAGTTTGTTGAATTTGTAATTAAATGTAATATAATTAAAGGAAAAGATTCATCATCATAGAGATCAATGGATTGAATACCTAGAAAGAATGAGCTACAGTTGTATTCCTAGAAGAATTCTTGATTATAAATAGATAATGAATTAGATATGTATGACTCACCTCATATTTGTAGATTTTTTGAAGACCCTGGGTTTCGATACCTTAGGCATCATTGTCATTTCTTTCTAACTGTTGAAACAGTGGATGGTGATCCTTTAGGTTGATTTCTGCTTCCTCTGTTGGCTGATCGATGAACTCCCAAAATCAATTGTTTTTTTCTCTGGGAATTTCAAAGTTCATTATTTTCTTTCTATTTTTGTGTGTGTAAATTTTCTCCCAAATTGTGACTTCCTAGATTTATCTAATTGTTTCAATAATTTGACTTTTGTTTTGATTTTTGACCATACATATGTAGCTATTGCTCATTTATCTGTTTCTCCATTTGTTACATTTAAGGTGTTCTTTCAATCTTGTATTCAAGTTCCTTTTTTTGTTTTTCCTATGTATATTTTTTTCACAGTCTTTGTAATTAATTTGATTAATTCCTGGTTTGTTGCCTTCATCTCATTTTTGTTGGTTTTAATTAATCTTGAGGCTATAATAATTTTTCGGTGCTAATTTAATATTAAATTTTCTGAAAATTTTTTAAAACTTACTATATAACAAAGGATAGTATGCAATTTTTTTAATTTTTTTACTAATTCCTTTAACTGTTTGAAGGGTACTTTCATTTACCAATTTTTGTTTCTTGAATTTATTTATTTTCATATGAATCATCTTTTCTTCAAAACCATTTTCTTTTGCAATCCTTAATAAGCGTTTTTTTCTCTGTATTAAAATGTTCTATACTATATTATACTTGATTATATATCTAAATGAAGGAGAAATTTGGGAAGACCACAGATTATATAGGGCAGGGAGGGAAATTTCTAGGTACGTCGAGACATTTCCAATATAGAAGTTTCTGGCCATCGAAATTTCAAAACAGTAAGGGCCAATTGACAATGTCACGAATTACGTGAAGAAACCCTGGGTCTGCTATAAATTATGAAGTATGAGGTGAGTGAAATGATAAAAAATAAACAATATTAAAGAACCTCATAGTGTTATTTCCTATCTACATAACTTAGTAAGGGCCAATGCTTGGAGAAGCCTCTGGAAAGGGATCTTGACACATCTGTGATTTGCGGAGTCCCCCGACTTGTGAGTTATTGACTCACAAATCTATTTCTACCAATGCAAGGCCACTATTCTCGCCATTGTCGTGAAATTCAAGTTCCGTTAATACGATGCGTCCATTTAAAACTAAGAAAGATATTCAGACATTCATTATTTAAGTCAGTTAATTTTTTTTATTCAATGATACCACATTGTCATTTTGACATTCTGGTATTCTCTCCTGGCATGGCATTATTGTAATCCACTTCTGAGGTTGGGGTGCCTGGAAGGCGGAGTTATGCTGCCCCGATGATATATGATAGGTGGTGATGATAATGATACACTTAATGAATAAGTTAATGATGGCCAGATGATGTTCGGGGATCGTTTGGGCCTTAAAGTTTCCTGACATTTGTCTTACAGGTGAGGAAAAACCCCCAAAAAAAACCATCACCCAAGAAACTTGTCCCGACGGGGATCGAACCAGGACCCGCTGCATAACAAGGCAATATGCTACCTCGAGACCAAAGTGGTGAACTGATTAAAAAAATCATTTTATTTTCTCACTGAACATATTTGAGAGAGAATTTTAGTAATTTTCAGCCAGAAACCAATTACTGTGTTGAATGTTGGAAATCATGTATATTCTTACCCTTTTGTGATGAACAAATTGACCTCACAATTAAATAATTTTTCCCAGGAACTTCAAATTCATTATTTTGTCTCCTTTTCTGGATGTAGTGACTTTTTTTTTCTGAGAGCTCTCTTGGTTTTTCTAGTTGTTTGAGCAATCTTGACTTCTAAGATTAAATTAAAATGCTTCATCCTCACCTCATATCCAGTCTTCTAAGTAGACCGTGGTTTCAAACCCTTGGTGGCTTCATCTTCGTACTTTCTTGTTGACTGATGTTATGTCGATCAGAAGAACAAGAAGTAGTAGTTCTTCTGATCGACATAACATCAGTCAACAAAAAAGTACTGAAAATGAAGCCGCCAAAAGCTTTGAAACCATGGTCTATTTAGAAGACTGGAAATAAGGTGAGGAATGGTGCATTTTAATTGAATCTTAAATTAAACACCATATAGTGATTTTTTCCTATAAAAGTTCAATTTTGACTTCTCTTCAATTCCATAATTTTATTTGCATTATGATTAGGTCTGAGATTTATATGTCATTTTTCCCCCCTAAACAAAAAGTTTAATATCCAATAGTCGCGATTGAGGTGTACATTCAGTCTTAGTGAAATAACTGTAGGGGAAAAAAAACAAACAGATTTCACATTTGAGATATGCAGGACTCTCTCCAATTCACAGATTTGTATGATAAATTTCTTGATTTTTTTTTCTCATGAGAGTAATGAATATGGTTTTGTGTTACAGCAGCAACTATACAGGGAGTATTTGGAGCAAAGTGTGGGCGACCATGATTTATGAAGAAAATTGAATATAATTCAACTTGCTGGTAATGTTTCTGATATACAAGTGAAGAAGGTTGACAAGACGCATTTAGAATATGATAAGGTTATTTTATTTTGTGACAAAATAATGCTACGTTAACTATACATTATTTATTGCTTATTTAAGAAAATTATGAGTCAATTTCTTTCTACAAAGTGGTTATTAATGGCAGCAGTTTGATCTCCGTAACTTTACAGTACAATTTTCATGAAATGTGACAGTTATATTTATTTCATACTATGTCTCTTTCAGTACTTTACAATTTTACAAAAATGCTGGAAAATAAAACATTACAGTAATATGCACTGTAATATTCACAAAAAAGGAAGGACATAACTTGCGACAACATATGAGTAAACCATGGCGAACCAATTAATAATTTTACAAATAAACAAATAAGGATAATCAATTGATATTATGTGGACATAAATAATAAGTTCATATCATCAGTATTAATTTCATTATAAGGCTAAATAAAAATAAAAAAAAGCATATTTGAAGAGAAAAATTATACGTTCAGACCGGGATTTGAACCCAGGACCCTTGGTTCTCTAAACCAAGTGTTCTACCACCTGAGCTACTTGAGCAAGTACCGATCTAAATGCAAATTTTTCTCTATATACGTTGTAATTCCTGCCCACCAAATGCTATGAAGCCTTTGCTTCTATCTTTGCAAATGGCGGCTCCTATATTAAGAAGACATTTTTGGGAATTATACATTACATTATAAATGCCAGTACGGCTTTTTTTGATGTTTTTATTATTAATTTCATACATCTCAATGATGGATAGTATCATATTTGAAGAGAAAAATTATACGCTTAGACTGGAACTTGAACCCAGTACCCTTGGTTCTCTAGACCAAGTGCTCAGGTGGCAGAGATGTATGAAATTAATAATAAAAACATAAAAAAATACTTACTCACTGGAACTATCGAATCCGTAGGTTCATGCCTGCACAGACATAAGCTCTCCATACATCCCTATGCTGAGCTAATGCTTTCCAATCATTCCCTGTATAATCTACTTCCCTCAAATCATAGTTAATGTTATTCTCCCACCTCATTCTTGGTCTACCAACTGGGTGTTTTCCCTCTGGTTTTCCTATAAGAAGCTTCCATGCACGTCTTTCATTCTCCATTCGTGCCACATGTCCTGCCCATTGCAGTCTATGAGACTTAACTGTTCTTATTATATCTGGCTTCCTATGAATAAATTATTTCACATTACAAAAAATGTATTTCCAATCTTTATATATAAAAATGAGTTTGAGTCAGTTTGTCTGTCTGTCCTTTATGGACTCAAAAACTACTTGACCAATTTGAATGGGTTTTTTTCCATCATTTAGAGAATTTTTCTGGGATAATTAACATATATAACATGTTACCTTATGTACTATAGTGCCAGAGCTAAAAAAAGGACATCAGTACACTAAAAGTCACTTTTTGGATCTTAAATGGCTTACTCTACCTAAACCATAACAAATACACCCATTAATGTATATGGATTAAGGTGAATATACCTCATAGTGAGAATTCCTAAAATAAGTAATGTATATGGAATTGAATATCTGAAAAAATCTACAGAAAAGTCCATGCCAGCATATGTAATCAACACGGGGGTATCTAAAAATAATTACAATATAAATTTATAGTTTTTTTTTTTTACTTATTCAATTAAACATAAAAACTCATTTAATTTATTTAGGCATAGCAGCGCACGCCAGGTATTAGCTACTAGTTGTGATAAAATGTACATATAATTGATTCAAATGACTCATTCGATTCATTGTTACAAGTTATAATGTAAATGATTGACTATACATTCATAACAGTAAGTTTATGCAATATTAATACTTCTTGGTATTATATTTTGGATATACAGTAAAACTTGTTTAAAGCGGAATTGCATGGGATCAATTTTTTTTCCACATTACACAAAATTCCGCATTATAAAAAAACAAAAAAATGATTCTCGCAAAACCAGTATTAAGATATGGTAGTGAAGCATGGACAATACGAAGAAGAGATGAAAGCCGAATAATAGCAAATGAGATGCGATTTATGCGCCGTACAGCAGGCTACACAAAGTGGGACCATAAAAGAAATGAGGAAATTATGGAAGAGTTGGATGTAGAACCCATTCTTCACCTATACAAAACTACCAGAACTGGAAAGCCCATTTTCAACGAATGCCGTCTCATACTTCGCTACTGCCCCCAAGGCAAAAGATCGCTGGGACGTCCAAAAAAGCGCTGGATTTAAAAATTCCTCTTTGAGACCATAATAGGCCACATGGCCTAATACTTACATGGATGATGATGATGAAAAAATGATTGACCAATCTTAAATTATAGAGTACCGTATATCTTTTTTATGTACCTTGGATTAATTGTAGTTCCGCTGCCGTTGAAAAGTGAAGTACAGTATGTACAAGTGACTTCGACAGTCACACGCAAAAAGAAAAAGTCCCATTTCATCAGCGTAAAAAAATGTCTCTTAGGTGCGTATCCTGATATTAAAGTATGCAGTTTCGATTTCCACTCACTAACTATACTTTCGTCCACATCCTTTGATTCCCTGCAAATTTCATTCCACACTATACTGTGTCGTCTTTTAAAACTGTCCAGACAACCTGAAGATGCCTTAAAATTGTTATTCCCTAGGGATATAGCAACAGCTAGAGCTTGACTTTGGAGCATCGGTCCAGAAATTTGGGGATTTTTTTTTATTGTGCACTTATAAAACACTCCCACACTACTTTTTTTTTCTCTCTCTCTTCATTTGATCATTTCCTTGCATCCATTCATTAATTATTTTTCCTTTGTGTTTTAAAATCTCATAAACATTTGTTTTTCCACATTTAAATTTAGTCATTATTTTAGAGTTTGTTTTTCTGTATCTTCAATCACTTTCACTTTTTCGTTTAATGACAATGATATATACGATTTAGCCACCTTTATTCCATAAATTCAGAATGCTGCCTGTGAAAGATACGTACACAATCGGTCTCAGATCTTAAACTAATTTAAGATTTTACAGTGCACTGCTTATTTTTAAGACATGTCACACACCAAATATTTGTTAACCCTTAAATTGGCAAAACAGTCAATTTTCGTATCAGTTATTTAAATGTGGCAGACTGCACTGAGAATGAAATTGTGCATAACTGTTATTATTAGATATATTGTGTAATTCCATACACATTTCAGTAATCTCTTATTGTTGGTTTTCCTCTGTTTTATTAAAACTATTAGATAAATTAAAACAATAGATGTATCCTATAGGATACATTGCTAATTTAAGGGTTAAATGAACCTGTATTTCGCATAACGGGTGTGCAGTCAGGCCGAAAGAAAATTTTAGATACAGGTAAAAACTACTTCATCCAGCGATCATCCCTTATTGTTATTTTGCCTAACGGGAATTCAATTAGATGGAAACTAATTTATTTCTCTCACAGTCTTTCTGCCTTATAAACATTTTTTTCATGAATTGTATAGAAATATCCTTCCGTTTCCGCATTGGACAGATTCCGTTTTATACAAAATAAATACATGTAAAATTACTATTATTTCGCCGGGACCAATAAATTTGTTCACATTGGACAGATTTCTGCATTATTCACATTCCGGATTAAACAAGTTTTACTGTGTTGTTTATTTTTTATTATTTCACTCACCTCATACTTCATAAATCATAGCAGACCCTGGGTTTCTTCACGTAATTTGTGACATTGTCAATGCTGCGTCACGTTGTGAACGTGACGCAGCATTGACAATGTCACAAATTACGTGAAGAAACCCAGGGTCTGCTATGATTTATGAAGTATGAGGTGAGTGAAATAATAAAAAATAAACAATATTAAAGAACCTCATAGTGTTATTTCCTATCTACATAACTTAATTAAGTTTTACTGTATTTTTTTATTCTATTTTATCTTGAGATAGTCGTAATAACCTTAACATTTAATAAATTAATTCATTTTGAGCATATTTAGTGGTGTTCTTTTGTATCAGTTGTTGAATAGGTTATGTACAGTTAGTATTTATTAAAACTAATGAAATTTGACATAATATGAAATAAAATTATGTACAGCCTTTGAAATAATTGATGGCGCACAGATAATTTTCAATTCTCAGAACGAAGCCGCTGCGCATGATCAGAGATCAGCTATTTGGTTCACAACTATTTGAGAAACTAAATCCGTTCTATTTCATTGTGTGTTGTGCAATGGAAAACAATTTCGTGTAAATAAGTAGTGTGATAAATACTGAAAATATAACAAAGCAAAAGAAATGAAATAAAAGAAAGAAAATTAATTGAAATAAGGATGAGAAAAAAAAAGCATAACAGCAGGATCAAACACGCAACCTCATGCACGGGAAACAGAAGCTCTCTCCACTAGACCACAACCATCTCTCCTAGAATTTGTCTGTACGAAGCAATGCAGTACTTCAGGACTGACTTGTATAATGAAATTAGATATTAACTTAATTTAAATTAATCAGATGCATTTTGTATTAGTAATGGAAATAAAGAATTTTATTATGCCATATGTTTTGTAAACAAAGTAATGAGATGTTACAATCGTTATTCACTTTCTCTATATATATATATATTATATATGAGCTGTTTCTTTTAATTAATTATTTACCATATATTCCATTCCCTGGTAATTCTGCCCGAGGGCAGGTCTTTCATTGCAATCATAGCATTTTCATGCTAACTTATGCTTTGCAGGTTTACTAGGGAACGGTAGGAGTGGTAGCTTCTCGTTTCTTTCCACACCGGTAAAGAAAGATAAGGATGATGATGATGATGGCCGGATGATTTTCGGGGACCGTTGGGCCCTAAGCTTCCTGACATTTATCTTGCAGGTGAGGAAAAAAAACCGAAAAAAATCTTCCTCAGGAGCCTGTCCTGACTGGGAATATTTCCATCTATATATATATATACAAATTTATTTATATAACAAAACCTGGTAATATGTAGGCATTATGAAAATTAACGACGTTATTAAATAATAATAAATAAAGAAATTAAAAAATCTACATGGCCAGAATTAAACGTGGGCCCGCATCGTCAGAAAAAAAGCATCTTATCGACTGCTCCACTGAAGCTAACAATACGAATGCTGCATGAAGAGAGAATTACACCGTCCGCTTTATACTCAAATGAGTCAGAACAAGTACAACATACTGGTGTGAATCGCTCTTCAGAACTCTTAACTTTCCATCATCAAGAGTTGCACTATCATTTTTTTCAAAGGTTGTACATTACAAGGATTGAAAATATTTTTCTAAATCATTTTGAAATTCCAGTCTCAGCTATGCTTTGGTTGTAAATACATCAACTCATCCATAAAGTTGAAATTCATCGGAGAAAATTTTTTGACAATTTACCTCATAAATTTCATGTTTTTTATGATACTGCAGTTTCAAACGTAATCACATTCATCTTCAGCCATAACTCTGACTGATGAAATTCTTTGGCTGTGAACTCTTCTACTGTCACCATCTTCAATGCTGCCATCTATGGTTGAATTTATGAACTTTGAAATCAAATTTTGTTTGTTAGGTATATCAAAATTCATTATCTATATTTATTTTTCTGAATGTATATCTTCTCCCAAACTGTCAATTCTAAAGGTTTATCTACTTGTTTTAAAAGTTTTGCTTCTTTTCCAATTTTATGATGTTTTAATAAACTATGTAATTTAGAATACATATAAAATCCCGAGCAGCAGTTGTCACAAAAGCCATGTTTGACATCAAAGCAATATCCAGACTGTCACTAAAAATGGCATGACCTTGTTCAACGCAAAAATAGTTCCCATATCAACCTATATAATAGACCTCATTTGGGAGAAGCTGAGTCTAAGAGATCTAATAACTTTGGAAGCAGTCAAATCACACTTCTTGTAAGCCGCCCTAGTTGTCTCCAAACATACAAAGTCGAGGCTAGCATATGAACTTGCCAAGTAACCCTTCTTCACAGAAGAACTGCGTAAGAGGCTACCATCCACAGACAGCTCAAATAAACTACTTCAGGAAAGGGAAAAGAAGAGTCAAGAGATATGACTGGACTTTTATACAACAGAAGCCATGACAAACAGATCCTGGACCAACACCAATCAAGAACTCTGACACCTGGTGAACTCAATAGCAGTGCATGGATACCACCACAAAATATGCAAGACCAAGTGTTTCCATGATCTTGGGAACAAATGTGTGTGTGAACTGTGCGAGCAACCATGTGACCTTTACCATGTAACCACCTGCAAAAAAAACGAGTGGAATCCCCGGTAGAATTCTGCAAATAATAAAAATATGTGAACCAAAGTATTGACAAAAAACTTATGTGTGTAATAAACTATGTGTAGCAATTGCAGATATTTCAATTTCACAATTTTTAATATTTCTAAAATGTTCTTAGGTACGAGTTTCCAAATTCCTTTTAGTTTTTCCTATGTAAACTTTATTGCAATCTTTACAGCTTATTTGATAAATTCCAGATTTCTTACTGTCTGGGACATTGACTTTTTATTTGTACTTAGAAGATTACCCAGACTAAATTTATTTATTTATTGGTGCCAAAGTAATATTATAAAATCATAAAATTGGAAGAGAAGCAAAACTTTTAAAGCAAGTGGATAAACTTTTAGAATTGACATATTTGGAGAAGATTTACATTAAAAAAATAAACATAGATCAATGAATTTTGATATTCCTAACGAACAAAACTTGATTTCGAAGTTCATAAATTCAACCATGGATGGCAGCGCTGAAGATGGTGACAATAGAAGAGTTGATGGCCGAACAATTTCATCAGTCGGAGTTATGGCTGAAGATGATTGTGATTACCTTTGAAACTGCAGTATCATGAAAAATATGAAATTTATGAGCTGAGTTGTCAAAAAATGTTCTCCGATGAATTTCAATGATTATATCTCATAATGGTGAAATTAAATGTTTCTTACCTCTCCTCATATCAATTTACTAAGTTGATCGCGATTTCGAGACTATAACTGTCTCATCATCAGAAACATTTAATTTCACCATAAATTAAACCTTATAGTGATTAATTCCTATAAAAGTTAAATATCTCATAATGTTTACTTCCTAACATTAATTTAATATCATCCATAAAACCTCATTTTCAATCCTTGTAGCATAAATAACTATTATAAGAATTCATGATTCTTTTATATATTAAATTTGGGAATTTTTAACATTATGAGGTTCAATTCATAAGAATTAAATGAATCGTGATTATTTCTTACCTCATACTTTTATGTTCCTTTAAACACAGCACAGCAGTATCAGCGACTCCTTGTCACCATCGTCAGCTGTTTTCATGATTGTCAATTTTATGTAGAAAATTTTGAAAAGGAATATAATCATATTGTACATGTTGCTAAAATAATGGTTTTGATGAAGACATAATAAAGAATAAATTAAAGAAATTTAAACAACAGAAAAGGTTACAGGAATACACCACCTTACAACATGATTCCAAGAAAGATGTAAAATTCAAGAAATTTACTTACCATCCTGAAGTTCATAATAAGTTTCAAAAAATTTTCAGAAAATTTAATATAACATTGGCTCCAATTAACAAATTCAGCCTGGGTAATCTTCTGTTAACTAATAATAAATTTAACACCCCAGACAACAAAAAATCTGGAATTTATCAAATTGATTGCAAAGATTGCAACAGGATATATATAGGAAAAACAAAAAGGAATTTGGAAACTCGTAAAAAAGAACACTTCAGAAACATAAAGAATGGTGAAATTGAAAAATCAGCTATAGCAGCACATAGTTTATTAGAGCATCATAGGATTGAAAAAGAAGCAAAACTTTTGAAACATCTATCTAAACCTTTAGATTTAACAGTTTGGGAAAAAATATATATTCAAAAAAACCATACTAGAACCATGAACTTCGAAATTCCAGACGAACTGAGCTTGATTACAAAGTTCTTCAAAAATACAACAGATGGCAGTTTAGAAAATGATTCATTAAAAAGAACACTAGATGACAGTTTAGAAAATAATTCCTTAAAAAGAACATCAGATGGCAGTTTGGATAATTATCAACAAAAGAAAAAATTGACAATCGTGAAAACAGCTGACGATGGTGACAAGGAGTCGCCGATACTGCAGTGCTGTGTTTACAGGAACATAGAAGTATGAGGTAAGAAATAATCACGATTTATTTAATTCATGATTCATTTAATATATTAAAATAACACTAACAATAAATAGCAATGTGAAATATCTGAATTGCTTAATTATGAAAGAATGTTATAAAGTCAATTCTTTTCTTCATCCTCATCATCATCATCATCATCATCATTGCTTAATTAGCAATGCTATTAACAAATTCCAAAGGAATTAAATTTAAAAAAAATTATGTAGCTATTGAGGTGATACTTATGAAAAAGATTTTTGAAAATATTTTCAAATCTTCATTGATCCTACTTACTAGGCAACAAGAATGACCTGAAAAAATTTATATATTTAAGTATATGTGTATGAGTGTGTGTGTTAATACTTTAGCTGCTGCAATTTATGTTTTTGCAAACCAAATTCAGCATTTAACAATGAATTTGAAAAGTAAGATTATGTTTGGTAATCAGCAAAATGGACTATTAGGAGTGGGGTTAACCTGATGCAATACTTTAAAAACCGCTCTAGTGCCAGAATTTTTTTCACTGCGAAACTAGAGATATATCATTAAAATGAAATGAGATATGTATTCTCCAAAATTCAGTGAAAGTACACTATTAGGAATGGGGGTTTACCTGAAAGCCATTTTTTTTTTTGCAATGAAATTTGGCATATAATATTTGAATAAGAAAAGTGAGCTTAAGCTTATTAATTTGCAAAATCAGAGCATTAGGATTGGAGGTAATTGAAAAGCTAAAATTATAGTGGGATGATTTTCTACACTCTAATGGCTGCAATTTTTTTTATTGGAACTTGCCATGTAACATTAGAATAAGAAATGTTAACATTTGTATCGTCATTTGAATGGTGTAATGGACAGCAACGAGAGGTCCAGGGGTCAAATCCTGGTTCAAGCATTCGTTTTTCTTTCTTAAATTAGATTCTGTCCAAGAGTGGAAAATGTTAATTTAAATAAAAACATCGAAAATATGAAGCTTTACTGCTAAAAAGTAAAGTATAAATTCTCAATAAAAATACTTCTGAATAAAAGACATCAGTTAGCATGATGGTAGCGACAGCTATTGGCCTTTGGACAAATGAGAATTGTATAAGTTGAAAGAAATGTTAACATTTGTTTTGTCGTTTGGTATAATGGACGTACGGAGAACGAGAGATCCAAGATTTAAATCCCGGTTCAAGAGTTAATTTTTCTTTCTTAAATTAGGAAATGTAAGTTTGAGTTTGTTAATCAGCAGAATTGCACCATTAGGAGTGGGGGTTAATCTGAAGCAAAAATTTTAAAATTGTGCTAGCACCACAATTTTTTTTTGCATTGCAACTTCTTAGTATATAATATTTAATTATCAAAAGAGAGGTGTATTCCATAATTAACAAAATAGGAAGTGGATTATCTGGAACCCAAAATTTTATATATAAACATTTATCAGGTTTTTTTTTGTTTATAATTTATCGTTCAGTGATAAGTGTTAAATTAATAATAAAACGTCAATTTATCAGGTTACTAATTATATATTGTTTATTTTTTATTATTTCACTCACCTCATACTTCATAATTCATAGCAGACCCTGGGTTTTTTCCCAAATTTACATATGCAAGAATGAAAATACAACTATGAATTTTGAAATACCCGGTTATAAAGAAAGAGGACTGATTTGGAAATTCTTTGGTCGGCCACCAGATGGCGCGGAGGTCAGTCTGCAGGATAGAAGGCCGTTGGACGTCAGTTGTGAACGTGACGCAGCATTGAGAATGTCACAAAAGATGTGAAGAAACCCAGGGTCTGCTATGAATTATGAAGTATGAGGTGAGTGAAATAATAAAAAATAAACAATATAAAAAAACCTCATAGTGTTATTTCCTATCTACATAACTTACTAATTATATTCTACAATAATCATCCATTTAAGTATGGTATTAAGACATGTGCTCTAGAATATCCGTGATTTTTAAATTATTTCTCACGATTGCTCAGAATTAGGAAGTCTTTTCTTGACATTTCCACAGTTTGCATATTTTGATCCAAATTAGTTTAGGGTAACCAAATATCTCATTTTTAATGGAATGCTAAATGTGCTATTCTCTCCCAAACTTGCAAAAAAATTGGCTGTAATTCAATTTATGAATATGACAGATTGTTATTTTTTTAAGTGTTTAATCGTAAATTGATTTTCTCAAGATGAGAAAATGCATACAGATTTAGAAAATAAAACTCAAACTTTCTTTTTCAATTCTTGCCATAATTCAATTGGTTATTACCAGATAGCAGCCAATGCCCCGTCCCTTCTTCCATTGCATTTTCTTTCTTTATATTGTTCAATCATTCTGCTGTCAGCAGTCTCATTCTATACAAGTTATTTTTATTTATTAAGCTTCCCTCGCCGTAGCCAAGTGGTTAAGGCAGGAAGCCTTGGCACAGAGCTATGGGACTTGCGCTGTTCGAGTCTCCATGGGAAAGAAATTTTTCTCATGGTATTTCGGCCAGTATGGGACTGGTGCCCACCCAGCATCGTGAGGCATTTGGGTAGCTACTATAAGCAGCGATTCCAGGTTGAGAAAACCAACTATAACGGCTGGGGGACTTGTCATGATGACTACATGTCACCCCTACACTGGCTAGATGATCATCTACCTCTGTGATTGACATATGCGGTTGTGAGGCCAGCAGCCGGCTGGTAGGCTAAGGGCCTTCTAGGCCTGTTGCACCATGGAATTTATTTATTTTAGCTACCCCCAACTGGAGGATGCTTGAAGACAAAGGATACTATTACAAAGAGGATATAGAAAAACAAAGATAAAAAGCAAAAATGCATGTGAAATAATTAAAGAATTGCAACAATTGATATAATATACACTCAGTTGTAGTATGAATGAGGTGTTCCATAAAGATGGTTCCTCAAGATTTTCAGATATTCACGAACAACTGTGATGGCTATATCTCGCAGAAGGTTGTTATTTAGGCCCAACCTTTACATAAAGCAGCCATGAAATGCAGTACTGTTCCTCTCACCCCAAACATTAATCCCTCGATGGTGATGCTGATATTTCTCTTTAAAATACGGGATAGTAGGCATAGAGAATTTTCATTTTTTATTTATGTACTTCCTCAGGTTTCATTTATGAGTTTCAAACCTTTTATAGGGTCTATTATCATGGCTTGAAATGTTGAATCTTTAAAGGTTATTATATCATTATCTAATGCTTCTGTTATTGGCAGTCCCATGGACTTCTTCATATATGGTGTACTCTTTTAAGGCACCAGCCAATATGGATCTTATAAAATATTGTCTATGGTGATGCAGGATCTCTCCAAAAGGACAAAATCCCAAGACACATCCAAGGGTTTCGATCTCAGACAATGCCTACAGTGGTTGTCTTTGGACCTACCGGGAATGGAATTTACTGTGCTGACATTAGATGTAAGTTGCAGGACCTGTCTCCAATCACTATACGTCATTCAATCGGGTTTGATTATCATTCATAAATTAATTATGGGAAATAACATTTTTCAGTTTTCAGTTAATAAAAATTTATTAAATGAGATGTATCTCACATCAATACTTCATATTCTTCAAGCACAGGAACTGCAGTTTTCAAGAGGAATCCCTCCCATCTTTAGCCATCATCATGACTGTTGAAAATAGCATATTGTAGACTGAAATTCAACAGCCATGATGATGGCTGAAGATGGGAGAGATTCCTCTTGAAAACTGCAGTTTCAATCCTTGAAAAATATGAAGTATGAGGTGAGTTAAGACTTATTTAATTTAATTAAAATTACAATGGGAGGAAACACTATGAGGTATTTACATTAATGAATGAGTTAGAGAAAATGTTTTAATGTCTCACCTCATAAAGTTGCGGTATCATGAAGACACAACTTTATGAGGTGAGATGTTAAAACATATTCTCCAACTCATTCATATAAATAAAGATTATTTAATTAATTTTTATTGATTTATCATTGTTAAGGCTCATTTTCAGAATCACAACTTTTACAATATTGTTACGTGTCACATAGCGACATTTGAATTGTGCAGGCGAGTCGCCCATGGCGAGTTACATTACCTGCACAACTGCCGAATTTTCTGGGCTTTGAAGTTACTCAAAGCTGTTTCTAGAGCTTTCCTCCTGCCTTATAAAGGGTGCAGGCTGGAGATCGCAGTCAGTCTGCGATAGTCAGTCGTGTTGTGAACACTGTGAGGATAAGTTGTGCCGAATTTATTTATCAGTGAGTGAAAAATTCTGACTGAGATAACAATTAAACAAAGATTATTTTGTGAATTGTAGTTGTGAATAAAAGTTTGTTGATAATTAAAGAGTTAAATAAAGTATTTAGTGGAATTTTTAATAAATTCATTGTGCTTATTTACGGATAAATAACATAGAAGAAAATTGAGGCTATCCCGCTACAATCTGGTGTCAGACATTGGGATTACGCACCCGCTGATAATGTTGGAGAAGTCGATAAAGTAGAGTACACGTTAGAGCATCTACTGCCATCTGGTAGAGGAGAGTAGATTTACTTCAATAAATCTGTAAGTAATTAAAATTAACAATGGAAGATGTACAGGATATGTTTAAAGAATTATTACAACAGATTGAAACATCTAACAGAAATACAAAAACAGATCAGTACACAAAGTGAAGAAATGAAGAAAAAAAATGAACTTGCTGAAACAGAATTACTAACCCAGAATGAGAAATACATTCAAAAATTGAACAATTTAAAGAGAACTGTAATTTAGTAACACAAATAAAGATCAAAATTTCTAGTATCGAACACAGGTATATAAACAAGAGGACAATTTGCACAAAATTAAAGAAGAGTTTGAACTGAAACTATCTCAACAAGATAGAATTTTGAGCAGTATAAAAGAACAATGGGAAGACCAGTTTGAAAAACGAGAAAAGAATTATCATCAGTTTATAACATCCAAAGTTCAATGTGCAATGGAAAATTTTCAAAGTAATTCTATGATGAGGACCCAAGTTCCGACAACCGACTGACGTTCCAAGCCGACATGGAATTAAGAGTCCTAATTTCGATGGTTGCACATCATGGGACATATTTAAATGGCAATTTAACACCATCTCAACACACAATGGTTGGACAACGGAAGAAAGGACAACCCAATTAATCACCTCTTTACAGGGATCTGCTGCGGAAATTCTAAGAAGCCTTCCATGAGAATGTTGCGCCGAGGACATATTGGAGGCCCTAGACAATCGATATGGCAATCATCACCTACCACGCCCTGCTGAAAGCCCGTGTCCAGTGCGTCGTGGAGTCACTACAAGAATATGCCATGGCCATTGAACAACTAGTCCACAAGGTCCTCGGTGGACTCCCAGCATCATTCATCGATGGAGAGGCGGCATCCGCTTTCATCTGTGGTCTGAGGGACTGTGAAAT